>JAZAVI010000215.1:0-512069 GCA_036326025.1 Chrosomus eos
AAGTGGCAAAACTAAACAGCTGTTTTACGATAGAAGTTTTAAACGACCGACATAAATAATCAGTTTGCAAAGACTGTATCAATCAAAGCTCAGCTTCGTGAAGGGGATATTTACTGGTAAAGATAAAGAGACTGAGAGAAGAAGAACGAGAGAAGGAGATGGAGATGAGAGAGGAGAGCAGGTAAAGCAATAGCCTATTGCATACTGTGCCCACAATAGGAATAACTTTATTGCAATGGATTCCTATTTAACACAGATATACATAGCCTAAGTTCTTTGACAATGACAGTGGAAAAATTCCCCCGAGCAAGATCACTTTTGGGACCTCTGTATTTATAAAACCCTGTGTGCTTTTGCACTGAATAGAAAATTATATTTTTGAAAAATACAATGAATTACAAGGCTGTACAGAAGAGTGCACAATTATATAGTGAGGTTTTAATTACATTATTTTAATATAGACATTAGGGAACTAAAGTGGGCTGGTCTAAGGCATGAAACTCCAGGGCTGAAAATGAGTCCCACTCCGGCCCTGAAACCTCTCACTCAAAGTGCAAACCTACACACCAAATCTACAAAACCATAAGCTATTTCTCAGCCTTTGACTCAGTTTTCAATTGCATAAAACACTTTTTCAAAACACTACATACAATTCTCTTCCTAAAACACAAAAATCTAGCAGCAATTTACTTGCTTTCCTTTTCCAAACACAACCAATCGAAATGCTACACTTATTCACTAGGTCACACACACACTCCTCATATGTGCAAACACTAATTGCTTTACTGATCACTAACCAATCACTGCTTTACTGTAGTAGGCTATAAGCCTATAGTAGGTCAAAGGTCAGATTACCTGTTTTGAACAATGGATGCCAACACAGAGACCCCCCACACTCAATTGTGTTCTTTACTGTATTCTAAAGAATATACTTTTGTTTTACATATGTTTATGGTTTTGTTGTATGCTACTGTATACAACAGTAATGTTGGCCTAATAAATATTTTTTGTTTCTACATTGCATTGGTGATTACAGTGTACTTGTTCCCCCTTTCAGAAGATTACTTTCACTGTAGAACATTGTATTGAAATGTAGATATAAGTGTAAGAATGACCAAAGACCTTTAGATTTAGAAAAACAATGTTTACAAGGTATATCCAAAAATGCACTATTATGAAATAAATGTTTGCCATTTGATGCAAATGTTTCATTCTGACATGTGTTTATGACATTTTTGAAGGAGATGTGAGGCATTTTGCGTTTTGTGTGTGAAGTTTTGGGACGCTTTAATAACATTATGAAATAGCCTCGGCTAATTACCACCATATTAGTTCTGATACCAAATAAAGTCAACTTCATAAATAGGCATGTATCCATTGCAAACCTATTTTATTATTAGTCTTAAAATGTCCATAAAATATAAAATCATTGTTGAGACACAACATTGTCAACATACTATAGTTTGACTTGTACTGCGCTGCGCTGATGTCTAAAGACTGCTGCACAGTGGCGGCGACTAGTGTCTTGAGCTCCAACAACGCTAAGAGAGAGCTTACGAATGGTTCAGACCAACCTTACGAAAGTGTGACTTACAGAAGATATACTTAGCGTACGAACGTTTTGGGAATCGTGCCATAAGGTTAAGAGAGAGGTTAAGGAATAGGTTAAGAACTACTTAGCGATAAGAACGTTTTGGGGAACCGGGCCCTGCTTTATAGGGCGAGTGCCTTCTAAAGGATCCTAATGCTAGTATAGTGGGGTGTTTTTTTCAACAATGTGAATGTCTCACCTTGCATTATTTATTTGTTTGCTTTCGGTCCATTTCACTCTGGGTTATTTGGTCATTTTCGGCGCAGGCTTTGCAAACAGACTTTTACGATATGGATCTGCCAGCTACACCACAAACACTGTGTCACACAGTGCGAGTTTATCTGGACACTTGCCAAAACTTGTTATGAAATAATGATGCTGTTATACTGCACAACGACGCTCTTACTGCATTTACATCGTGTTTGCATAGTTATTTGGTGAAAGCATTCGTGAGTGCAGAAATTGCGTTGCAATGATTAAATCTCTTCATTCACGCGATCAACTGACTGTCTGTCATCTGCTCATTGCTCATCACTGCAACCTTTCATGTGATGGGAATAGATCTAAATATATGATCAATACTTTTCACGATTCGTTAATCTCGACAGCTGTAATAGTAAAAACCTAGTAATGTTTTCGATAGTGTTCCACATGTAATACTAGCCATTTCATATGCAAACATGTCAGCCAATCACAGCAGTGGGTGTTTACACTGAAGTATCTCAGCAGACATTACCCTAAAAACAGAGCGTTAAAATCAGGCTTGGAAAAATGCCTTTTATTTCTAAATTATTACAATTTTTAATGTGAAAATCATACTAACATTATAAGGGCACCACAGGAAACATTATAAAATAAGAACATAATCAAGTTCATGACCTCTTTAAAGGTGTTCTAAGCGATGTCAGGCGTTTTTTAGGCCAAAACATTTTTTGTCACACACAGCAAACATCTCTTCAGTATCTGCTAGCTACCTGTCCCCTGAACACACTGTAAAAAGACGCGATCTCTGCAGACATCCCAGGCTCCAAAAACGGCAACTAAAACAAGCTGGGCTAACCCGCACCACAAACATAACAAACTGTTCTCGCCAATAACCGGCTAGAAGGATTTGGGGGTGGGGTTTGGGGGGTTAGTGCACGGATGAGGAGGGAGGGTCTAGTTGTTACGGGCTGGCAGGAATGAAGCAGAGAGTGAATCCAATCGCAAGCATTTTAATAATCCAACAAACAAGTAATTCAGGGTAAACTCAGAACAAGGTACACAGAACAGGGAACTAGGAACATCACAACGTCAAACAACGGCCGACAAACACCAACTGAAGAACATGGGTATAAATACACAGGCAAACAAGCTAAACAAAATAACAAGGGGGCGTGGCTAATCAGAAACACATGGGGAGACTAATCAACAAAATGGGAAAAGCTAAACATGAAAAGACAGGGAAACACATGACAGACAAGACCAAGGAACAAAACACAAAACCCACACCGTGACACGAGCTAGCCTCCGTTTTGTTAGAAAATACTTTAAATGTCAACAAGAAGTGACGTCACCCGACATCGCCTTACGTGTTTCACGGTTGAGCAGCACTCGTGCATGACCTTGGTAATTGATGATCGATAAGTTTGATCGATTAAATTATTATCGACAATTAATCAATTGTTGATTAATTGTTAGAATACCTAATTTATATTATAAAAAAATATGACAAATACATATCATTGTACTTGAAACACCTGTTATTTAGTCCACTATTGTTGTTGATATGCAGCTGATTGGAAATTGTGCATATCTTGAACAGGACAATTTCAAACCAGACAATTTCAGAACAATTGCAGAGCTAAAGACAATATCAGTTAAATTCACAAATCACATTGAAAATTTTCAAAAGTCATAATTTTCCCCATCTTATCTATTGAAGAATATTGGTAACCAAAAGGTTTTAAGGGAAAACTGAAAACAGACTAAGACACTATATGCATAAAGATGCAAGAGTAGGTTTTTGAGTGTGCTATCAAATTAATCAAACACTTTTCATAGGTGTTTTACATTTACAAAGTACTATATATTCAATATTGTATCATTATTAATTCAAAATAAACATACATGGAAGAAGTCAATGAATCTATAAGATGTAGCTGAGTGTCAACTGTCAAATAACCAGCCAGCATACACATTATAGATTGTAGTTTGAATTCATTGCCCTTTACTGTGATGAAGGTATACAATCATCAATGTGTATGCGCTTACATAGAGATTTAATTCACATCCTGACAACTTAATGAGTAAATGTGCTGTAGTGTTGTCAGAACAGGAAATATTTGCATGCATATGTTGAGAACAGATGTCCGATAGAAGGAACGGTTATATAGACGATAGGCAATGAGCGCGCGTACACACACACACGCACACGCACACACACACACACACACACACACACACACACACACACACACACACACACACACACACACACACACAATTTTCCATGACAAAAACAACAGCATGATTATGAATTATGGATCAATAATACTTCAGATATATGCACACTGAAGCATGCAAAAACACACACACGTCCTTGAACAACAAGGCTCTGGTAAACAACTGGAGTAATAATCACCCATGTGTGTCTAATATCTCATTAAGCCTGATTGGTTGTGTGAGGGACATCTCCAATTTACACAATTGCTCAAGAACTTTTCACGTTTTGGCAAACATCTTAAATTAATTTTCATGCTCTGGCATTCACTTCAATGAGTGCAGTGACTTTCATTATCGCCATATTACAGAAACAACTCAGAATCTGATTTTATTTGGTTATAGTAACCATGGTGATTTCATATAAGGTTCTCCTTTTAAAACATGGAACTTCTCAGATCTTAAAGGGATAGTTCACCCGAAAGTGAATATTCTTTCATTATTTACTATATACAGTCAAACCAATAATTATTCAGACACCAGATATAATTTTAGATTTTTTTTTACTAGTGGGTGCAAGACACTATAGTTCATTTATGTTAGTGATAGCAAAATAAAGTAAACTGTGACATATTATACCCAAAAATTAAAACATTTTGTTGTTGTGGAGTCTCCTACAACATGTTAACGTGCATCAAAGGTAAAAAAAAAACTGTTTCATTTCCTCATACATTTGCACATCATCACATTTTAAATGATTCTAAAACGACTCGTCAAATGAATCAATCTCTCTAAATCGCTCCTTTCCCCGAGCTACGTTGTGATTGCTTTACCGTGCACAGCGCGTCGAAAACAAAAACGTCCATTGCCATAACGTAAGCTCTGATCGACGTCATTGTTCGTTACTGTTTAGTTTACACTGTAGGAAGCCTTGTCTGAGGCTTCCTACAGTGTAAACTAAACAGTAACGAACAATGACATCGATTTGACCATATTAATGCGAGCGCGAGTCCGATGATGAAATGTTGGAAGAATTAGTTATTCAACATGAACCTCCATCGCAAGGACGACTCGAGCAGGACTCAGTGTTTCACAGTGATACACTACTCAGTTTGGGGCACATTATAAGATCTTGCAACTGTAAGTCCTCACCATCGGCATTAACAAGTGCATGTCCATCAACAAACCGATTATTTTACATGTAGGCCTACTAATTTATTTACAGAGTAGGCCTATTTTTCTAATATATTGCAGTGAACATGTGGAAACTGTATCAATAAAGTGCATACAATGTAACGTTACATTAGCGAGCTCAAGAGTGAATGATCTGATGTAACATAAACATTGGTAAAACAAATATTTCCTCAAAGTACGGAGAAACTTGGGCAGTGAAAAAGAAAAATTGGCTTTATTTTAGGGTGACCATATTTTAGTTTTCAGAAAACAGGACGGGGGGCGTGGTTGATGGGCGTGGCGTGATTTTGGGGGAGGCGTGGCTAAGGGTGGGGCGTGGTTTGGGGGAGAATGCATCAAAAAATACTTGACAAATGCATTCACAACCTTGCAACTATGTTATTGTACTTTAATTCATAAAGTAATACATCCTTTCCATTCAATGTTTGGCCCGCAACAATAGAATACTATTTAAAAAAAAGTTTAGCTTTTAACACCTTTTACATGACACTATTTATTTTTATGGCCATAGCATAGGTTAAAAATCTACTACTAAAATAAAATAAAAAATCTACAGTAAAAAAAAAAAAAAAATTTGAATCCTCCTGATGTTTCTTTTAGCCTATACGGTCTTTATGTGGGCTTCTAGGTCGCTAGCACCTTAACACTGACACAACGTGCCAGCTTTGCAGTTCATGCATTCTGCTTTACACGGATCCTGACCGAAACGAAAACACAGGAATTTTCTCTGTAAATCGTCTGTGAATTAACATTTTGGCTTTTTTTTTTTTCTTTTTTTTTACGCTGTTAGCTATTTACATCTTACCTCGCACTTGACCGTAAACTGAAGCGCCTGAAGCGTCACGCTGCTAAAATTCTGTGAGTGTGAACGTGTAAAGTCCGCCTACTTTGATTTGATTGGTCATTTCAAATATTCTGACATTGACATGCAGTGACAGACCAATGAGGCTGCGATGAACACACACACACACACACAGGCCTCTGTATTCTGATGATTCTGAGTCTGACGTGCTCTGTGCTTGACGCTGCGGATTGAGGAACGCGCTGATTATAACAAGAGGGGGTGAAGCCAAAGTCATATGTTTTGTGTGCAAAGGCAAGCGTGTATTTAAAGTATACGCTTAATGGCCCAATGAAAAATAATGAAAACCAGGACATTTTCTTTACTTTTTAAAAAACAGACAGGACGGCCAGGACAGGACGTGAAAACAGGACATGTCCTGGGAAAACAGGACGTTTGGTCACCCTACTTTATTTACCTTCACATTATAGAGCACAGCGCCGTCTTCTCAACATGATGCTGTCCAGTATCCACAGGAATCAGCTGCCGGTTTGAGGATCAAGTTATCCCTGGTGTCTGCGCGTGCAATACGTGGGCGAGCAATATACTAATGTTTCGTCTTGACGTCACAACGAAACTGCTTATGACTCGTTTGAAAAATGATTAATATAATTGACTCAGAGTTGATTCTTACTTTTCAAAGACAATAACTTAATATACGGTGCACTTTTTTTCAGATTTAAAACTTTGCAGGATGTTTCCATTCACTTAGAGCTATGTTACACACTACAGGAAAGGTCATTTTAAAAAATAAATCATAATAGTGGCCCTAATATATTATCTGGGTGATATTTTGAGCTGAAATTTCACAGAAACATTCTGAGAACACCATAGATTTATACGTTCTTGTGAAAAGAGGCATAATATGCCACCTTTAAGTGTGTTTTTTTTTTCTTTTTTTTTTTCTTTAATTGCTAACACAGCCTTTTTACACTAGCCTGGTTATACCAGACTCTGCTACTTCACTTTGCTTCGTACACAGAGTCTAGAATAGCATAATAGAGAAGTGTTTTCTCTCTCGCTAGGGTTCGCTTGTCTGAAGTTTAAAATCATTGTTTACCCGTAAGCCAATCAGATAAGTTTATTTATGACGTATGTTATGCGCCGACACAGCCGCATCGAACCACAGACATCATGCATCGAACTCAAATCTATGATTGAACTTCCACTGTAAACCTGCAGTAAACACTTGATGATGCGAGCAAAATACACTCTTCTTGGTCGGGCTTCAGTTTGAAAAACCCCGGAATGTTCTCCATAACAGCGCAGAAATCCATCCCGTGTCTCGTTTCCCATTTCCGCGGTCGTTTCGGTTTTCGATTTCTCTAACCTACAATGTAAAACTCGGTGCTTAGCGTCTACGTCACGGCTCTCAGCCCGCCCTCTGTTCGTTGATTGGCCCGGCTGTTTTCAGGCCGGAGGAAAACTGAAAGATAGGCTGCTATCTCAGACTGACTACAGGAGCGAAATGAAATTAGCGGAATTAGGAAGTCTGACGTAGTCAGGCTATTTTTACACCACAGACTGAACAAAATTAAGCATTGCTTGGTAATTGGTTGACCTAAATTGGTATTATCTAATTGTGTACTTAAATTTACCGGCTGACAGCTATTCAACCTAATTCATTTGTGAAACAGTCTAACAGAAGGATGGCCAAAACCAGTGAAATATCACTGTTATTGTCATTTTTATGTCATATTTTATTAACATTTCTAAACTATAGCCTAGTGAATAAACTCTGATAATGTGAGAAATGCATTTTGGTTTGACAATATATATATATACATACAGCGCCGCCGCTCCCACCACGCGCATCACGCGCTGTGCGTAGGGCACCAAGTGCTGAGGGGGCACCAAAAATAGCCTAATGAAAAATAAATCATCAAACTTCTTGTTATAATCAGATTCAGCGCGTTCTTAATCTTCAATCCGCAGCGGCGCCGAGCAGAGAGCAGAGCACGTCAGAAACAGAGGACAGGGTGTGTGTGTGTGTGTGTGTGTTCATCTTAGCCTCATTGGTCTGTCACTGCTCGTCAATGTCAGAATATTTGAGATGACCAATCAAATCAAAGTAGTAGGCGGGCTTTATGTTCACAGACGCTGAGCGCGAATTTCAACAGTGCAACTCGACACTTCAGTGTACGGTCAAGTGCGAGATAAGATGTAAGTAGCTAAACTTAACTTTATATATTTGACTATAGTTTTGTCTATTTTCGCCATTTTGAGCTGAAAATAGGCCTATGTAACATGTAGCCTAGTGTAATAGTTTAGGCTTCTGTCATTGTGAGGGGACAAGAAACATGAACAAAGCCGTTTTCATTTCATCATGTTAGGCACAGGATTAATAATGAATGTGTACATATTGAGAATAAAATACAAATTGTAGCCTTTAGTAAATTAAAAAACCCAACTTTAGGAGGGGAACAGACAGGGCAAGATAAAAACAAAGAGAAAAAGAGTGTGATGCTGATGAGGAGAGAAAAATAATCAGCTGCCCACTGACATGGTTTTAAAGCTGTTGTTATCCATTGTTTTTTATTTATTTATTTTTTTTATCTTAAAATGCACATCTGTAGTTCAGAGAAATCCAAAATTTTCTCGGGGAAACCCCGGACCCCCCTAACTAACCTGCCTCAAATTCGGGACCACAGTGATTATAAAACCATGCCATTGCATGGCAATGAAACTAGTTAATAGTAAGCATTAGACCCTAAACTAGAGTTTTACTTTTTAATTTTTTTTAAATTTTTTTTTATAAATCATACCCTCATTGAAAATCCTCAGGAAATTTTCAATTTCCTCAAATGAAAATCCTAAATGAAAATATTTTTTTTATTATTGGGGGGGGGGGGGGGGGGGGCATCATAAAGGAATTATGCTTAGGGCACCAAAATGGCTAGCAGCGGCACTGTATACATATAATATATTTTTGAGAAACGTTTTACGTCCATACAATGAAAGTCAAATTTAGAAACATTAGCAACATTCTTCAATTTTTTTGTTGTGCAAAAGACAAAAAGAAATGACACGAGGGTGAGTAAATGGAAAAAAAAGTCCTTTAACTTAAGACTTAAGTTTTTGTATTATGGCCAAACATAGACAATAATCCCTCTTCTGCACTCAGGTTTAATCTGAGTTTACAATATGAGACCTCTGTAATACAGAAAACCTCTTCCTATTACAGAAAAAAAAGGATGTCTGCTTTGGAATTACACCCCTGTCTTTAATCTTTGGCGGCAGTGACATTTAACCAGAAATGGAATTCATGAGCATGTTCACCTGAGCGAAGAACGGAACAATGGGATATTTATGATGGGTCATTTAGTTTAAAGAGAAGGGAAGGCTGCTTTAGGGATGAACCTGAAGGGGCCCGAGGGGAACATGAGAGCTCAATTCACATTTACATTTACATTTACATTTAGTCATTTAGCAGACGCTTTTATCCAAAGCGACTTACAACTGAGGACAAAACCAAGCGAGTCATCGTGAAAAGGCAAAAACAATGCAAGAAGTGCTCAAAGTACAAAGTTCACACATAGCTCGGAGTAGTATAAGCCAAGCAAGGGGCGATTTAAAGGAAAGGGAAGGGTTTTTTTTTTTTTTTTTTTTTTTTTTTTATGTTAAGTGCTCCCTGAAGAGATGAGTTTTCAGTTGTCTTTTGAATGCTGTCAGGGATTCTGCATTCCGAATGAGGCTGGGCAGATCATTCCACCAGCATGGAACCGTGAATGAGAAAGTTCTGGAGAGTGATTTTGTGGCTCGCTGTGATGGTACCATGAGCCGCCGCTCATTGACCGATCGTAGGCTTCTGGTAGGGATGTAGACTTGTAATAGCGAGTGAAAGTAGGAGGGAGCTGAACCTGTGGCCAATCTGTAAGCAAGCGTCAACACCTTGAACTTGATGCGAGCAGCGAGTGGTAGCCAGTGCAGAGAGATGAACAGAGGAGTGACGTGGGCCCTTTTGGGCTCGTTGAAGACAAGATGAGCTGCAGCATTCTGGATCATTTGTAGAGGTTTAGTTGCACATGATGGAAGTCCAGCAATAAGAGCATTGCAGTAATCCAGCCTAGAAATGACCAGGGCCTGGACGAGAAGTTGTGTTGCATGCTCAGTTAGAAAAGGCCTGATTTTCCTGATGTTGTGCATAGCAAACCTGCATGATCGAGCTGTCTTTGTAATGTGGTCGGTGAAGGTCAGCTGATCATCAAAGATTACTCCAAGATTTCTGACTGACCTTGATGGGGTGATTGAGGAAGAGTCTAGCTGGATAGTGAAGTCGTGTTGTAGAGACGGATTGGCAGGGAGGACGAGAAGCTCAGTCTTTGCCAGGTTGAGCTGCAGGTGATGTTCCTTCATCCATGCCGAGATGTCCGCCAGACAGCTTGAGATCCGTGCCGTTACTGTGGGATCATCTGGTTGAAATGAGAGGTAGAGCTGGGTGTCATCAGCATAGCAATGGTAAGAGAAACCATGTGCCTGTATGATGGGTCCCAATGATGTGGTGTAGATAGAGAAGAGGAGCGGTCCAAGAACTGAACCCTGAGGAACCCCTGTGGTCAGTTGATGTGCTTTGGATACCTCGCCTCTCCATGCGACCCTGAAGGACCTACCTGTGAGATAGGACTCAAACCAGTGGAGGGCAGTTCCAGTGATGCCCAGTGATGAGAGGGCGGACAAGAGGATTTGATGATTCACAGTGTCGAAGGCAGCAGACAGGTCCAGGAGAATGAGAACTGATGATTTGGAAGCAGCTTTTGCGATCCGCAGGGCTTCTGTGACCGACAGTAGTGCAGTCTCGGTAGAATGTCCTTTTTTGAAGCCAGATTGGTTGACATCCAGCTGGCTGTTCAGAGACAGGAAGGATGATACTTGGTTAAAAGCAACTCGTTCGAGTATTTTCGCAATGAAAGGTAGGAGAGAGACAGGTCTGTAATTCTCTAGAAGTGATGTGTTTGATGTTGGTTTTTTAAGCAGTGGAGTTACCCGAGCCTGCTTAAATGCTGTAGGGAAAATGCCAGTGTGGAGGGATGAGTTTATAATGTGTGTAAGAGCTGGTAGAAGTGTGTTCACTTAATTCACACCCACTGATATTTTCCAGAGGACGTGTGTGACTGAGTCCCCAGGTTCTTAAACTGTAACCGAGAAAGCACTGCAGAACGCAACAGACACACACACACACACACACACACACACACACACACACACACACACACACACACACACACACACACACACACACACACACACACACACACACACACACACACACACACACACACACACACACACACACACACACACTCCACAACAACAACACCAACATGAACAGACACACTCAAGATGGAGCATGCACAAGAAAAACACAGCTTCCACAAATAAAACATCTCCTGGCACAGCACACACATACACTGAAACTGAATTGTTTTTGCCCCCATTTTTCATGAGCTGAACTCAGAGATTTAAGACTTTTTCTATGTACACAAAAGGCCTATTTCTCTCAAATATTGTTCACAAATCTGTCTAAATCTGTGTTAGTGAGCACTTCTCCTTTGCCGAGAAAATCCATCAACCTCACAGGTGTGGCATATCAAGATGCTGATTTGACAGCATGATTATTGCACAGGTGTGCCTTAGGCTGGCCACATTAAAGGCCACTCTAATGTTCATTTCTCAGTCCCTCCAGGATTTCGCGATGTCGCGATCGCAACTATTAACGCAACTTCAACAAATCCCCGTGAATTCAGTGCGCGTTGCAATTTTGACCAATCACCGCAACTTTTCTGCAACTTTGACCAATCGTCGCGGTCCTCCTGCTAAGCGTCATCAAACTCACTTCTTTGTTTTGTTCAGAAGACGCAGCAGACATGTGTGCTGGGGGGCGCGATTGGACTGTCTGTGGTGTGTGTGTGTGTGTGTGTGTGTGTGTGTGTGTGTGTGTGTGTGTGTGTGTGTGTGTGTGTGCGCGCGTGCGGATCGGACTGTGTGTGTGTGTGTGTGTGTGTGAGAGAGAGAGAGAGAGAGAGAGAGAGACGCGGGGCGCAATCGGAGTGTGTGTGTGTGTGTGTGTGTGTGTGTGTGTGTGTGTGTGTGTGTGTGTGTGTGTGTGTGTGTGGCGCGATCGAACAGTGGAAACATGAACAAAATGACGTTTATTTTGTTCATGCATGACATTCAAACAGCAAAGTGTTTAGTGTTGTTTCCACGGACTTATCACGTATCTGCTTCTCTTTTGTTTTATATTTAAAGAATTGAGTTTGACCATTTTATTTTCCTTTCTTTTCTTGTGTTTATCACTTGTAATAGGCTACTAACTATCACAGTGCATTAGTTCACCCAGTTCCCGAACTCTCTCAATTCAGATAATTTTACACATAAAAAATAGCTACTCGTTCTATCGTCTGACAAAAAAATTAAGGAAATGAGAACAGCTTTATTGGATATTCGGGTATATAATATAATATTATATTAAAATACAGTATTAAACTTTTGATTTTTCCACCATTTAACTTTTGTGGCTAGAAAACAGTATTTTGCACTTTATTAGTAGGCTATATTGGCATCTTTCAACATAAATGCTACTTAATGTTTGTGAGGTTCTGCACATTTACATTTTTGCAGGTGCAGATCTTGTTTTTTAAAAAAAAGCTTAGTTTGTTAGATTTTGCTGTGTCTTTAAATCGTTTGTTTTGCCTTTATAAGGTTACTAAAGGTTAGTTAACTGGTTTTGTGCTCATTAACGTGTGTTACAAAGTGAGCACGTTTGTCTCTGAAGTAAATTCTGGACTACAGAGCAGATGGTGAACAGTGTTTTCTGTGGGACATAAGTCTCTTTGGGCTTTTTTTTCACTTAGTAAACCTATAACATGCACAAAAAAAGATATATAACACAATAAAAGAAAGGGGAAAAGCCAAAAAGCATAATATGAGTACTTTAAGTAAAAATCTATCTACCTTTGCTGTTTTAACCTAAAAACAAATGCAGAAAAACATCGCAACTTTCATCGCAACTTTTTAGAAAAGCGGCCGCAACATCAGGCATTTTAGGCCGCAACAATCACAAAAAATGCCCGCGAAATCCTGGAGGGACTGATTTCTCTACCATAAGCCATTTCCAAAGGCGTTTCAGAGAATTTGGCAGTACATCCAACCGGCCTCACAACGCAGACCACGTGTAACCACACCAGCCCAGGACCTCCAAATTCAGCATCTTCACCTCCAAAATCATCTGAGACCAGCCATCTGGACAGCTGCTGCAACAATCGGTTTGCATAACCAAAGAATTTCTGCACAAACTGTCAGAAACGTCTCAGGGAAGATCATCTGCATGTTCCTTGTCCTCATCGGGGTCTCGACCTGACTGGAGTTTGTCGTCGTAACTGACTTGTGTGGGCAAATGCTCACATTCGATGGCGTCTGGCACTTTGGAGAGGTTTTCTCTTCACAGATGAATCCCGGTTTTCACTGTACAGGGCAGATTGCAATTGCAAATCGCGTGTATGGCGTCGTGTGGGAGGGCGGTTTGTTGATGTCAACGTTGTTGATCGAGTTGCCCATGGTGGCGGTGGGGTTATGGTATGGGCAGGAGTATGTTATGGACAATAGGGGTGGGCGATATAGCCTAAAATTTATATCACGATATTTCAAGAATTTTTGCGATAATGATATTTATGACGATATGGAAAAAGAAAATGTAGAGAATTTTTTTTACATTTATCTCACCTAAGTGTTTGCTCACTCATTGCGTTTTTACAATCGGGTAATTTTGTTGTTAAGTGTTTACACAACACAAGGAAGCTTGATTTCAATATTTGAATTAAATTGAAAAAAGTAGTAAATATATACAAAATAATAAAGATACAAATAAAGACAAAAGTTTTTGGGTAGGTCTAACACTAGTGTTCAGAAATACTACAGAAACTGAATAAGGTAATCAAATGTAAAATAACACTGATAAACTTTTAGTCCTGACTATTAATTCTAATTTCTTAATATTAAAGCTATCTTTTGTTGTTTTGACGACAAAATTAATGACAGACACATATGGCTGCGTTCACTTTAAGAACTAGTGCACGGATCCATTACTGTTTTCATGTCTGTGTTTTAAGCTTATTTAAGACATAACCAACTGTGTTTATGAGTATACTAACCATGACCGGAAGTTTTACACAGTTTTGCGTGTTTTTCCCCCAGTTAAAGCTATATAATCCGCGAAAAATATCTTTTGTTACTCGCAAGCTGTTTGTGAGGCGGCTTAACTGTATATCTGCACACAGAGAAAAACATATCCGAGAGTGAGTGATATTTGGAGATTGTGATTTTTGAACCTTTGTTTATCCCTGTTAACTGACCCATGCCTGTTTGACTACGATTTTGGATTCCGGATTGTTTTGTTTGCTACGGACTTGTACATTTAGGTACTGTAAATACTTTTGTCAAAATAAGGGAGGTAGGGGGTTTGACGCCATTTTATTTTGTATATCTTTTCACATTGTTTTGGTTTAGGGAGGTAGGTAAGTTTAAATTGTATTTTGTTTTCTTTTGTTTTAGGAATTGTAGAGGTTTAACAAAAGATTGTTTTGTTTGTTATTTTGGCCTTGTCTGCCCCTGACGCTTAAACCCTTTTGGAAATAAACGCATGTTATTTTTGATATCTCTCTGGTAGTTTGACTTATTCCTTTTCCTGTTACGGCCGACCCCTAGCGGTCGTAACAGAAATTGGGGGCTCGTCTTAAAAGAAATTTTCCAAAACCTAGTTGGAGTTTCGTCATCGCGTGACTAAGAGCTCATGAAATTTGCTTTGTTTGTTGTTGTTGTTTGGCTACTGGTTTTCACTTTGAGGGGAAGGGAATTTGGAATGGCCTCTAAATTTGAACTAGATAAATTTGCGATTCAACCAACGTCTGAACAGTTAGAAATTTGCCGCAAAGATGATCTGTTCACGATTGCGGATTTTTATCAAATTACAGTTCCTCGTGGTGCAGTGAAACGGGAGATCAAGGAGGTGATTCATAAACGCTTGGTGGAGCTTGAAGTTTTGCCAGAGGAGAGTGAGTCTGCGGGTGTTGCATTTCAGTTGCCGCTTTCCGCAGGTGAGGGTGAGAAACCCAAATCTGAGGAGCTGGTCAGCATAGATCCCGTCGATCTTCCTTCTCCGCGAGATCCTTTACTGGCGATCAAATTGAAGGAGTTAGAGGTGGAGCTGGGCAGACAGCGTTATGAGAGTCAGCTGTTGCATGTACGCACAGTTGAGCTTGAAACCAAGCGAGATATCAAGCTCAAGGAGCTGGAGCTTGAGCTCAAAACTAAATCATCTGTTCACCCCTCAGCTGTAGATGCGCCTGGCGTGAGCATGACTGTGCCATCACCCATCATTGCTTCCACACCGAGTCCTATTCCTGCACCTCGACGCAACCCACAAGTAAGTCAACCTGAATTTGACATTAGTAGACAAATTGCACTAGTCCCATTGTTTCGAGAGAGCGAGGTTGACACTTATTTCACGGTTTTTGAGCGAATTGCCGCCACATTAAAATGGCCGCGGAATGTTTGGCCACTGTTATTGCAGTGCAAGCTCGTCGGTAAAGCTCAAGAAGTCTGTTCGGCGTTAACACTTGAACAGAGTTTGGAATATGATGTGATGAAAAATGCTGTTTTGCGCGCTTATGAGTTAGTCCCCGAAGCGTACCGGCAAAAATTCCGTAGTCATGTAAAAACCTCTAGTCAAACATTTGTAGAATTTGCGAGAGACAAAGCAAATTTGTTTGAAAAATGGTGCGCTGCTAACAAGGTGGTCACGTTTGAGCAGCTTAAAGAGCTAATACTGTTGGAGGAGTTTAAGAATTGTTTACCAGAGAAAATCGTGGTGTACTTAAATGAGCAGAAAGTTTCCTCTCTTTCGGAGGCTGCTGTTTTTTCTGATGAGTTTGTGCTTACTCATAGAGTAGTGTTTTCGTCTTCAAAGCGTAATTTCCCTGATCGGGCTCGCAGTTCTAAGGATACCTCCACGGTACCTAAGAACGTTTCTACTGTAGTCGAAAGTGAAAGCCGTGAATGTTTTTATTGCCATGAAGTGGGTCACCTCATTGCTACTTGTCCTGCTTTGAAACGCAAAGGTATTAGGAAAGCAAATCCTTCGAGAAGTTTTTCATTGGTTGAACGGCAGGTTTTGGCACCCGAGCATGTATCTTTGGATACAGTGATTGAGTCTACTTTTGAACCGTTTATTTGTGATGGAGTCGTATCATTGAGCAAAGATGAGTCTGAAACGAAGCGTATCCGCATCCTAAGGGATACCGGCGCTGCACAATCATTTATTTTAGAAAGTGTGTTATCATTCTCTGAACAATCAAGTTGTGATTCCGATGTGCTTGTGCAAGGCATTGAT
The DNA here is from genome assembly GCA_036326025.1 of Chrosomus eos. NCBI lineage: Eukaryota > Metazoa > Chordata > Actinopteri > Cypriniformes > Leuciscidae > Chrosomus > Chrosomus eos. Next base: position 16,432 of record JAZAVI010000215.1, read on the forward strand.
CTTGCAGTAGTTAAAGTTCCGTTGCACAATGTGTTCTTGCGATCTGGAATCATTTCAGGAAACGTTAAGCTGGCAGTCCGAGCTGAACTACCTGTGAAGGGTGTATCGCTTATTCTGGGGAACGATTTGGCTGGTAAAAAAGTTTTCTGTCTACCTGAGGTAATAGATGTTCCTAATGTGAACGAGGAAGATGTGTTGAAGGATGAATTTCCTGATGTGTTTGGTACATGTGTGGTGACACGAGCTCAAGCTCGTAAATTTAAGGAAACTGTAGATCTTTCTAATTCCTTTATGTGTGCTGATGATTTTGCCCAGTCAGAGAAGGAAGCTGAGGCAGTTGAGATAGATGTGTGTGCACTTCCTAATGTGGATTTGTCCTTTGGTAAGCCTCAGTTAATTGAAGCTCAACGTGTTGATCAAACTTTGAGTCACTGTATTGCAGCTATTGTTGACCCATCTGTGCTGTCAGAGCATTCTGTGGCATACTACCTTGAAGATGGTGTACTGATGCGTAAGTGGACTCCAAGTCACGCAGATAATGACTGGAGCACTGTCTTTCAAGTTGTTGTCCCGAAAGCAGGTAATGAGTGTTGCGCACGATCATGAACTTTCTGGTCATGTTGGTATTCGAAAAACGTACGATTATTTATTGAAGCATTTCTTTTGGCCTTCGATGAAGTCAGATGTAGCCAAATTTTGTAAATCCTGCCACGCTTGTCAAATGGCGGGCAAACCAAATCAAGTGATTCCCCCAGCCCCACTAAAGCCAATACCAGTGCTGGGTGAACCATTTGAGCGAATTCTGATTGACTGTGTTGGACCATTGCCCAGAACGAAGTCTGGAAACGCTTATCTTTTAACGCTAATGTGTGCGTCGACCAGATTTCCTGAGGCAATACCGCTACGTTCCCTCAAGGCTCCTACGATTGTCAAGGCAATTGTTAAGTTCTGCACTACATTTGGAATGCCAAAATACATTCAGTCTGATCAAGGCACCAATTTTATGTCCAGAGTGTTCGCGAAGGTAATGAGACAGTTAAATATCAAACATCAGGTATCCAGTGCGTACCACCCTCAGTCACAAGGTGCTATCGAACGCTTCCATCAAACATTAAAATCAATGCTTCGAACCTTCTGTGTTGACCGTGAAAAAGAATGGGATGAGGAGATCCCACTCTTGTTATTTGCAGTTCGTAATACTACCCAAGCGTCACTCGGGTACAGTCCCTCTGAGTTAATCTTTGGACACACTGTTCGTGGTCCATTGAAAATTTTGCAAGAGCAAATTCTTTCTTCTAGACGTCCATCTCAAACTGCCAGTGTCCTAGATTATGTCAGTGCATTCCGTGAGCGACTACACACTGTGTGGGAGTTGGCAAAAAGCTCACTCGGTTCAGTCCAAACCCAAATGAAAACTCGCTATGATCAGAAGGCTGTACAGCGTTCATTTCAGACTGGAGACAAAGTTCTCATTTTACTTCCAGTGCCAGGTTCAGCACTCCAAGCTAACTTTGCTGGCCCTTATGAGATTAAGGAGAAGCTAGGAGATACTGACTACGTTGTTAATACCCCTGACCGTAAAAGGAAGTCACGAGTTTGTCATGTTAATATGCTTAAGGCATACGTGTCACGTTCTGATTCTAAGGAGGTTAACGTACCTGTAGCTACAGTTGTACCAGTTACTGTGCCCTTGTCTGAATATTCACCTGAAAGTGATGACTTGAGAATGAATAGTGCCTCGTTTTTGTCTGCTCGTTTACCAAATTCTGAAACTTTGGCAAACTTATCAAAAAAATTGTCGCACCTATCTGTATCTGCCCAGGCTGATATTACCAAACTTATTGGTAGGTATCCGACCTTGTTTAATGATTTTCCTTCAACTACCCATGTAATAAAACACGATATAGATGTTGGTCTGCACGTTCCTGTGAAACAGAATGCTTACCGTGTCAACCCAGTTAAAAAAGAACTAATGAAGCAAGAAACTCAGTACTTGCTACAACATAATTTAGCAGTTCCTAGTGCCAGTCCATGGTGTTCACCATGTCTACTTGTCCCTAAGTCAGATGGTAGCTCAAGGTTTTGTACCGACTATAGGAGAGTTAATGCTTTAACCAAAGCTGATTCCTTCCCGCTACCTCGCATGGAAGATTGCGTTGATCGTGTAGGTAACGCTAAATTTATGACTAAACTTGATCTGCTTAAAGGGTATTGGCAGGTGCCACTAACAGAGCGAGCATCTGAAATCTCTGCTTTTGCCACCCCTGATGTGTTTCTACAGTACCGAGTAATGCCTTTTGGCCTTCGCAATGCTGGAGATTCCTTTCAGCGTTTAATGTCCATAGTGTTGTCTGACGTGTCTAATTGTGAAGCTTATCTTGATGATGTTGTGTGCTACTCAGATACGTGGGAAGACCATCTCAGAACCTTGGATGATGTCTTTAAACATCTGAGAGATGCTAATCTCACAGTGAACTTGTCAAAATGCGAATTTGGTTGTGCCACTGTTACGTACCTAGGAAAGGAGGTTGGTAATGGTCAGGTTTGTCCACTTAACTCAAAAATACAAGCCATTCTTGATTTCCCAGTTCCTAAGACAAAGAAAGAGCTCCGTCGATTCCTTGGAATGACTGGATATTACCGCTGTTTTTGCAAGAATTTTTCTGACGTTGCCTGTCCTCTCACCGGATTATTACGTAAGGCAGTTCCATTTAGGTGGTCTTTGGAATGTCAATTTGCTTTTGAAGCTTTGAAAACTTTGCTTTGTAGTGCCCCTGTTCTTGCTGCCCCCTGTTTTGAACGGCCTTTCTTCTTAGAAGTAGATGCTAGTGGTACCGGTGCAGGTGCCGTCCTACTTCAGACAGATGCTGCTGGTTTAAGTCATCCAATTAGTTTCTTTTCAAAAAAATTCCACAAGCATCAGCTTAACTACAGTACCATCGAAAAAGAAGCTCTTGCCTTAATTCTCGCTGTCCAACATTTTGAAGTCTACATTGGTTCGAGTTCACAGCCTGTTACTGTTTACACTGACCATAACCCTCTTATATTTCTTCAACGCATGTCCAATGCTAATCATCGTCTTATGAGATGGTCACTAATCTGCCAAAGTTACAACTTGAAGATATGTCATAAAAAGGGTATTGACAATGTCACTGCTGATTCATTGTCCCGGGTCAATCAGTAAAACAGTGTATGTTTTATTTTGTGGGTAGGGGTGTTATGAGCCTGAGTCATTTTAATGTTTACTCACTGATTCCATTATGTCCTGTGTATTGTCTGTGTATGTGCATGTGCTTGTTTGTTACAGGTGGGTGGATCTGGTGATAATTTGTTGGAGGCTCTGATTGGTTCTCCTCCACACCTGATTGGTTCTCCTCCACACCTGATCCACATATAAGAACCACTCCAAACACTCAACAGGAGGCCCCACTATTGTGCCATCTTTGATTGTTAACACTTTGCTATTGTTTTATTGTCTATTCTAGAGTGTATCAGAGAGTTTGTGAGTGTTTATTTGAGATTGTGCTGTGAGTGATATTTGGAGATTGTGATTTTTGAACCTTTGTTTATCCCTGTTAACTGACCCATGCCTGTTTGACTACGATTTTGGATTCCGGATTGTTTTGTTTGCTACGGACTTGTACATTTAGGTACTGTAAATACTTTTGTCAAAATAAGGGAGGTAGGGGGTTTGACGCCATTTTATTTTGTATATCTTTTCACATTGTTTTGGTTTAGGGAGGTAGGTAAGTTTAAATTGTATTTTGTTTTCTTTTGTTTTAGGAATTGTAGAGGTTTAACAAAAGATTGTTTTGTTTGTTATTTTGGCCTTGTCTGCCCCTGACGCTTAAACCCTTTTGGAAATAAACGCATGTTATTTTTGATATTTCTCTGGTAGTTTGACTTATTCCTTTTCCTGTTACGGCCGACCCCTAGCGGTCGTAACAACTGAATAGTTTAAAATCGCTTGAATGTTTAAACTGATAAGATTTAAAAAGAAGTGAAAATTCTCAACTTTAATACGATGCAATGATGGCCCGATTGTGCAAGTGACAATTCCGGCATGTCCTCGACACATGCAACCCATTTTGAGAGCGTGCGCGAGAGAGAGAAGACGCACTAACGCTGAAGATTCACGAGGTTTGTGAAATTGCGCCTCGGAGAAAGTTTTAAAATTATTGATTTGATTTTATAATTTGTGTGGATTATGCTCATTTAGGCTACTCGTACAATCTACATGCTAAAGTGAATCAATGTTTGCGGGGAATATCCTGCATTATAAGTGGTAGACCTGCGGGAATTATTACAATAGCCTACTATTGAAGTAGCTCCCATTTTAAGTACTAAATCGTCATCGGAGGCTGACATGCTGCTCTCATGCTCAGACAGGTGTTGTTGTGCGGTCTAGGGAACGTAAATGTGCCATACGTCATTGCATCGCTACATCATTAATATCATGATATGACACTTTTTTTATCATGTAAAAATTTATACCGGTGTTATCGTGGACAGTATGATATGGCACACCCCTAATGGACAACAAACACAGGTGGATTTTATTGATGGCATTTTGAATGCACAGATATACCGTGACGAGATCCTGTAGCCCATTGTTGTGCCATTCATCCACGACCATCACCTCATGTTGCAGCATGATAATGCACGCCCCCATGTTGCAAGGATCTGTACACAATTCCTGGAAGCTGAGAAAACATACCAGTTCTTGCATGGCCAGCATTCTCACCGAACATGTCACCCATTGAGCATATGTGGGATGCTCTGGATCGTGTTCCAGGTCGTGCCAATATCCAGCAACTTCGCACAACCATTGAAAAGGAGTGGACCAACATTCCACAGGCCACAATCAACAACCTGATCAACTCTATGCGAAGGAGATGTGTTGCACTGCATGAGGCAAATGGTGGTCACACCACGCCATTTTAGATTGGCCATTTTATTGTGGCCAGCCTAAGGCACACCTGTGCAATAATCATGCTGTCTAATCAGCATCTTGATATGCCACACCTGTGAGGTGGATGGATTATCTCGGCAAAGGAGAAGTGCTCACTAATACAGATTCAGACAGATTTGTGAACAATATTTGAGAGAAATAGGCCTTTGTGTACATAGAACAAGTCTTAGATCTTTGAGTTCAGCGCATGAAAAAAGGGGGCAAATACAAAAGTGTTGCGTTTATAATTTTGTTAAGTGTATGCTCACTTTTGTGTGCTGCTGTTTGAAAAACAAACAATGGAATCTAGGGGAGCAGGACTGGGTAATGAAGGATTACTAAAGATTTAAAGCCTGAATAGTAGATACATCCAGAATTACTTAAAGAAAGAGCATGGAATTCTACAAAAAAAATACCAGCTAAATTCACCAAGAATTAAAATAAATGTAAAATAAGTGAGATGGCACCCCAACATTATAATTTAAAGTAATGGAACTTGCTGCACTTCTCTCTTGCTGTCATGCATAACACGTGGCACTCAAGTTAATTGTTAATTTCACTGCCTTGCATCTTCTGCTTTTAAACGCAAAAGTGTGTTGTGTGAATGGCCCATACTGTGCAAATGTTATTTCCCGTAAATGTCTATTTGCATGGTATCAAACCTATAGCTGCAACCAATAGGGCATTAAACATGCTTCACTAATTAATAAAACATAAACCTTTTGATAACTTTTAAGCACAACATGAGTAAATCATGTGCCAGTGTTACTACGTAATCATGAGACTTGTACTTTTTTGTCATTGTGATCATTCACAGCAGATGACCGTGTCAGAGTGCCTTGTCTGGACGGGAAATACCCACCAATTGCAAATGACAGGAATATCTATATATTAAAAATCTATAATAAAAGAGGAATATATGTCTTTGAATGAAGAAAAAAGGAATAGGTCCATTCAGCTGCAATAACCATAAATAATTGCTCCAACCCAACAGCCTTGTTGTGAAGTGGAAGTATTTTGACTTGGCTCAGAATTAATCAGAACTACTAGCAAGTTACTTTCCTACAAGGACTTACTGGGCAGCTGTTTTCTCCGGCTTATAGCATAAATTCCTCTGAGACAAATCCTCAGAATTCTTTGAACTGTGTTCTTAAGTCTATCTTGATAGCAGATTCACATAAAAAGCACATCAACAAGTAGAACCATGCCTCAATTAACACTGCTGTAAAAAAAAAAAATGACTGTGTTGGCATGGTACAGAGTTTCATCCAGATCCAAGCTCATTTCTCTAATGTAGAAGACAGCAGTTTTCTCTGACTGAGATCATGAAACGCACTCTAACCTTCAGTGTATTCGCTTTGTACATTTTTTGTTATCAAATCAGGTGTTTTTTTTTGTTTGTTTGTTTTTTAAAAAGTAAGTGATCAAATCTTGTACTGCTAAGCAAAAGTATTGCAGATTTCTACTCTTGTTCTCACTGTAAGCACTGCCTCGCCACCCCTCTTATGGGACAGTCCTACCTGAGACTTGAATCCATCCATGATGTTGGCTGTGAGATGAATAGAATAAAGGGCTCTCCATTGTGTTTCTTCTCCTTTGCGTCATTGTGGTTGGTAATCTGAACCAATAAGCGTGAGGATAATCTACTGAGAGAGACGTGTATTCATCTATCTGCTACTGTCCGACGCTCCCAAGTCCTCCCAGCTGCAGCATGTGTGTGCTTCACATAGAGAGAGAGAGAGAGAGAGAGAGAGAGAGAGAGAGAGAGAGAGAGAGAGAGAGAGAGAGAGAGAGAGAGAGAGAGAGAGAGAGAGAGAGAGAGAGAGAGAGAGAGAGAAGGTGGGGGGAGAGGGAAAAAGAGAGAACAATTCATCCAGGCTGAACAGATGTATGATTTCATTTGAGATCATGATGCAGATCGATGTAAAATGACAGAACTTGTATTATCTGTAGCAGCAGGTTTTCTTGTTTAGTTTTATCTAACATCCACACAAGGTTTTCATCTAATAAATATTACGATATTTAATCTAAGAAATATTATAATGATTATGCCTTAGCAGAAACAATGGAACAATGCATACTACATTTGCCAGTTAAAGGGTTAGTTCACCCAAAAAATGAAAATTATGTCAGTAATTACTCACCCTCATGTCGTTCCAACCCCGTAAGACTTTCGTTCATCTTCAGAACACAAATTAAGATATTTTTGATAAAATCTGAGAGCTGGATTACTCCTCCATAGGCTTCTAAGGGATTGAAACTTGACAGCCCCGAAAAGTTATTAAATAATTCGTTAAAATAGTCCAAGTGACTACAGTGGCTAGATCTTAAGTTTATCGAGCTACGAGAATACTTTTTGAACGCAAAAAAACAAACAAAAATAGCGACTTTATTCAAGTATTCTCTTTGGGCCTGGAGATTTCACCTGGTGTTATTCTCGCAACACTTCTGGCTGAACATCACACGCATCACACACATGACCAGCGTCGGCCAATAGTGAGGCTACGTGTGACGTAGAACCCACAAGTGCTGCGCTGTTACACTACGTCAACAGCTTAGGAGAATGACACGGAAGAGAAGAGATGGTTGAATAAAGTCGTTATTTTTGTTTTTTTGCGCGCAAAAAATATTCTCGTTGCTTGATAAACTTAAGATCTAGCCACTGTAGTCAGTTGGACTATTTTAACGATTTCTTTAATAACTTTTCGGGGCTGTCAAGTTTCAATCCCTTAGAAGCCTATGGAGGAGTGATCCAGCTCTCAGATTTAATAAAAAAAATTCTTAATTGGTGTTCCGAAGATGAACGAAAGTCTTACGGGGTTGGAACGACATGAGGGTGAGTAATTACTGACAGAATTTTCATTTTTGGGTGAACTATCCCTTTAAGAGTGACTAAGGCCTCATTCACACTGCAGGGGCTTAATGCTCAATTCAGATTTTTTGAAAAAATTAGATTTTTTTGCAAGGCCGTTCACATTTCCAATTAAATGTGACCTTTTGTGATCTCCTGTGTGACAGGAAATGACCGAGAAGTGACCCGCATGCGCAGAAGAGTTCTCAACCGTCAACGACGTCACTTGCTGTTTGCGGATGAATGTCAACAGTTGAGTTCGTTTAGCAATATTAAAGTTAGTTTCCCATCAGAGCCAGCACAATTACAATCTTCTTGTTTTAAGAAGAAAATTAAGAAGGAGGAGAACATTTGAGCGCCTTCGATTAACTCTGTCACGGGAAGAGACACGTCTGCGGCGGACCATAACAGTGCAACGCATTGGAGGGTATTGGCTAGCTATAGGTGCGAGCTATCGTACGATAGCTAAGTAGCTAGTAGAAGTTTATAGTAGTAGAAGTTTATTGTCATTGCCCAAGAGATGGACAACGGAAATTTAGCAGCAATTCATCTAGTACACATAAATATAACTTTAAAAGGCAAAGCAAGAATGTACTTCGTTAAAATTAAATAAACACTAAAATGTAAGCATTTTCCACATGGATCATATTGTGAAAGTGTGTGTGCGTGTCTGCGTGTGTGCGTGATTGTGCGCGTCCGTGTGCATGTAAGTGTGTAGGTGGAAAACAGTTAGTGACCATGTGTGTTCAGTAGGGTGATGGCTTGTGGAAAGAAGCTGTTCCTTAGTCTATTTGTTCTGGTCCTGATTGACCTGTAGCGCCTGCCAGATGGCAATATATCAAACAGGGGATAGGCTGGATGGAAGTAGTCTTTGGTGATGGCCTTTGCTCTATTGAGGCAGCGGGATGAGTAGATGTCCTTTAGGGAGGGAAGGGTGCAGCCGATGATTCTCTGTGCGGTATTTACCACTCTCTGGAGCTTCTTCCGTTCTGCCTCTGTGCAGTGAGAAAACCACACCATAATGCAGTATGTTAGAATGCTCTCGACGGTGGAGTGGTAAAAAGTCACTAGCAGCTCTTTTCCCACATTGTTCCTCCTGAGGACTCTCAGGAAGTGCAGACGTTGCTGTGCTTTTTTAAAGACAGCAATGGTGTTTGTTTTCCAGGAGAGGTCGGCGGAGATTATAGTGCCCAAAAAGGTGAAAGCATGGACCCTCTCCACGCAGTCTCCATTGAGGTAGAGAGGTGTCAGGTCTGCCCGGTGCTTCCTGAAGTCCAGGATAATTTCTTTGGTTTTTGTGGTGTTTATAGTCAGGTTGTTTACCAGGCACCACTTGGACAATTCCAAAACATCGTCCCTGTAGGCTGACTCGTCACCCTCCGAGATCAGCCCCACCACCGTTGTGTCATCCGCAAACTTCAGTATGGTATTACTGTTGTGGATGGGTCTGCAATCGGCAATGTAAAGGATGTAGAGCAGCGGACTCAACACACAACCTTGTGGGGAGCCTGTGCTCAATAAACAGGTAGAGGAGAGGTTGTCTCCAAGTTTTACTGACTGTGGTCTGTTTGTGAAAAAATCTTTAATCCATCAACAGGTGAGTGGGTGGAATCCCAGATCGGACAGTTTGCTGATCAGGATGTCGGGGATGATAGTGTTGAAAGCTGAGCTATAATCAATAAAGAGCATCCTGACATAGCTCTCTCTATGCTCCAGGTGGCTCAGCGCCGTATGTAAAGTAATGGCAATAGCGTCCAATAACTTGTGTTACGCCCTTAATCGGGAGCAACAAAGAAGGAGGGAGCAAACGATCACGGCGGTTACAATAATCTCTTTATTAACACATTCTTCATAACAAAGTCTGACTCGCAAGTTCTCTCAGTACGCCGCAACGCCGATCAACCTCTCGGTCCTGGCCAGGGATTGATTAGACAAGATGGAACGCCCCATGAGGACGCCAAACAGGAAGCTTTTAATGACAGGCACACCTGTGCACCGGTGCACCCAATCCACCTGATTAACTCCGCAGCGCACCTGTAGGAGGAGTAAACACACCAAGACACGGCAAGACACGACAAAGTATACAGCCGTGACACTTGTTTATCTTCTCATTCCCGCCTACTTCAATGCAGAATTATGACGTTTGTCGCATATCAATGGCGTGCGGGTCGGATTCATGTGACCTGGCCGTTCAGATTGAGGTCGCATTTCAAAAGATCGGATACATATCGAATTTGGACCACATACCCAAGTGGCCTGGGTCGCCTTTGAAAAGATCGGATCTGTGTCGTTCAGACTGTCATGAAAAGATCAGATACAGGTTGCATAGGGGCAAAAAAATCGGAATTTGGTCGTTTCAACCTGCAGTGTGAACGTAGCCTAATACCCATGCACTTATATTTTTAGAGATGTTAGTCATGTTGGATACGTGATATGACCTATGTCATTTCCTATTTGCGATGGATATGAAGAATACTACAATAATTTTAAATGTAATTATTCCAAAATCAATACATTCACATAATTTGTAATGTCCACCTTTTAATTGGTGTTACAACAGGGTAGATTCACAACAACAATCATTTTAGAGCATAATTTGCACAGTTTATGGTGCAGCCTACACTATTTTCAAATCCCTACAAATCCCTTCACTCGATTGGGATGTTCTCTTGTGTTCTGGGCGGCAAGTGCAGTAACTGTAACATCGGCATATTTTGTAGTATTAAACACATATTTATACCGACTTAAAGGGGGGGTGAAATGCTGTTTCATGCATAGTGAGTTTTTTACACTGTTAAAGAGTTGGATTCCCATGCTAAACATGGACAAAGTTTCAAAAATGAAGTTGTAAGTTTGATGTAGTAATTCTGTTCCAAAAATACTCCTTCCGGTTTGTCACAAGTTTCGGAAAGTTTTTTTCGAATACGGAACTGTGTGACGTCAGAATGGCCGGAATTTCCTTATACGGGTCTTATGGGCACTTCTCCCGGAAGGGCGCGCGCAGCTGTAGCCTAGTGCGTGCGAGAGTACGCCTATGCCCGTCAGAGCGCTGGGCTCGGCTGCGCTGCAATCAAAAAATACCACCAAAAAAGTGTGTTTTTGGTTGCCAGGGCAAGACAACACTGCACAAATTTCCAAAGAACCCAGCGTTAAGGGACCTGTGGATGGATTTTGTTTATCCAGAGCAGCAACGGAGTTGTGCAAGTGTTCTTGTTTGTTCCCTTCATTTTGACGGTTATAGTTATAGGCCCAGTTCGACACCGGATTTGCAGATCGCCTAATACTTAAAGATGGAGCAGTCCCAACGATAAAGGTTCACGGTCGTGCGTTGGAACCGCAGGCGGTGAGTAAAACTGCTTCAAATGTCTGTGTGTTGTTAACTATCGGCGTGTAAGCTAAGCACAGCAAGTAAACAACATGATCAAGTACACGTAATGTATCTATGGAGCATGCGGTGTATGGTGTGTGTGTGTGTGTGTGTGTGTGTGTGTGTGTGTGTGTGTGTGTGTGTTTGTGTGTTTAAATACATTTGTTTAGCTGGCCACTGTAGGTGTCAGTTTGTTTATTGTAAAAATAAATCATGTCCTCATAAACCACAAGTCTGTCTGTTTACAACACACGCAAAAGCTTTGCGCGCTCCCGCCCACACGGCACGCCTCCACCCGCTCGGGTTTTTCCGGAAAGACTCGGTACAGCCTATCTTTCTTTTATAAATATAATAAAACTAAAGACTTTTTGGAGATATGAAGGATGCAATACTACTCTATAGGTACTCAAGATTAACATGAGATTGAGTGAAACTGAGTGTTTCACCCCCCCTTTAAGTTGTGTCCGAAAATTCTTCACAAAGAACACAAAAAGCCTTCTCAGCTGCCATAGTTGCAACTCTTGCGTCATCACAACAGTGCGTTCAACGCGTCACCGTTTCTGTTTAAAAAACATTCTGCAACGTTTTGTCGGCGCTGAACGCAGCCCTGATTATTACAAGGCACGTTCAGACGCGCGTGAAGATTGTAACTTCCTCATTAATTGCGCCCCATACCAGCTGCGTGTAAATGATGGACAGTCACCGCCTCCAATTTAATGACATCAAGAGGAATCGTTGCAGTGATACACGGTACAAATTCTCATAACCTCCTGGGACTCTGCAATAAATTTTTCGCGGACATCTGTTGTAGTTAATTTCTCTAAGACCACAGATGTCCTTCTTTTTATCCCTAACCTAAAGTAACACCCAAAAAATTAAAACTCTGGTTTAATTTACTCATCCACAAGAGACCACATAGTCTAGTCCAGGGGTAGGCAACCTAAGGCACGCGTGCCAACACTGGCACGCGGAGGGTTAATCGCTGACACGCAAGCGGCAGTGGCTCAGTGGTTCATGTAGATTGTCTACAAACCGAAAGGTTGGTGGTTCGATCCCCGGTTCCACCTGACCAAGTGTCGAGGTGTCCATGAGCAAGACACCTAACCCCAACTGCTCCCGACGAGCTGGATGGCGCCTTGTACGGCTGACACCGCCGTCGGTGTATGAATGTGTGAGTGAATGGGTGAATGAGAGGCAAAATGTAAAGCGCTTTGGTGGCCATTGGGTCTATGAAAGCGCTATATAAATGCAGTCCATTTACCATTTACCAAGCAAGCGCGAGAGAGGTGTATTCAGATAAAGTATACCTACCACCTGCATACAGATCAACATTTTGATGTAATAATTCCTCGTAGTAAAAACAATAGGTTACTGTCGTAACCCCGGTTCTCTGAAACATCGAGTGGAGAGATCCACCTATGGGAAGGGCATCCGTACCTGACCTCTGCAGAAGCATCCAATTGCACCAAGTCTGGCTAGACAGACAGAAGCGCGCAGCCAATGCCAGGTGAGGCCACACCCCCTCACCTACGGGCATATAACCGCTGTGCGCGCTGCTATTCTTCAGTAAGTATATTCGCTTCTCGTGCAGCAAGCGGGGCAAAGCTGGTGGATCTCTCCACTCGATGTTTCAGAGAACCGGGGTTACGACAGTAACCTATTGTTCTCTTTCATCATCTCGTGTTCGAGATCCACCTGTGGGAGAGACATGGACAGCTCCCCGATTGCCCAATACACTCACAGTGAGGTTCTGAAAGCCAGAGAAGACGGTCACCTCGGAGAGGCGGTGCCTGACACGTCCATTAATCATGAACCTGCAAAGGTGACGCCACACCTAACTGTGTGGACAAGCAGGACATGAAACATGCATGAGACACATACATGATAGTAACCCCAACTCACCAAAGCACATAAACTATACCCAGAAAGGGAAGTAAATGTTTGGTGACAGGAATGAACATGGCCAGCCGGCCCATTCACTCCTGTTGGTTTTCCCAACAGGGATACAGGGAAGAGCTAAGAAGACCCCACCCCTAAAACCGAATGTGCTACCGAGGTTCTGGTGACATCCAGCCGGTAGTAAAGCACAAAGGTATGAGGAGAAGCCCAACTGGCTGTGGAGCATATGTCCTGCAGTGACACTCCCCTAAACAAAGCCCAAGAGGCGGCTAAGCCCCTTGTGGAATGAGCTCTGATGCCCCTTGGGGGCTGCACTCCCTTTGCTTCATAAGCCATAGTTATAGCGTCCACAACCCAATGTGAAAGGCGTTGCTTCGATATGGGACTCCCTCTGTGCGGGGGGACCCATGAAACAAAGAGCTGGTCGCTCTTCCGGAAAGCATTGGTCCTGGTCATATATGCCTGTAAAGCACGGACCGGACACAGAGCATTCAGCCTCTGATCCTCTAGAGAGGTAAAAGGTGGAGGGTGAAAAGCGGACAGCTCCAACACCTCCGAAGTGAACGCAGGAAAGCACTTCGGCATGAAGGCCGGGTTAGGCTTAAGGGAAACCTTATCTCCATTGAGGGAGAATTTAGTGCACGAGGGGTGAACAGAGAGTGCATGTAGCTCACTGACACGTTTAGCAGATGCCAAGGCCAAGAGCAAAGCTGTCTTGAAGGACAGCAGCTTGAGGGAAATACTCCCCAGAGGCTCAAAAGGATGTAGAGACAGCGCTTCCAGCACCATGGAGAGGTCCCACTCCGGAACAGTTCTCCTGATGACTGGCAAAGAGCGGCGTGCACCCTTCATAAATCTGCGGATTAGAGGGTGCTGCCCGACAGTAGAGCCCTCAAAAACCACATGACAGGCTGAAATCGCAGCCAATTAGACCTTAATGGTGGAAAAAGACCTCCCTTTTTCCATGAGGTCTTGAAGGAAACACAAAATATCAGGAACTGAGCACTGATAAGATGTGAGACCACGCCCATCGCACCACCCTTCGAACACTTGCCACTTACAGCCATATAAGGACCGTGTAGAGACGGCCCTGGCATTCTGAATAGTGGCGACCACACGCGGCGAAAGCCCAAGTGCGTTCAGGTTCGTCCTCTCACGGGCCAGGCCCAGAGAGCCACCCTGTCCGGGTGGGGGTGGTAAATCTCCCCGTTGGCTTGGGACAATAGATCCGTGCGAACGGGAAGGCGCCACGGCTCGGCGTTATAACAGAGGAATTATCTCCGGCAGCCATGGTGCTTTGGGCCACCTGGGTGCTATCAGAATGAGAGACAGGCCCTGCTCTCTCACCCTGGCCAATGTGGGAATTATCAGGCACAGGGGAGGAAAAGCATACAGGAGCACTCTGGGCCAGTGGTGGGCCAGTGCGTCTATCCCGAGGGGCGCGTCCATGTCCCTTAGAGAGAAGAACATAGGACAATGGTAGTTTTCGCGCGAGGCGAACAGATCTACGCTCGCCCGTCCGAATCTCATCCATAGCATTTCCACTATCTGCGGGTGAAGACGCCAATCTCCGTAGATTGGGTTTCCCCTTGATAGTAGATCCGCGCCTCTGTTCAGAATGCCCGGAACATGAGTTGCGTGTAACGACAGGAAAACCCGTCTGCTCCACACCAAAAGCTTGTAAGCTAGAGCCTGGAGCTTCGACGAGCGCATGCCGTCCCTGACGGTTGATATAAGCCACAGCCGTGGTATTGTCGCACCGTACTAGAACGTGATGTCCCTGCAGGCGAGGCAGAAAAAGATTCAGAGCTTTCCAAATGGTTAAAAGCTCTAAATAGTTTATGTGCACTGAACGTAGTCTGTTCGGCCACAGACCGTTCCCCGTTCTGCCCTCCTGGGTGGCACCCCAGCCTGTTAAGGACGCATCTGTCGTCACAACTTTCCGCATCGTAACCGCCCCCAGAGGGGTTCCCCGTGCGTAAAAGTCCTCGCTCTCCCAGTGGTGCAAGGCTGCCGAGCAGGCGCGTGTCACTGTTACCGAGCGGCAAAGGTCGCGAATCGGGCTGAAATGTAGTGACAGAACCCATTTCATGAACGCCCTCATCCTCAGGAGTCCCAACGGCACAACTTGGGTAGATGAAGCCATGAGACCCTGCAGCCTGAGACATGTGCGATATTGCACTTTCGCCCCCTCTCTGAACTGCGACAGACAGTTCATCAGAGAGCGAACGCGCTCTTGAGAGAGACGCGCTCGCATGGAGACCGAGTTCAACTCCAAGCCCAGGAAAATGACATTCTGACTGGGCGTGAAATTGCTCTTGCTCACATTCACTTGGAACCCGAGCGATGTGATGTGCGCGAGCACCCGGCCGGTGTCCTGCAACACCTTGTTCTCCGATTCGGCTATGATGAGCCAATCGTCTATGTAAGTCAGGATTCTCAGACCTGATATTCTCAGGGGTGCTAAGCCCGCCTCCGCGCACAGAGAGAAAGACCGGGGACTCAAACTGAGTCCAAACGGAAGAACTGTGAATTCGTAACATATGCCCTGGTAGGCGAAACGAAGAAACTTCCTGTGCGGAGGATAGATGCTTATGTGAAAGAAAGCATCTTTCAGATCGACTGATGTGAACCAGTCGTTCTGTTTTATGGCACGGGCGAGTGCGCCTTGTGTCAGCATTCTGAAATTGTATTTCCTCAAATGTTTGTTCAACACTCGGAGGTCCAAGATAGGGCGGAGAGAGCCGCCTTTTTTCGGGACCAGAAAATAACGGGAGTAAAATCCCTGGTTCATCAGATTGGGGGGTACCACCTGAATCGCTCCCTTGTTTAGGAGAGATGAAATTTCCTCTTTCAGAATGTGAGAGGCGTTCTCTTCCGTGTGAGAAAAGAGAATGCCGTTGAAATGCGGGGGTCTTACTGCGAATTGCAATCTGTAACCCTGCATTACTGTACGCATCACCCACTCGGGAGCTGAAACGGTTCGCCAAGCCGCTTCGTGACTCGCGAGTGCTCCCGCTCGGGCCAGAGCGGGGCTGTGTGAGACCAACAGGTTTATTTGTGATGCAATGGCGCCATCTAGTGGGCACACTAGAGGCGGCATGCCGGGGTTCGGAGGGGATTTCTCCCTCTGCAAAGAGATTAGTTCTCTCTGCGGAGAGAGGTTTTCTCTCCGAGACGAATTCATTTGATTCGTATTTTTTGTGTTTTGTGTGTTTTGTGTTGGGCAAACACTGGGGCCGAAGCCTTTATTGAGAGAGTGAGGGGAACAGAGTGTGGGCAGTGTGGTGACACTGGGACTAAACTTTCCCTCACAGGGGGCCCCCTGAACGTGGGGGGGAAACACACATCTCTCGAACACACGAGCTGGGCAGTCTCGACAGACGGCGAGCTGACCCATCCGCGGGACCCGTTGCATCTTTTGGACGGGGGTCCTAGAAGAGGAGGGGAGTCCGAAGGGCTTGCGGCCCGTGAACATGGACTCGATGCCCCCATCGGCTGAACATCAGGCAGGCCGCTTGCGTTTCGAGTAGAGCGCCCGGAAGCTTGGACGGCCTGCCGGGCGTTACGGAGGACGAGGTCGTTCACCGTGAGGATCTCCTTCCACAGGGTTTCGGAAGGATTTCCCTTTTCCAACTGTTGCCCTAATTCCTCTAGGATCTCCGCCTGGTAGGCGGAGAGGAGCGAAGAGACGTTAAGGGCCCTGACAGCCACGGCCGAGGACTTATAAGCTGCTTGGTGAACGGAGGCAGCAAAACGGTCCATCTTGTTGGGCAAGACCGGCTTAGGGGGAGCGAGCAGCCCGCCCTGAGCGGGGTTAAGGTGTCTGGCGATGGAAGGCTCAACGGCGGGAGGTTCGCCCATACCGTGCGCTGCCAAGTCCTTAACCTCGAGTCCCGTGAGACCGTGTCTGAAGTCGAGCGGGTCGCTCCAATAATGCCTCATGTGCTTAGCACACGCCGGGAGGATGGGGAAGAGTTGTTTCCTCGGGCCGGGAGGTGGTCCCAGCACTTTCCCATCATAGATATCCCTCTCCTGGTCGGTGGCGCTCTGTGGTGCCGGCCATTCAATGTTGAGACGAGCGGCCGCTCGCTCACACACTTCCAGGAGGATGGCTTGAGGCAAAGCCGTGTGGGCGGTAGCCTGGGGAACACCAGAGGGCGGGATGGCCTCCTCGTCCTCTGAAACCCCAAGAATGGCCGCATCCTCATCTTCGGCAGAACCGGGCGGTTCGTGGGCGAGAGCAAGGTTTTCCTCGAAGATGTCCTCTTCGGGGAAGGCGGGATTGGGCTGGTCAGCCCAGATGAGAGACGTTGCGCCCCGGGAGGCCCCCGGTAGCGCGTCGTCATCACCGTGTCCCCCGTCCGAGTCAGAAGGGCTGAGCCCGGTGCACTGTGTCACTGCCACCTTAAAACGGCGATTAAGCAGCTTCCTAGGCAGCATGAGGCAGAAACTACAATTCTCCGGGTTCTCCAGGGCTTCCCGAGCGTGCTTACCACGCAAAGCTGATGGAGATCCTTAGCTGCGATAAGGGCCCCACACGCGGCCGGGCAGGCCCGTGATAGGCTATTCCCTGGAGAGGCTGCAGGCTTAGACAGTGACATACCAGCGAAGAAATCGGAGAAATCCGTGGCGGGCAGCCGTGAGGAGAAACGGTGAAAATAGCGAGAGCGTGGGCGGCTCCGAATGCAAAGCAGCAGCAGTTGAAATGAACAACTGTCACGTCCGGCGGAGGCTGATCTGGCCGATATGTCCTCCTGAAGACACAAGGGTGAGCAGTGTAAAGTCAACCGAGCTGTGAGATGCAGAGATCGCGAGAAGCGAATGTCAACTGAAGAATAGCAGCGCGCACAGCGGTTATATGCCCGTAGGTGAGGGGGTGTGGCTTCACCTGGCATTGGCTGCGCGCTTCTGTCTTTCTAGCCAGCCAGAGGTCAGGTACGGATGCCCTTCCCATAGGTGGATCTCGAACACGAGATGATGAAAGAGAACAACTTGTTTAATTACGTTAGGAGTTATTTATACTATTAAAGTGTGAGAATTAAACTGCACAAGTCAATGAAAGCGTGCAGCTCTAACAAACCATTAGCGCGACCACTGCGCATCAGCGCAAACAAGTTATCCAACTGACAGCTACAGCTCGTTCCGCTGTAAATAGTTAATGCTATAAATTTCAACCAAGTGTAGAGTTGTCACCGGGTGATTATAAAGAGGAGCAGCAGGTGTTGGGTGGGAGGAGTTGCCTGGTGATTGGGGCACATGCTCCCAGGTGGAGTATAAAAGGAAGCCATTTTGAAGAGGAAAACACACAGGAACGGAGACGGAGCGTGCACGCAGCAGGCGAGAGGCCGAGGGGCCGAGGCTGAGGCCGAAGCAGCGGTGTTCAGTGGGTTCGAAGTGCTCAGTGAGTTGGAAGTGTTTGAAGAGCCTAAAGGGTTGACTTGGAGCAGTGTTGGATACAAGCTTCCTCAGGAAAACCGTTGGGGTGTGGAGATTTGAGTTTGCTGGATCAGAGTGATCGATTGTGGGAAGTCTGCTGGACTGAGCTATCGTCTGGATTGGTGCTGTGGAAGGAGAGAGAAGAGATAAGTGAACTGATATCATCTTATGAGTATTTAAATTGCGGGAAGAGGATGCAGTAAATGTGGATCTGATTGTTGGAAGAGCTATGTGTTTCAGAGTGTTGAGGAGGAATTGAAAGAGAAATCCCTCGTGGAGCGAGCGCAACAAACGGAGTGGGGCCTCTGACCAGCCTTAACGTGTGAGTGAATTGCAGTGCTTTTGCCTTATTGATACACGTTGATTTGTGGCTGTGGAATTGAAGTGAACACAAGTGTGCTGTGCCTTTGCTGAGAAGTGGCCCTAGCCCCATCCACACGTTGTGGAAAGTTACTATATCTGCTCCCCATTGGAAGTCCAGTGTGATACAGCTGCACTGAAGAGGGTACTCTGTGCTGTGAAGGTCCTTAATTGTTATTTACTGTTTGAGCTCAAAAGCCTACAGCATCACTGGAGAATCTTTTCCAAATGCGATCTTTTAACCCATTGTCTCCTCACTGTGAATTGAAGAGAGTACTGTGCAGATCCTTACCTGTTCCACTTACTGTTGAGTCCAGATGCATGCAGCATCACTGGTAACGTACCCTTTTTAATCCATTGTCTTCTTGCTGTGCACTGAAGAGAGTACATTGTACTGTGAAGATTCTTACCCGTTCTAGGAACGAAAGAGACCCTGTGAATCATTCTCCTGAAGTGAGTCTGCTGACTGCTGTGCCGTTCTAGGAACGAAAGAGACCCTGTGAATCATTCTCCTGAAGTGAGTCTGCTGACTGCTGTGCCGTTCTAGGAACGAAAGAGACCCTGTGAATCATTCTCCTGAAGTGAGTCTGCTGACTGCTGTGCTGTTCTACGAACGAAAGAGACCCTGTGAATCATTCTCCTGAAGTGAGTCTGCTGACTGCTGTGCCGTTCTACGAACGAAAGAGACCCTGTGAATCATTCTCCTGAAGTGAGTCTGCTGACTGCTGTGCTGTTCTATGAACGAAAGAGACCCTGTGAATCCTGAAGTGAGTCTGCTGACGGCTGTGCTGTTCTCTGAACAGGAAGAGACTTTTAAAGTTGCTTTTAACTATTTAATAAAGAATTGTTATTGATTTTAAACCCTAGTCTGCCTTTCATGTGTTCCACGGCACGCTCCTCGGGCGGTGGTCCGCTTCAAAGGGGTGGGCGGCCCGCTGGCGCCCGCCCCTCACCTGTGACAGAGTCCTTATTAAATATTCTATACATTAAAATGACTGTGATGCATGTGGAAGCTCCGTTCGTGCGTACCTGGTCACTTCATGTGTTTTCTCTGATCGGAAAGCTATCCAATCGTGAGACAAATGCCCTCTGACAGAGAGGACACTTTTTCATTCGAGATGAAACTGAACAAAATGCATCTGATTGTTGAAGTCACAAATGTAAATTGTACTCCTCCGAAAATGGTAAAAAAATAAAAATAAATAATAATAACATGCGAGAGAGCGCGTGATAACGGCTCCCAGTTTACATATGACAGCGCTGCTGCAACTAGCCTGGGTTTCCCCATACTGCCTTACCGCAGCGCGATTCAATTCACGCTGAAAGGCAGTCTGGATACCATGGCCAGATTTTTCGCCTCATTTAGGGAACCAATCACAGAACAGGGTGGGAGCAGCTAGACGATGACGACATCTATGCGACACACGGAAACAGTTTGTTTATATCGATTTAACATGGCTGAAGACGCGAAGCTACTCTTTGATAAAAAACTTAACGTCATTGTTTACAAAAAAGATCTTTCCCATCGTCTTCTTCCTTGTCTAATTTCTGTCGCTCTACATACGTCATCTGGTATAATCGAAACGATTGGCTATGAGCTACGTACAGGCATATTTGATAGACATTCTTAGCACCCAATAAACTGCGACGGGCATTCTGAAACCACGCCTCAAATACGAGAAATTGCGCATGTGGTTCCCAGACCCAATTCTCAACGAGATTGGGTCTGGCGTTAGCCAGGCTATGCTGCAACACGCATCGCCTCAGATATGGCTGAGCATATCTTCAGCAAGCCGACGTGCAAACTGCTGCAAATGAAACTGAAAGTTCAGCTTACATTCTGAAGCTCAACACACAGTTGTCTTCATTAAAAGTAGTGACACTAAATAATCTTACCAGTGTTGATTCCACTCTTGAAATTAGCTAATGATAAATAAAATGCAGCTCATATCTTGCGAACCTGAATTTGCATATAGCGTGGGAATAAAATATTTAATTTATATCAGATTTGCGGAGATACAGCTATTTTGCCAAGTGTAAGTGTAACACTTTTAACAAAACAGAAAGTAAAGAAGTCAGTAAAAACAAATGAATGACCAGGTCCCATCTGTTCTTCATAGTCTAGCCTAATTTAGGTTTGAAAACAAAGATGACAAATTTAAAACAAATTTCATGAGAAATATTTAAATGTCTTTACTATTTCTGTGGTAGCATTTTAAAATATGTGCATGTGTATTTATACAATAGGGGTGTGGGTGTGTGTGTGTGTGTGTGTGAGTCTGTGTGTGTGTGTGTGTGGGGGGGGGGGGGGGGGGGGGTATATGGGTTGTGGCACAGTGATGAACTCGGAAACTTAAAAATGGCACTTTATGACAAAAAGGTTGCCGACCCTGGTCTAGTCCATAATACAGTGAGAGAGAATTATATTTGAGTAGTTTAGTGAGACCACAGAGGAAACAAGACTTGTTTTTCACACCAGGTCAGCCATTCCCAGCAAACATACAAGTCTTAAGTTGTGTGGGTTTTCTGTGGGACAGTGTCAAGGGCACTATTACAGCTATTTTGTCAAGTGTAAGTGTAACACTTTTAACAAAACAGAAAGTAAAGAAGTCAGTAAAAACAAATGAATGACCAGGTCCCATCTGTTCTTCATAGTCTAGCCTAATTTAGGTTTGAAAACAAAGATGACAAATTTAAAACAAATTTCATGAGAAATATTTAAATGTCTTTACTATTTCTGTGGTAGCATTATGAATATTTAAAATATGTTCATGTGTATTTATACAATAGGGGTGTGTGTGTGTGTGTGTGTGAGTGTGTGTGTGTGTGTGTGTGGGGGGGGGGGGGGGGGTATATGGGTTGTGGCACAGTGATGAACTCGGAAACTTAAAAATGGCACTTTATGACAAAAAGGTTGCCGACCCCTGGTCTAGTCCATAATACAGTGAGAGAGAATTATATTTGAGTAGTTTAGTGAGACCACAGAGGAAACAAGACTTGTTTTTCACACGAGGTCAGCCATTCCCAGCAAACATACAAGTGTTAAGTTGTGTGGGTTTTCTGTGGGACAGTGTCAAGGGCAAACCCTTTGGGGCCCTGTTACGTCAGGTGCGGCCAGGACTTGTTTCGCCTCTAACAGACCTTCTCCGCCCGACACAAAATTTCCAATGGACCTCTACGTGTGAACATGCTTTTTCAGGAGTGAACGATCTGTTATGTAACGCCCCAGTCCTGGCCGCACCTGATTTCGAACGTCCTTTTCAACTTGAGGTTGACGCCAGTATGGTTGGCGCGGGAGCTGTCTGTAACCCAGTGACAATACAGGGTTAAAAGAACTTAAAAAATTTATTAAAATAGCGTAATACACCTTTTAGGAAAATTAGCCAATCAGGAGCGATAGTTCCTCCCCAGCGGAACATGATTGACAGGTCACGACGCAACTGCGTGATCTAGAGAGAGAACCTGCGCGTGTGTATGTGAGAAAGGAAGAGACGACGAACAAACTTGATGGCGACGGGAGAAAAGAGGAAATTAACAGATTTAAAGTTAACAGAGTGATAAAAGTGAGTGTATTAGCAAGCTAAAGAAGAAACACAGAAGACAGGATAAGGAGGAGCAACCGGGAGTTTGGAAAAAATCCCGGTTTTGTCTCGGTAAGCTAGTGAACTATATGACGCTAATATGGCTAACTGTGTGTGCAGTGCTATATTTTCCTATAATTGTATCAAGAGTTAAGACGAAGTTAAGTTAAGAGTTCACGGCCTGGTGCCGTAAAAAAAATGTTTTATTTCTGACAGTGATATAAAGTTTTAATTTTAATTAGAACTGAAATAGTAAGGGGATATTTAAGTTACCTAAACACAGCTGCATTTATGTTCATTTGCTCTGTTTTAAGGAGAAGCTAAGTGAATTACACAGCATTGCTATTGAAGGGAAGGTTATGGAAAAAATACTATGGTTGTCTATGATCATTTTATTTTATTGTTGTGTGTGAAAATGTTAAAAATTAATGTTTAAACTCTGTTGGGAGTAAAAAAAAAACAACAACAACATGTTTTCTGATAAGGGTACTCTAATGAGAGTATTAGCATTGCAACTACAGTTATGTGTTGCAACTTAACTTATGTAGAGCCTGTACTGCCTACAGTTTTCCTAATACCGGGATAAGAGTATCTTGATGTAATTTCTGTTGATTTATCATCAACTGTTATTGAATAAGTACAATGTTTGGCATGTTATATGCTGGTTGCTGTAGATATATCTAGATATTGAGCTGAGATGTGAAATTTGAACTGAAGTGTAATAAATAGGCCTGAACATGTGATCATTGAGTATTATACTGCATGTGATGCTTAAATGTTACATGGTTGTTATGCTTTAGTATGATTGTTGTACAACATATAGATATATAAAACATAATTTTAAAAACCTGTTTGCAAAAAATAGGTCAGGTCTTATGGACAGAGAGAGAACTACTTGGAAGATCCATTTGTATCGATGGCGAGCCTCCCAGTGTGATCTTGAAGAGACGCAGACCAACTCATCGAACACTTCCTTTGGTGGTAGGAAAGTATCAGTTGCCTGAGCTGGTACACACACTTCATCCAAAAGTGCCAACTTTCTTCTTAAACAAGGAAACTGTCACAGAACTGGTGACACACACTTTAACAGAGAACTATTGACAGTGGATTGACTAATTGACTATTGACTAAAGACAGACTTTAACGACTACAAAAGGAAAGAACCAAAGACTCATTTATTTTCAAAGGGCCCAATTTTTTTATTTTTCATGTATGTTATGTAATTGTATTTCAATTGTTACTTGCAACGTAATGTGAGTAAAAGTTACTGTTTACAACTTATCTGGCCTAATCCTTCCTTTTGTGGGTACAGTTTATTTCACTTAGCTCCTTCCGAACCTAGCCCAGTGTTAGCTCATATTTAGAAGGTAGCACGGTTACATAAAACTTGGCGAGCCAGCCAGGAGCTTTGTGAGTAGACTGTTACCATACAGGAAGGCCAGTTATAGCGCCACCTGCAGATAAAATTTTGAATTGCATTTTTTTTATTAAAAGTGATTTTTTGGGGAATTTAGTGTTACACCTGAAAAATGGAGATTGTTGAGAGAGAAAATATCAAAGTACCAAACTCAGTCATAGTAAGTGGGTTATCCTATACCCCTGTAGATGAAGAGATTTTCGATTACTTAAAGCAATGTGGGTCAATCAGTAGGATCTTTAAGATTGAGAATCCTGAGTCTGAATACCACAAACAGGCCATCATTGAGTTTAAATCAGGTGCAGCACTGCAGTCACTTGAAACTACACTGCCACTAGACAGACCAAGTTCTGAGGACCCCAATGTCATACACCACGTAAAAACACTAGCTAGTGTTTACAGCAGCAGAGTAGGCACTGAAATCACTCACACCTTTCTGTCTGAGCTTAAAGGCATAGCCAGATTAAGTGGTGTGTCATTTGAGGACATTTTACGAGGAGAGTTGACAAGGATTACAGAAACTATCAGAGCACAGGTCCCAGCGGAAGAAGTGGAGACAGTTCATGAGCCAACTCCTACTCCACCAATGAGTGAAAGGATAAAGCCCCTCTCACCTATGACCCAAGCTCAGCCTAGACCCACACCAGTTCAAATAGGACAACACCCAAATTTCGCTGAGACTTCTGCAGGAAGAACTGTTGGTGAAACACCATCTTACACTGAGCCAACAGCTACATTCACTCCATCTGTTATGAGGGACTCCATGCCTAGCTTTACCTTATCTCCTGATCATCTCACCACACCTGAAGTTCAGCGGGTAGTGGTCGAACACATTGTGAAAAGCACAGAAATTGCATCTCAATTGCACTCACCTGCCAAATTGAGGATTTTCTCAGGCAGAGTCCCTTGCCCCAACTATGAGGTGGATTACGAAACCTGGCGAACCAGTGTTGATTTCTACTTGACTGATTCCACTGTTTCTCATTCACAGTTGGTGAGAAGAATTGTGGATAGCCTTTTACCCCCTGCTGCTAACGTGGTGAAGCCTTTAGATCGTCATGCTACTCCGCGAGATTACCTGAGTTTGCTTGACTCTGCATATGCAACTGTAGAAGATGGTGATGAGTTATTTGCTAAATTTCTTAACACACATCAGAATTCAGGCGAGAAACCGTCTACCTACCTCCATAGACTGCAGTCATCTTTGAGTGCTGTTGTGAAAAGGAAGGCTGTAAGTGCCAGTGATGCAGACAGACAGCTTCTCAAACAGTTCTGTAGAGGATGTTGGGACAACACATTGATTGCAACTCTCCAGCTGGAACAGAGACAAAATAACCCACCAACCTTCTCAGAGTTTTTGCTGTTGTTGCGGACTGAAGAGGATAAGCAAGCAGCCAAGGCGAGTCGAATGAAGCAGCACCTCGGATTCATAAAAACAAAAGCCCAGTCTAATGCACAAGCTGCGTGTGTCGAAGGAATCACTAATTATGACACAAAGATCCAAGATAACAGTATACCTTCAACCATGAAACAGATTCAAAAACAGATTGCTGACCTCCAAGCTCAGATTGCGGCCTTCACAGTTTCCAAGGGAGAGAAAGCAGTAAAAACCAAAGTGCCTAATGCTCAGAAGGCTAAAC
This sequence comes from Chrosomus eos, assembly GCA_036326025.1. NCBI lineage: Eukaryota > Metazoa > Chordata > Actinopteri > Cypriniformes > Leuciscidae > Chrosomus > Chrosomus eos. The sequence goes on from JAZAVI010000215.1 coordinate 41,937, forward strand.
AAAAAGAGAGCCAGCCTATGTCTCAGAAGCAGTCCTCAGCTCAGTTGGTGACCACTAGGAGACCCGGCCTTGGTACTGTTTTAAGTGTGGGGAAGATGGTCACATAGTTAGCAGCTGCAGTAACCCTGCTAATCCTATGCTGGTTGACGCTAAAAGAAAAGAGCTAAAAGAAAAGCAACAGGCTTGGGATGAGAAGACTGCATCCAGCAACCCCTCCACTTTAAACTAGAAGCGGTTCCTGTGGAAGGACGATCAGGGACCGAAGAACAGAAAAGTCCTCAAGAAAAGCTTAACACCAAAGCAATATTGAAAGAACAGACCGTAAAACAAACCAGAAGTGTTCCAAAAGGACTGGTTGGACGAAAGAGCACAGCTAATGTTAAAGTCAATGGAGTCGGGTGCAACTGCTTACTCGATACAGGCTCGCAGGTTACCACCATATCCCAGTCGTTCTATAATGATCATCTGTCAGAATACATAATCAAACCTGTGAGTGACATATTAGAGGTAGAAGGAGCTAACGGCGAACCTGTTCCTTATGCTGGATATGTGGAGATAAGCCTGAAGTTTCCTAAAGAGTTTATCGCCTCAGAACCTGAAGTAGAAACTCTAGCTTTGATAGTACCAGACACTCGCTCAAACAGTAGTATACCAGTACTCATTGGGACGAACACTCTGGACCCTCTTTATGAGGAATACTGTGATGACAACACTCTCAGACCTACCACATTATGTGGCTATGCCCAAGTTCTCAAAACCCTGCAGCTACGACACCAGCAACGCTCCTGTGGTAGACTTGGACTAGTAAAACTCAGGGGCAGTACACCTGCCACAATCCCTGCTGGTGAGAAGGTCATACTACAGGGATGTGCTGGCGGAAAAAATGTTACCAGTGAGCCATGGGTGCTACTTGAGCCCCCATCTATGTCATCCTTACCTGGAGGAATCTTCACAGACTGTTGTCTTATCACCATGCCAACTCAACATCCTTACAAGGTACCTGTAATATTGAGAAACGAAACCGATCATGATATAACACTACCAACTAACTGTATCATTGCTGAGCTAACAGTAGCTCAAGAAATCTTGCAAGATACTCATCCTAACCAAAAACCTACTCACCCAGATAAAGAATCATCTTCTTCTGACAATCTGCGAGATGCAGCCAGCTCCTCTGGTCAACTAGAGACAAAAGCAGAAGAAAAGCTGAAGCTTGACTTTGGCGATTCACCACTTTCTGAGGAATGGAAGACAAGAATAACCGAGAGGCTGAATGACTACTCTGATGTTTTCGCTCATCATGATCTTGACTTCGGTCATACAACAAAAGTCAAACATCACATTCGTCTGAAGGATGAAACGCCATTCAAACAGCGACCCGGCCCATACATCCACAAGATTATGAAGCAGTGCGACGCCATCTCAAAACACTTCTCGATGCTGGAGTTATCAGGGAATCTGAGTCCCCTTTTTCATCACCAATTGTAGTTGTCAAAAAGAAGAATGGTGATATCAGACTGTGTGTAGACTACAGGAAACTAAACCTCCAAACTATCAAGGACGCATATGCCCTACCGAATTTGGAGGAATCCTTTTCTGCACTTAGTGGGTCTCAATGGTTTTCCGTGATGGATCTAAAATCTGGATACTACCAGATCGAGATGGAGGAAAGTGACAAACAAAAAACAGCCTTTGTCTGCCCTTTAGGGTTTTGGGAATGGAATCGCATGCCACAAGGGATAACGAATGCACCTTCCACATTCCAGCGATTGATGGAAAAGTGCATGGGTGATATGCATTTGAGGGAAGTGCTCGTTTTCCTTGATGATTTGATTGTTTTTTCCACGTCTTTGGAAGAACATGAAACACGACTGATCAGTGTCTTGAATCGATTAAGAGAAAGTGGCCTTAAGCTATCACCAGAAAAGTGCTGTTTCTTTCAAACATCAGTACGCTACTTAGGGCACATTGTATCAAGGAACGGAGTCGAAACTGATCCAGAAAAGGTTAAAGCACTCAAGACCTGGCCGAGACCCCAGACCCTGAAGGAATTAAAATCCTTTCTTGGTTTCTCTGGTTACTATCGGAGATTTGTACAAGATTATGCCAAGATAGTGAAGCCCTTGACAAACCTGACTGCTGGTTATCCACCAACAAAAAGAAGCAGCAAGCCAATCCAAACACCTGGCAAATATTTCCACCCCAAGGAGCCTTTTGCTGAAAGATGGACCTCTGCTTGCCAGCAGGCTTTCGAGAACATCATCGACAAGCTCACATCGTCCCTGTGCTAGGATTTGCAAATCCTAAGTTACCATATACCCTCCACACAGATGCCAGTACGACTGGACTCGGGGCGGCATTGTATCAGGAACAGGATGGACAGAGCCGTGTTATTGCCTATGCAAGTAGAGGGTTGTCACACAGTGAGGCAAGATATCCAGCGCATAAGTTGGAATTTTTAGCCTTAAAGTGGGCTATCACTAAAAAATTCCACGATTACTTGTATGGTAACTACTTCAAAGTTGTCACTGACAATAATCCGCTGAGGTATATACTTACCACTGCTAAATTGGATGCTACTAGCTATCGCTGGTTAGCTTCACTGTCCACTTTTACGTTTGACATCACATATCGGGCAGGCAAGCAGAACCAGGATGCTGACGGGTTGTCAAGGAGGCCTCATGGTGACTTAATAAATGACAATCAGTCTCAAGGCGAAAGTCAGAGGATACATGAGTTCACTTCTCATCATCTGAATCCTGAGAGCGATGATTTCTGCTGTTCAGAAACAGTCAGAGCGGCCTGCCAGAGCCATATTGTTGCTTGTGGTAAGGAAGACTCCAGTACTCCTTGCTTAGTAGAGTCTCTCGCCATCCACTCAGAGGCCATTCCTACTGAGTTTGAGGAGGAGGGATTCCATGGTCTTTCTACAGTCCCAAAGTATAGCACAAATGAGCTTGCAACACTACAAAGAGCAGACCCAGTTATCAGTAACATCATAAAATTAATTCAGTCCCAAGAACCGGTACCTACCAGTCGCAAGTCTGAGTCCCCAGAGTTTCAGCTGATGCTCAGGGAGATGAGTCGTCTAGAATTGAAGGATGACCTGTTGTACAGGAGGCGGCAGTGTGACAATAGATCAGTTTGCCAACTTGTTCTGCCACAGGTGTTAAGGTCATCAGTACTTACCAGTCTTCATAACCAGATGGGACACATGGGTATTGAACGTACTCTTGAGCTGGTTAGGTCAAGGTTCTATTGGCCAAAAATGACCTCTGATGTCGAGACAAAGATCAAGACCTGTGAGAGATGTGTCAAGAGGAAAAGTCAGCCAGAGAAAGCTGCACCTCTGGTCAATATCCAAACCAGCAGGCCAATGGAACTAGTTTGCATGGACTTTCTGTCTTTAGAACCGGATAGCCATAACACCAAAGATATCCTGGTCATCACTGACCACTTTACACGGTATGCTGTAGCTATTCCAACTAAAGATCAAAAAGCCAGCACAGTCGCCAAATGTCTATGGGAGCAGTTCCTCAGTCACTATGGGTTCCCAGAACGTCTCCATAGTGATCAAGGACGCGATTTCGAGTCGCAAACCATCAAAGAGCTCTGTGCTTTGGCCGGCATCCGTAAAGTGAGGACAACTCCATACCATCCCAGAGGAAACCCAGTAGAGCGATTTAATCGCACATTACTGAGCATGCTGGGAACTTTGCGGGAAAAGGAGAAGACGAAGTGGCGTGAGCATGTCAAACCACTAGCTCATGCATACAATTGCACGAGAAACGATGCCACAGGGTTCTCACCCTATGAACTGATGTTTGGGCGGCAGCCCAGATTGCCGATAGACATCGCATTTGGTTTACCAGTCAAAGACAGTTCATCTACTTCACATTCCCAGTATGTGAAAAATCTCAAGTCCCAATTGAGGGAAAGCTATCAGCTTGCAACTAAAAGCGCAAAAAAAGTGGCTGATAAGAACAAACAGAGGTTTGATGTGCGAGTAAGAGAATCCACACTTGAGGCAGGAGACAGAGTTCTTGTGCGAAATCTTCGCCTTCGCCAAAAGCACAAACTCGCTGACCGGTGGGAGTCAAACGTTTATATTGTGCAAAAGAGAGCAGGAGACTTACCTGTCTATGTAGTGTGTCCTGAAGGTCAGGATGGGCCAACACGCACATTACATCGTGATCTGCTCTTACCTTGTGGTTTTCTTTCCGAAGAAGAGGAAGTAGTAGTCGAGCCAAAACCAGCACGTAGGCTCAGAACAAGGCAGACACTTCTCCAACCAAGTGAACAACTTATTTGTTCAGATGAGGATGATGATATTGAACCTCAATTCTACCCCATCAAAGTCTCGGAGGTAGAGACAAAACTGTTTAAAGTTTTGGATATGCCTAAGGAAAATGGTGAGGTAGCTCGCAGAAGAAGCACACCTGCTGGAGCTGAATGCTTACCTGTTGATCCTGAAACCTTACCTGACATGGAACAACAAACCTTACCTGGAACCTTACCTGACGTTTTCTTTGCTGGAAACAGCCCTAACTCTATGGAGAGAAATCCCATGGATTTGGAACTTGAGGAAAACTTACCTGTTGCAATTGAACTTGAGGAAAACTTACCTGTTGCAATTGAACTTGAGAAAAACATACTTGTTGCAGTTGAACCTGAGGAAAGAACTGGAAAAATGAATGGAGCTATGGAAACAGAGACAGTAAATGAAATCATCACACCCCAAATGGAAAAGGAACCATTAGTACAACATCTAGATGAATACCTACATGAGCAACTTGCAATGGGAAGAGAGGATTCACAGTGTCAGTCTCAAAAGAATGGCCTCCAGACAGTTACAACCAGTGACCCGAGTTCTACTGTTGAAACAGACAATGACATCAATGAGACAGCCAGTGAACCTCCACGTAGGTCAGAACGTTCCAGAAGAGCACCTGGGAAATTTACTTACCCTCATCTTGGCAGTCCCTTGATTTCTTTTGCCCAGACCATTCTAGAAGGATTCAATCGAGCTTTAGTTGAAACGTTTGAAAGTAATCATTTGGTGGAAAAGAGGACATGAAGGGACTCATGTCAGTTAAGGGGAGGAGGGTGTAACCCAGTGACAATACAGGGTTAAAAGAACTTAAAAAATTTATTAAAATAGCGTAATACACCTTTTAGGAAAATTAGCCAATCAGGAGCGATAGTTCCTCCCCCAGCGGAACATGATTGACAGGTCACGACGCAACTGCGTGATCTAGAGAGAGAACCTGCGCGTGTGTATGTGAGAAAGGAAGAGACGACGAACAAACTTGATGGCGACGGGAGAAAAGAGGAAATTAACAGATTTAAAGTTAACAGAGTGATAAAAGTGAGTGTATTAGCAAGCTAAAGAAGAAACACAGAAGACAGGATAAGGAGGAGCAACCGGGAGTTTGGAAAAAATCCCGGTTTTGTCTCGGTAAGCTAGTGAACTATATGACGCTAATATGGCTAACTGTGTGTGCAGTGCTATATTTTCCTATAATTGTATCAAGAGTTAAGACGAAGTTAAGTTAAGAGTTCACGGCCTGGTGCCGTAAAAAAAATGTTTTATTTCTGACAGTGATATAAAGTTTTAATTTTAATTAGAACTGAAATAGTAAGGGGATATTTAAGTTACCTAAACACAGCTGCATTTATGTTCATTTGCTCTGTTTTAAGGAGAAGCTAAGTGAATTACACAGCATTGCTATTGAAGGGAAGGTTATGGAAAAAATACTATGGTTGTCTATGATCATTTTATTTTATTGTTGTGTGTGAAAATGTTAAAAATTAATGTTTAAACTCTGTTGGGAGTAAAAAAAAAAACAACAACAACATGTTTTCTGATAAGGGTACTCTAATGAGAGTATTAGCATTGCAACTACAGTTATGTGTTGCAACTTAACTTATGTAGAGCCTGTACTGCCTACAGTTTTCCTAATACCGGGATAAGAGTATCTTGATGTAATTTCTGTTGATTTATCATCAACTGTTATTGAATAAGTACAATGTTTGGCATGTTATATGCTGGTTGCTGTAGATATATCTAGATATTGAGCTGAGATGTGAAATTTGAACTGAAGTGTAATAAATAGGCCTGAACATGTGATCATTGAGTATTATACTGCATGTGATGCTTAAATGTTACATGGTTGTTATGCTTTAGTATGATTGTTGTACAACATATAGATATATAAAACATAATTTTAAAAACCTGTTTGCAAAAAATAGGTCAGGTCTTATGGACAGAGAGAGAACTACTTGGAAGATCCATTTGTATCGATGGCGAGCCTCCCAGTGTGATCTTGAAGAGACGCAGACCAACTCATCGAACACTTCCTTTGGTGGTAGGAAAGTATCAGTTGCCTGAGCTGGTACACACACTTCATCCAAAAGTGCCAACTTTCTTCTTAAACAAGGAAACTGTCACAGAACTGGTGACACACACTTTAACAGAGAACTATTGACAGTGGATTGACTAATTGACTATTGACTAAAGACAGACTTTAACGACTACAAAAGGAAAGAACCAAAGACTCATTTATTTTCAAAGGGCCCAATTTTTTTATTTTTCATGTATGTTATGTAATTGTATTTCAATTGTTACTTGCAACGTAATGTGAGTAAAAGTTACTGTTTACAACTTATCTGGCCTAATCCTTCCTTTTGTGGGTACAGTTTATTTCACTTAGCTCCTTCCGAACCTAGCCCCAGTGTTAGCTCATATTTAGAAGGTAGCACGGTTACATGTCCTTTTACAAACGTCCGAAACGAACGTCAAGAGACCGGTGTGCTACTTCTCGAAGAAGTTTAAACCGCTGCCAATACAGATATAGTACTATTGAGAAAGAGGCTCTCGCCTTACTGATGGCGTTGAAACATTTTGAGGTTTATTTGGGTGGTTCAACACTCCCTATCAAAGTTTATACGGACCATAACCCCTTGGTTTTTCTCTCTCGCATGTACAACGCAAATCAACGCTTAATGCGTTGGTCTCTCGCCCTTCAAGAATTCAATTTGGAAATTGTCCACAAGCGCGGCACTGAAAACCAAATCGCCGATGCGCTGTCCAGAACGCACAGTGCTGAATAGATTAAGCGATCAATGAGCTATAGCCATTAATCTTTGGGGAGGGGAGGAGTGTTACGTAAGTGATAATGCGTAGAACAAGTGATTGTTTCTTTTGTGGGTTTGCTCTCTCCTGTCCCTTAATTGTGTTACAGGTGCATCTGCTGAAGTGGGCGGGGCTGATGGACTCGTCGGATGGTTATAAGCTGTGTGGAAGCTTCTGTTCATCGAGTTCCCCCTCCTGCTTCAGGGTGTAATATTGTGCGATTCTCGTGTGTGAGATCATAGTGTGTTAACACTCTTTGGTGTAGAGTAAGCTGCTTGTGTGCAGCACCAACATGTTAGCGGTATAGGCCGGTAACTGTTATCCTGATTTACTTTCCAGTCTGTTTGAGAGGCCGGAGGCCGTTTGTTTATTTTTCACCTTTTGCTCCTGTTTACTGGTTAGTAGGGAGGTAAGCATTGTATTTTATTTTATTTCTAAACCTAGGGAAGACCATCTAAAATTTAGTCAGAACGCCCGTTTTGTTTGTTGTTTTGTGGCCGACTTTAATCCTCTCAGTTCACACTTTGTTTTGAGCGAATATAAAATCTTACCCCTACTTCTACAAGTAAAAATAAATGTTTACTTTTCTTGAACTTTTGTTGTGTTGTGGAGTGATTTAGTGGAGCAGGAGACGGAACTCCGGGCGGCGCCTTTTAATAGGTGTCGCTCTCTATGTTTGTGCATGTGGCACGTAACAGGCCCCATGTGGGCTTTCTGTGGGCAAGCCCACAGTGGGCTTTCCCATAAAACCCACACTCTACTTAGTGTGGGCCAGCCCACAGTCAGCCCACACTACTACATTGTGTGGGACCCACATGTGCCCCGCATTTCATGCCGATATCTGGGCCCACAGTGGGGTGCCCACAAGGGCCCCATTCGGGCCCCAAAGGAGCATGTTTGCTAAGGGTAAATGCAAGACATAATACTGTAGGGTTACACATTTATTAAAATGTTTAATTTAGATTCCAATACTATAGTAGATTAACTGAGAAAGTTTATTAGTGTGAATTTTGTAACTAAGGTAAATGATGTCACAAACCTGCCTGTTCCTGTCTGTCCTGATCTCTCTATTGTAAGTTTGATCAAAAAATCAAATTGATCAAAGCTTTGAGACTATCACCTTTTGTCATTGAATGGTCAGGGTGATTAGATTGGTTTCTATCCATTCATATCACAATGTTATGCTGATGAGATCAGGGCTGGGGAATATCCAGTAAGAGTGGAATCCTGTACTTAATTTACATGCTTTGTTTCAGTGTCTCCACCTCTATGTAACCCCTACCCCTTGAAAGGTATATCAACTACCATGTAGCCTATATTCCCTTGTTCAGACATGGGTGAAATGAACAAGACTTGGATGAACAAGACAATGACTGAACAAGACTTGGGAATACTACAGCGATGCAACAGCAATAAAGAACCCTGCTTAAAAGATACACCGAGTCTCCTGGTCTTCGCTTCTGAGTTTTCATACACTTTAGAAGAAAAAAGTTCACAACAATACTAGGGATGTCCCGATCCGATACTCAGTATCGGCATCGGCTCCGATACTGCTATTTTTGCCGGAAGGGGTATCGGTCAGACGAGGCCGATCCAAATCCGATATTGTGCGTTATTGTTAAGCCCCACAAAAGCATTATAAAGCACCATAAAGTTTTTGTGCACTATTATAAATGTTCTCTGAAGCCATACTATAATGAATATTTAAGTCATCAAATTCAAGTTCACGTAAACTTTTCCCTCCGCTGTGGCTGTCAGTCATTCTCCGGCATTCAGCATCAAACAGCGCGTCCCGTTCGGTTATGACAGTCAACACGATGAAACTCTCTCCAAGATGATTCAATGTTATTATACTTGATCTGTAGATAAAGCTCTATGGTTTCGCATAAAATGACTATCTTGCTAGACTGTATTGCTGTACCTAATCATGTTCCTTTCTACCATGTGTCTGTTAGATCACAACACTGGAGAGCACTATCATTGTTCTTCACGCGCACAGTAACTGAAATTTAAAACTGTTTTTAATTTAAAAAGAAAAGGCTCAAATTTTGATTGCATAGATAGATACTGTATAATACACTATGCATCGATATGTCTTTCCTTTGTGCTTCGAACTTTTCAATGCAGACTTGAAGAGCTGCACGCTGTGGCTCCGTGTTGCTTCAAGCGCTTCATTCTGCGCTCGGGATGCGCATAGTCTTTCATAATCATAATACTTTTGCGCAATGAAAGATTATTAATAGCATTTTTTGTTCTGTCCTATCTATCATATGTTGCTGCCTCATTAAACAGCTGTGCTATACATTTTAAAAAAATGTCTTAATTTTATAGTAGCCTAGACTATAAAATAATTGATCTTTCTGATTTTTGTTATCTTGTTTTCCATGAATGTATTTTACAACAATACAAAGAGCAATGTGTAAAGTTTTACCAGATTTAGTGCTACACCTATTGTCTCTTATTTGTTCCCCACTAAATAATGTTTTTTTTTCACTGTTAAGATTTTATACAATTATTGTTTTTCTAGACTAAATTTTACTAAGTTATCCACTAATCTAGTTTTTAATATAATTTTTCATATTTATATAGAATTTTTGATCATATTTTTTTTTTTGATTTGTTGTTTTTCTTTATAATGAAGTTGTCTGCATTAAGTATATTGCGTTTAACACGAAAAAGAGTGATTATCAGTTCAACACACAGAGTTATAGAAATTATACTTGAAGAAATTATTAAATTCATAGCCTGAAATTATTACATTCATAGCCTATGTTATGAATGAATATTATTTTATGGCCAAAAATGTTTTACTTCCATTAGCCTATATTTTTTCATAAATTGGTTAATTAAATATGGTTGATTTAATTTCAGTTATCAATTAAAGTTATAATTGTAAAATATGTTATTTTTTTAGCTCACGTTAACATGATAGTTATGATGTTATGGAAATAGCCAGATATATGATTATATGATTTGCTGTCTGTTAGGGCCTATATGATTTGCTGTCTGTCAGCGCGCAGTGTTATGTGTCTATCATGAACGGTCATAATCATATTTAACGAGACGTAGTTATAGTGTGTAGCTTATGTATTATATTTACACTACATAAATAACGTAACTCGTTTACATCGCTATTTAAAACTTTTAAAACAAAGACATCACTGATTCAGCCGTGCCATTTTGTTTAGCTCGGCCCTATTTCATCCCGTAAACGGTAAAACAATAATAAACCAAATTATAATAGCACCCAAAAGGTATGTAAAACACTTACATTACACTTACACAGACTTGAATTCATTTAGTTTTAAAGTAGCAGCTATATAACTTACCTCGGAGATACCAAAAAACGGACCGTTAAAACCGTTTAATTGAAACAGCAGCAGAGTAACGTTAGCTAATCTGATAACAATACAATTAGTGTAATTTAATACCAATTAATTAATTAAATGCCATTTTGACCCGTTTCACTAATTTTAATAGAAAACTCAAATTACTATGGAAATTTAAAAAGCATTCCTGTTTGGGCTTGAGAAAGACAGCTCCTTCCTTAGCGATGGAAAGTTCCAGCAGTCTCATTGGTTAGAATTGATCTCGTGATGACGCCATCTATTCTACTATATTACTTATAATTTTCTATTTTTCTTTCTTCTTTTGCAGTTTCAGAAATATAATATTATATATATATATATATATATATATATATATATATATATATATATATATATATATATATATATATATATATATATATATATATATTTTATCAGTGATATGACTCGCGGCCACAGAAAGCCCACATGGGGCCCCAAAGGGTTTGCCCTTGCCCACACTGTCCCATAGTAAACCCACACTTACCCACAGTGCACTGGCATGTTCGGTCTTGTAGGCTATCTCTCACGGAGGAGCGGAGGCATAAAGGAGAAGCGACGACAGTGGAGAGAGAGAGGCCAGGCCTGAATTTATGTTGTGTTTTGTTATATGTGACAGCAGTCGTCTTTACGTTCATTTTGTATTTGTTTATTTTTACGTTTATTAAAGTTTTTGAATGTTTGCCGGTTCCAGCCTCCTTCTTTCCACAACAACCCACCTTGCTACAGAGACATTCAGTCTTTTTTGCAATTTATGAAGCACCTTCAGATGGAAAATTATTTAAGGGCATATATAAAAAGAAGGTGCCTATAATTTAAAATCAGTAGGCCTTTGCAGGTCTAGTTAGACGAGTGGTCAGATTAGTGACTTCATTATGACTGATCTCAGCAAATCCCAACACACAATAGCACTTCATCACATCTGCACTTCTATTGTGTTGCCACAGTGTGGACATAAACCCATTCAACAAAACAAAATTTCCTATTCAGCACAGTGAAAATTGGACCATTTTGAGTTTTAAATGAGGGAACAGAAAGACTCAGATCTGCTCTTGACTGTTAAACCAACTGGACAAAATATTATTTGTAACACACAAAAAATATAGACACACAAGGACCCGGCCGTTAAATTTAGCCTCTCTAAATTTTTAATTTCTTAAATAACATTTACAGTATACTGAACAAACCTTTTTTATATGTGTGTGTATCAATCACACCCATGTGTAAATTCATGGACGAATGTAATATTTCTAATTCAAATAAGAGTTGTGTTTAAGAGGCTTGAAAGGGGGTTATAGCATGTCTCAGAGATATTCACAACAAATGTTGTTTGTTTCGACACAAATTACAGTTGCTGCTATAGTTTTAAACTTACCTGTAAACCTTACAGGCATTCTGTGACTTTTGTGATTTGTTGTGTGTGAGAAAAGCCTAAACTCAACATTGGGAGCTAAATACAAGGATAAAACATTCTAAATTACCTTATAGATTGATTTTTAAGCATGCTGTGATAAAGTGCACATGCATTTATGTAGTGTCGAGACATTCATGTTTGCATTATATTGACAAACACGCACTGCAAAAGAACGAGCAATGTAAACGTAATGTGTAATATGTTATTTATTATTTTTTAAAAATCAAAGTCAAAGCTGAAAAGATCTCATTCATTCATTTATTTTGAAATGAATGCATTATTTCAAAAAATACTTAAATGATGCCCAACCATCACATTAAAACAACCAACCATTAGAAATAAGTTGTATAAATTACCACCTTTTAACAAATGAATTCATATTAGCTTAATAATATAAGCCTTAACTCTTTATATTCACAGCAAAAAACAAAAAAAACAACAAACACTTGAGCAGAGTTATCATCACCTTTCTAGAAACACACTGAATGCATGTAAATGCACTAGTAAAACCACAAACAAAAAAAACTTTCCAGTAAATGTACACTCTGATCTTTATATTAATGGACATTCATTCCTCTGTGGGCCAGGGTTCCCATTAACCTGAGAATTTGTGCTCACGCTCCCACATCCGCTACATCTTTCTACGTGCAGAGTTTCCAACAAGGGAGCTTCTCCATTGGCCAGCAGACAGTGATGTATCAAACATCAGTGACTGCGTCATCCATCCACTTCAGGTAGTGCTGGCTTCCATCATCAATAGGAAAACTGATGATTTCTGGAATGTCATATGGATGCACAGCTCTGGGGGACACACATTCAGTTGAGAATCCCACACACAGTCCCAATTGAAATATCAGATTTTAAAATAATCAGGAAATTGGATAGGAAATAAGAAAATAAAAAGGAAACAGCTATACTTATCTGTATTGAACACTACCCTTCAAAAGTTTGGGGTCAGTAAGATTTTTTTAAATTAATGAATTAATACTTTTATACAGTAAGGATTAAATAAATAAAAAACAGTAAATATGTATAATGTTACAAAAGATTTAGCATCTTGAGCATCAAATCAGCATATTAAAATTATTTTTGAAGGATCATGTGACACTGAAGACTGCAATGGCTGCTGAAAGTTCTGCTTTGCCATCTAAGAAAAAAAGTACATTTTAAAATATATTAAAATAGAAAATAGGGGTGTGACAGCACATGTATTTGTCCCAAAACGTCATGGTTCGGTGCATGCAGTTAGATGACGAATACAGTCAGTGACCGGCGATCAATACTTGCAGCAATGAAACACTGTTTGCTATCCGCCACAACAGGAAAAAGTACAGCTTTTATTTGAACGCTTGAAAACAAAGTCCACTGGATAGTGCGCACAGGTGAATGCGTCTTTTTCTGGTAACACTTTAGCTACTAAACTAAACTACTACTTTACATTAATGAGGCATAAGTCATACTTAATAGTTATTTAATAGGGAGAATTGGACCTTAAAATAAGGTGTGACCGTTTTTTGCTATTGCACCGAACTCGTATCGAACCGTGACCCCAAAACCGAGGTATGTACCGAACCGTGACTTCTGTGAAGCGGTAATCACCTAATAGAAAACAATCCTTTTAAATTGTAATAATATTTCACAATATTACTCCTTTTAGTTTTGATTAAATAAATGCAGACTTGGTTTTAAAAACTTTTAAAAACCTTACCAAACCCAAACATTTGTACAATAGTGCACAATGATAGTGTTGCTGAAAGCTCAGAAAGTTCAGTTAAACTGGTGAATGTATGTATTCAGAAACTGCTTCCTTTCCTCACATCTAGGTATGTAAATTGAAGTTTCACATTAAATAGCCAGCTTCTATACCACAGATGGAGGCTTAAAAGCTTCTTGATACTCCACAGTGTTCACATGCACCAGGCGGTTCTTGAATGCTCTGGGCAAATGTTTTCCGTGATTTGGTTAAGTCAAGCATATATATATATATATATATATACTAGTCCTCATGATGAAAATTTCCAGAATAATCCAGAATTCAATAGACTTCAACAATTGTCACTCAAATATGAGGCAAGTAGTACATGTCTTTTGGCCTGCTTACAGGTACCACAAAGGAAGACTTTTCCTTCAGAACAAGATGGTCTGATGGCATAGAAACTGCTATACTAATCGAGAAAGCCTCAACAAGAAAGTAGCTCAACTTGTTTGATATAACTGTCACATTGTCAGTCTGTTTTGATTTCTGTCTTTGTCTGTGTTCTGTCATTTAGTTCTATCTTTCTTTGCCCCCTGCCTGTTTGTTTCTATGGTGTTTGATTAATTGTTGGTTCAGTTCAGGTCAGGCACGGCGCCAGGATTCCAGGTTTGGATGGGCCAGACCAATTGTGGGTGGGCCTTAAATTTAAAAACGTTATCCAATCACTGTTTAACCTAATAAAAAATGACTGACTAATATATCTGTAGGTAGGCTATACATAATATAGATTTTAATAGCGTAAAGCTCTTTAAATATTTTGTTGCAATGTTAAAAAGTTTCGGTGCATGGAGTCAGGACGGACCTATCCGCGATCGCTCTCCTTGGTTCTGACCAGAGAAGAGTGCTTTGGAATCTCCATGACGCGCATTATACCTGGGCTGCGTTTCCGATAAAAGAAAAAGCGGTGTTCTTTATAAAATAAGCACTTCAGAAATAGTTGAAATTGCATTTATTAGGACTCATGGGATAGGCAGAGGCGCTGGCGCCGTCCTAGCAACGGCACTGGTCGCGCTAGCTGCGATCGCACTATAGCGGGTGGCAGAGACGAAGATGTGCTGCTGGGTGATGTGGATCTCAGCTCTCCTTCATCTCCTGGTTGCAGCGATGACTCAGAGACTGTACGTGCGCGTTTAAAGTACCTAAACAACGACTGTTGCAACATTGTCCTTTACTGGAAATTATTTTCACACTTTCACAAGCTAATGATAAGCGCTGAAGCTGCAATATTTCTGGAGACATGGAGTGGGTAAAACATTATTTTGACCACTTGAGTTTTGTTTTGTAGAAAGACTTTTTTTTTTTTTTTTTTTTAGATTTTCGTTTTGTATAAATTGTATCTGAATTTTGATCAATGTTTTTCCACAGAATTGCATGTTTATATCTCGCAATTCTGACTTTATAATACGCAATTGGGATATATAAAGGCAGCATTGCATGATATAAAGTCGCAATTGCGTGTTACAAAGTCAAAATTGAATTGTGAGATATAAACTATTCTGGGGTAAAATAAATAAATAAAAAAAGAAGCAATTGCGCCTTTATTTCACTCAATTCTGATTTTATATCAGAATTGGGAAAGGGAAAGACCCTTTACTGCGAGGGGTGTTTCTCCCTCATTTCTGCTCCGAGGTCTTGATTGTGGCATTTCGTTGAGGTTTAGAATCCAGTATTCCTGTAATTATTATTTTTTTTTTAATGAATTTAATAAAGATCTCTGTCTCGTATTATGTTCAAATGGTCAGTGTACATTTGTGTCCATTTGTTTTTCCTTATTTAACCCGTAATCGCAAAACGAAAAATGAACGGTGGTTGTTTTTTATTTAAACCGCAAAGTTGAACACCAATTTTTTTTATTTTTTTTATTTGAACTGAACACAAATGCTGCGCAAAAAAATAGGCTAAATATCGACAAAATTTCAGATTTTTGTTTATAACTTTTTGCCCCTTTATTAAACATTTAAAATATTCACAAATTAATACGAAAAATATAGAGATTTAAATGGTTTTCTAAGGCCAAATTAGAAACTGGAAATGATATTTTTCCCCCAGTGCTGAATGAGAAGAGCCATATTTATGTCTCTGGAACCACAGCATACAGAAAGGTGATTTAGGTGAGTTATAGGCTAATGATAAAGAAAAAAAATGAGGCATTTTAATTGTTTATTAATAAACTGTTTTCTAAATTAGTGTCGGCTAAAAACATCTCCATCTCCGCTGTAAGGCTGATGCACCATTAGAGAGAAATGCACCTTTCGGATTACATAAGCAGAAGGTATTAACTTTCGATTCGAATTTGTTCGTTTTAAAGTGGACATTTCAAGCTTTAGTCTACATAGGCTATAGGCCTTCTTTGTTTCAGTTCTCGCGCTCCAGTTCACGGAGATCATGAAAGCGTGCATGATTGTTTTTATTTTATTTTACAAAAGCACAACGTTTTCTTGTTATTGTGAGTTTACACAAATAAAAATAGTTGCGAAAAATGTATTATTATTTTCTGTATGACCAGAAATTATAGAGTATTTTTTGTTGATAGGAAAACGCAAGTGTTCGCGCCCGCGCGCCTCCGTGCAGTGCGCTCACACTCCCACACACACATTTTTATCTACCATTATGAATGACATTTGACGAATTGCTTTGTTACTTTTTTGGACAAAAGCGTCTTCTGAATATGTTGCCTAATAAATGTTATAATAATGATGATAATTAGTTATTTGCGTATACCACGGACCAACACACTGCGTCTTCTAGTCAGGTGGCTGTAAATGCGCAAAAACTGTTTCTTTTGCAGTTTTTCGAAATATTCTTTTTTCAAATTGCCTGAAAAACCTCCTCATGCGAGCGTAAAAACTTTTTTGCGATAAATAGGAGTTTTTGCGAAACTGACGTGTTTCCATTGAGCGTAATTTCAAGTCGCAATTTCAATTTGCTTGAAGGGTAATGGAAATGCGGCTGTCTGCTAAACTTGCGCAGAAACATCAAAATAGACATAGGCCTAACCAGCTTTTTAAAACTGTTTTTAAAACTCAACATTTAGACTATTTCAGCACAAATTATGAGCTTATTGGCGATTTTTTAATAATTCTTGACAAAACATTTTTGAAGAAATGTTTTGGGTGGGCCTGTTGAAAAGTGGGTGGGCCTAGGCCCGTCAGGCCCACCCATAACGCCGTGCCTGGTTCAGGTGTGTCTTGTGAATTTGCTCTTCAATTCTGTCTATTGGCGCTTTTCCACTGCATGGTACGGTACGGTACGGTTCGGTACGGCAAGCTTTGGCGCTTTTCCACTGCATGGTACGGTACGGCTCGCTTTGGGTCGCTTTAAATGGTACCTGGTCTGTTGAGGTTCCAAGCGTACCGTACCGGTACTAAAATGTGATGTGAAACACTGCAGATCACTGATTGGTCAGACAGAATCCTCACTACCAGTGTCATTGGATTTGCGACACGAGACACTAAACCCGCTAGATTTAAATAACCAGTAGACAACAGCCAACGCGGTAGCGTCTGTGTTTTACTTTCTTGAAAAATAAAGAGATCAAAACTTTAAAAAAAGAAATGGCTGAATCGTGGTCGAGGTGCAGACATTCCTCTCGTTGGTTGCTGAGGAGCGGGGGCAAAACGGAATGAAAAAGTGTTCCAAGAAGTAGCTCAGCTCTTAGCCGCACACGGCTATCACCGGACCTACAAACAGTGTAACGATCAGTCCCAGCCACTTTGAAGGGGTACTAACTGCAGTGGAAAAGCAACCGCGCTAAAGCAAACCGAACCGTGCCGCACCTTGCCGAGTCGTACCACGCAGTGGAAAAGCAAAGCGAGCCGAACCGTTCCGCGCCGAATCGAACCGTACCGAGCCGAGCCGTACCATGCAGTGGAAAAGCGCCATATGTAAACCCTGAGTTTTGTCTGGTTCTTTGTCAGTTATTAATAATACTTGTTTTGGTTGTTCTGTTCCCGATCTTGTCCCTGAGTATCCTTTTGTTAAAGTTTAAATTTAGTTTTTTTGTTTAATAAAGCTGCTGCGCGTAGATCCTGCTACCTCCATCTCTGCAACTGGTTGTAACAATAACAGCCAATTTGTGTAATCTGACTTGATAATGCTGATTTGATAAATCATGTCTATATATTATGAATAACAACAAAGGCTACTGTACATTGTCTATAATGAATTGAAATGTTCAAACATTTAACCATTTGTGTCTGTTTACATGTTTCTCATGACTAATGTGCAAATATCTTAGGTCAGAATTAAGAAGTTTGAACAATGTTGACAAAAAAGTACTTGCTTTATGTAAGCCACAAGTCTCTGCACCAGAGATGTTCTTGTCCTTACAAGCTGTTAAAGAAATGATACATTTAGTATAGGTAACATTTTGAAAATTGCATAACCATTATAAGATACAGTTGTATACAATATGTGATATAGAACATTTGCATACACTTCATAACTTTAAATAAAAAAATTAAAAAACATAATTTAAAAATAATATTTGATTTGAATGATAAATCTGAAGATTGAATAAATATAGCAACACACCAGCAGTATTTCTGTGGCATCCCGGATATCTCCTTTCCAATAGTACCTGAAATTAATTAATTTAATTAATTGACATTTTAGAAATACATACATTTAATGCTTATATTATATTTAATCTAATTTAGTTTTACAAGATTATTTAAGAAGTAATTATTAGAAAGTAAAAGATTATAAGTTTGTGTATATTAACTTTCAATTTATATCTCTGTAAGTTGTGGCTAAAGTTACACTTGAGCCATGGTGTTTTGGGTTTATAGCTTATTGTGGATGAAAGGTTAAACTCTCTGGTCTTACATAGTGGTAGTGCGAGGAAATATATTCACACATGCTGCCAGTCTTTTCTCCATGATGCTCCTAACAGAAAGAAGAGAGACAAAGAGAATATGTAAAGGCTAAAATATTACAGACATGGAAGATGTATAGCAGCAATGCAGAAATTAATTAAATTAGGAAGGTTTGCCAAACAGTATGCATGCATGCATATCAGAGCTACCAACTACTAACCTAAGATACAGTAGCTTTCAATCTATTAGTTATATTTTGGGTGTTGGCTCAGAAATGTGTACTAGAATCTGTGTTCTACTGGACTATGGTAGATTTGTGTTTGCCAGTTTATTGTTTGGCTTTCAGTGTTTTTTTGCTATATCCCTTATTTGTACTGTCATCACCTAACCAACTGAAAATGTCCCTGCTGCCTTTCTCCTTTCCTAATGCACCTGCCATTACCTCATACTACTTACTACCTTGTGCTGACCATCCTTTCTTTTATATTCCATTACTTGAACAATAGAATACTTTTCTGACATTGGCAAAGCATGATTCCATACTCCAGACATTGTGGACTCCCCAAAAATCAAATTTTTGTTTGCCCATGCTTTATTAAATAAAGTGGAAGGATCATTACACCTGGATCAGAAAAAAAAAGGAAATGCTCCCTCACTTTTGTGTGGTTTTGAACCTCAAGAACCGCTTGGATGAGCTTACTAGTCTAGAGTGCACTCTAGTGACTTAACCACTGTAACAACTGTGCTCTTAAACAAGAGTATAATGGGAAAATAAATCCTAATGTTGCTGAGAGGGAATATGGAAGCTCAGGTTGAGATACTATCAATTATGGTCAGGTTTTGCAAGTTCTGTAAAAACAATTGTGGAGAACCTTGTGGTATGGAAGACAATAGATAGCTTTTTGTAATAATTTCTGTGCCCATAGGCTATACAGTATTTAATAAGCGTATTTACATGCACATTCTTAATACGATTATACTTAAGCCGACAGTGCATGTGGTCATGTAAACACGTTAACCCGTTTTCCTTTATGGTCAATTTCATCCGGCATGTAAACACAATAAACCCAGCTCTGTTTGCTTATTGAAGCATGTGTGATATGTAACAGGAAAGTATGGAACCTTGTTTCAGCCATGAAAAAAAATAAAAAAGGTAATTATGACTTTTTCTAAGAATTGTGAAATTTTAAACTTGCTATTAGGCCTATAAGAAAAAAAAATCACAATTGTGGGATAAAAACCACAATTACCTTTTTTATTTTATATTGTGAGGAGGAAGCAAGCCTCCATAGTGTCTTTACTGTGGATTTAAGCACATCCAGGCAGAAATGAGTGTTTTGCGGTAGGGAAGGAGGAAATATATTGAATATATTGACCCAAGAAATTATAAAAATGTGTTCTCCTCTTGTGCAGCTGAAGTAGAAAGTACAGTCAAAATAATGCTTGTTTATTTAATATCACATCTCACATAACAAATGGAATAGGGAATGTGGAGATGACGTCACGCCGTGTTGCATTATGGGTCCGCCGCCATATTTACAGGATCGCGCCCAATACCGCTGTATTTAAATGTATGTGTTGGAAGCTGTGTTTGGATTTTCTGTCGAGATTTTAATAAACGTCGATATGGTTGTTCAGTTCAACTGCCATAGCAGGTCACACGATCGTTCAGGGAGGAAACTGAACTACGGAGTATGTTGTTTCACCTTTCTTTCTCGGAAAAAAACAACAAGGGAAGCAGGTCGAGGAGCTGACGAGAAGACGCCGAATCGCCACAATCATGAGGAAAAACGTACTTACTGTCCTCCACTGCATACTACGTTTGTTAAAAGTTGTACAAAGCAAGAGGTTGTGTATTGTATATTCATCGATGACTAACATTTAGGAGGATAGTTGATGAATGATGTTGAATTTGCGGTTAATGTTAGCAGCAGATGATAAAGTCAGGACACATTGCATGAATCAAATTATATTTATTTTCAATTAACAATTTGCTTTGATGTTCTGTACATCTTTTTACATGCCTTTTTAAAAAATGTCTGTGAATCATGATTTTATATATCTGCTTAATAAATACATTAAGTGACTTCTCTGTTTCTGTACTGATTGCAACCACAAAGACCCTTTAAGTACACATAACAATGGGCTAATATACATCAAACTTTTAAAATAAACGACCAAATACTCTCATTTTTAATGTTGACAATAAGGCACAGTTGTATTTAACAAGTTACCACATCTTGTGGCATTATAAAGTAATGTACAATTTTTTTTCTTGCACAACCTATGAAAACTTAACATATGCTGAAATTAGCAAGCTAACATTAACTACGAGAGCTGCTGTACAGGTAAAATAGCTTGAACTTCATGTACACTAGTAATCAACTTAGCATAGGCTTCGAACACCAAAACTAAATCGGATGTATTAACGTTTTTTATCGCGGATAGTTTGTCCAAATAGTTTTTTGACAGTGGCATTTAGTTTATCCCAGTAGTGTCCCTTCTCTTTTTCTTTAAACATCTCCATTTCTTCCGTTCTTCTTCAATTTTACCTCGTTTTAACCAAACACCCACTATTATACCGAAGGTAAACAAGAGATCGTGCCTGTAAAGATGGCGGCCACGTCCCATAATGCAACACGGCGTGACGTACCTCCGCATTCCCTATAGTTGGGAGTCATGGTGCGTTCAAGTCATCTCGTATAGATCGTATTTACGAGTTGAACGCACTTGAACGCCACCACAATGTCGTAAATACCAGTGGGGAGCTCGGGATTTTCTCTAAGCCCCGATCTATCCGAGTTGTGGGCGTGTCACTGAGAAACATGGCGGAATATCACAGTACTTTAATATTATGCAGTGATATTGTCAAGGTTTTCTTATTTATAGCGCAGTTACGTGAATTGCCTGCACAGAATATGATGGCATTATAATATAACAATGCAACATGTAACAATAAAGTTGGCAGTGGCTTCATAAATTAATTAAAAACATAAAAAAACAAAGTACATACGATGCACATTTATTTGTTCTTCATTTCCTAGAACAAGAGTTTAAGAACCTAACTGGATTTTTGTGTAATTAATTAAGAGAAAGTACTCCGCCATCTTCCTCCGACGAAAGTGACTTGAACGCACTGCCGTCGTTAACACGACTTCCCACCTCGTAAGTACGAACTTCCCCAGGAGGACTTGAACGCACCATCAGTTACACGAATGATTAATTTTATTTTACGTCACTACCGGGGAATAACCTGATTTTTTAAATAAAGTCTTCCGTGTCATGTCTAGTTTTGAGTTTTATTTCATGTTACTAATTTTGGTTTTGTTTCATATTTTATGTCCTTACCCTCATGTGATCCTGCCATGTGCTTCCCTAGTCTTTTGTGTCATGTTGTCATTGGTTAATTTTCTAATCATGTTCACAGGTGTGTCTTGTTTAGTGATTAGTCCTTGTGCTTGCCAAGTGTCTTTGTCAAGTATTGTTTGTGTAACCACTGTGTCGTTGTTAAGTCTTTGTTTTGCATTTTACAGTTTTTCTCGATTGCTAAGACACATTTCTTGAAAGCTGCTCTCCGTTTCTCTAAACGGTGAACACAAAACCCAATTTTCAAGCTACATTCACAAAACCTCAGACTCTGCTTGCAAAACCAAACTTTCACCTCAAAACAGTTCAATCTGTGCTCAAAACTGAACTTTGTTGTCAAATCGTGCCCCGACTCAATCAAAATTAAAAACACTACTGAACAGTCACTAAACACTGCGTAGAATAATAGAAAACAAAATGCTCAGGACATGAAGCTGGAGAAATAAATGTTTATTGTTCACTGACCCCTGCAAAAAAAACCTGTGCATTTAGCACTTACAGTTTTTCTCAATTGCTAAAACACTAAACCCTATTGTCTGAACCAAATGCTCAGTTGCCTGAACCCACTGATTGAATCAGTCACTCTTTTGGCAAAACCATAAGCACTATTCACCTCTTTAGACACAACTTGCCAACACATTTTCATTGTGATGCACCCGTGCTGCATAATGGTGAGCACAGGTGACAAAAGTCAAACACAATTAAAGCACATGTGTCACCACTTGAACACAACAACTCAAAATTGATCACACTTGTGCTAATGATGTGAGGGAACGTACAGTAAGCCAGTTCAGAGAACAATGGTTTGTGAGGTCCTACAATGGATAGAAATCTGAGAGGAAGAGTTTGAGAGGAGGTCGAGGTGGTCGAGGTGGTCAGCGAAGACAAAGAACAGTAATATCTGATGAAATCAGAGCTACTGTGATTGACCATGTTCTTGTCCATGGTATGAGCATGAGGGAGGCTGGACAAAGGGTACAACCAAACATCAGTAGATTCACTTTGTCCATCATAATCCGAACATTTAGAGAAGAGAACAGGTAATTACCTTTTTTTGACATTATAGTACAGCATGTAAATGTTGACAGCAATTACTGTATGACATACTATATATTGTACCACAGTATACTGTAAGTAAATATATGTTTCAGTACATCACTGTACCAATGTACTGTAGTATTGTAATGGAGGGTTGGTCTAACTGTTTGTAGGCCTAGTATTCCATGTATATTTTTGTACTTTATTTTTACATGGGCTTACTGTACACAAGGGGCAAACGCATAAGATTTCTGTTTGTTTGTACAAGTGCTATGTGTAAATGCACAAGATTTCTGTTTTGTCTTTTTGTACAAGTGCTAAATGCACAGGTTTTTTTTTTTTTTTTTTTTTTTTTTTGCAACATGCATTTAGCCTACAGTAAACAATAAACATTTCTTCATGTCCTGAGCATTGTGTTTTATATTTTTCTACAAGTGCTAAATGCACAGGTTTTTTTTTTTTTTTTGCAACATGCATTTAGCCTACAGTGAACAATAAACATTTCTTCATGTCCTGAGCATTGTGTTTTATATTTTTCTACGTAGTGTTTAGTGACTGTTCAGTAGTGTGTTTAATTTTGATTGACTCGGGGCACGATTTGACAACATAGTTCAGTTTTGAGCACAGATTGAACTGTTTTGAGGTGAAAGTTTGGTTTTGCAAGAAGAGTCTGAGGTTTTGTGAATGTAGCTTGAAAATTGGGTTTTGTGTTCACAGCTTAGAGAAAAGGAGAGCAGCTTTCAAGAAATGTGTCTTAGCAATCGAGAAAAACTGTAAACATGTAAAGAAACTGCACTTGGGTTCTGCAACTCGCCTCCAGTGGATTGGTTAGAGAATACTTGACTAACCATAAACCCGGCAGCTTGTTTGCTTCAACTTCGTCAAGCGGGAAGAGCTATTGAGGATTATGTCAAGGATTTCATGGATTATCTCCCCTGGGATGAGATTCAACTTAAAACGTGTTTTTGTTATGGATTGGACCATGATCTTGCTGAACTAATGCCCTCTGTAGAACACCCTTGTACACTATGTCCTGAACAACTGGCACTGCCCACGCTCCATGGTCCAAGTCCAATCCCCCTTCACAGGCCTGACTCCCCATCCCTCAGCCAAGACCG
The DNA here is from genome assembly GCA_036326025.1 of Chrosomus eos. NCBI lineage: Eukaryota > Metazoa > Chordata > Actinopteri > Cypriniformes > Leuciscidae > Chrosomus > Chrosomus eos. The sequence goes on from JAZAVI010000215.1 coordinate 65,949, forward strand.
CCCTCCTGGACTCTTTTTTTGTTTGGGTGTCTGAAGCCACCCATAGAGGGGGGAATCTGTCATGACTAGTTTTGAGTTTTATTTCATGTTCACATTTCATGATACTAGTTTTGTTTTTTGGTTCATGTTTCCTGTCTTATGTGATTCCCTTGCCCTCATGTGACCCTGCCATGTGCTTCCCTAGTCTTTTGTGTCATGTTGTCATTGGTTAATTGTCTAATCATGTTCACAGGTGTGTCTTGTTTAGTGATTAATCTTTGTCTGTATTTAAGCCCTTGTGTTTTCCATGTGTCTTTGTCAAGTATTGTTTGTGTAACCACTGTGTGGCGAGTGTCAAGTCAAGTCAAATCAAGTCAAGTCTTTGTTTTGTATTTTGATCATGCGAGATTACAGATCGATTTAATTGAGTTGCCTGGTTATTTGTTTGCATGTAACTAATGGGTTAGTTCAATAAGATGATTTTTGGTAGTGACTAGCATATTGGTGTGTTATGTAAACATGCTCAGTATTGCATAATACTACATTTTATAACTACAGTACATGGGTAATTCCAGCGTTATGGATGTGACATTTGAACTCATAATGACAGGTGAAATGTTTTTAAAAAAAAAAACTTCTTACATGAAATACGTTCTGAGGAAACTATTTTGCAAATCGCAATTGACCCTTCGCGTGGAGCTTGATTGACAGGTGTTCTAACCAATCATACTTCGCCATCCGCCATTTTGTCCGAAAAAGCAGCCAGTAGAGTTAGGAGGATTTTAACTTGGTAAAATGAATATACTGACGCCTTTCCGCGGTTAAAACAACATTACTTCTTATGTTCGTTCATGTTTATTTGATGCTATAAATGAACTAGAAGGAAGAGATGATCGGATCACGAGCAGCTTTAACGGATGCTCTACAGCGATCTGTCACGGCACATTAAAGAGCCCCAAAACGGTATTTATTGTTTAAATTTCTTTCAAAAAATGACCACATTTGAAAGCTGAGACTTTGTTTAATATGTTTAATATCAAAAGTAACCGAAAAGTAACCTGGTCTGTCCTGTCTGTCCGCGTGTTGTAAGTCTCCTCTCTGCTCCGCGATGTATTTTTCACTGCGTGAGAACATGGTGAGAGCATGAGAGCAGCATAGCTTGTCGGAACATAGCGACAGTAACTAAGGAGGGCGGGTCTTTGCGAAGGGTCAATTACGTTACATGCCAACATATTGCAGTGCTATTACGTTGGTCCGTAACCTAATATGTGACCCTGGACCACAAAACCAGTCTTATGGGTCATTTTCCTTAAATTGAGATTTATACATCACATGAACGCTGTATAAATAAGCTTTCCATTGATATATGGTTTGTTAGGATATGTCAATATTTGGCCGAGATACAACCTTTTGAAAATCTGCAATCTGATGGGGCAAAAAATCTAAATATTGAGAAAATCGCCTTTTAAAGTTGTCCAAATGAAGTCCTTAGCTACGCATATTACTAATGAAGGGAAATAAATAAAATTTACACCATTGATTTACCACAACTAAACCTTTATTCACACAAAAAATCTCATTAAAATAGCCTATTTGTAATGCGATCTGGTCAAACCCATCGGCTGTCGCGCTGCACGGTTTCAGTATAAGGTCTAAAAATAGATCGAATGTCAGTTTTTTGTCAAAATTGGGTTTTCATAAAATTATTATTCTATAACATCTTGTCTATCCTCTTTGAATATATCTTGGGAAAATTTACAAGTTTAGTGCAGAAAAATTGCGATTTATAGTGGCAAGCTGAAAAGACTGTCTTACTTTCTCTTTAAGAACACGCACAGAGAGAGAGAAAAAATCGACATTTTAATCAATGAAAGAAATAAAAACAGATTTGGGAAACAGATTATCAAAACCTGTAATAGGCTATGTCAAATTTCACCATGTGGTGGCTTTTCCCAGATCGCATCACATTTCACCAGGAACATATAAAATTGAAGAGATCCACACAACACACATTGATCGAATTCGTCGTCTTCCAGGGCATATTATTTGCCAAGCCGGTCTCTGGACATTCTGTATCATCTTCCCAATCATTTGCGAAAAAATAATTTACTATGTTCGTTACATTATTGCTGTCATTAAAGTTTAAATTGAGCAAACGCGCTATCTCAGAATCCATGGCTTGCACCGTAACCATTGCGGATTGTGTACACTGTGCACGCGAAGAAGTCGCCAGCCAATGAGAGGCGCTGTAGCAGGCCGTTGCTAGGAAGAAAACGTTTTTTTTTACACGAGAAAGTTTTGTTTTAACGCTCTCTATTGGCTTACTGCTCTAATGACGTTGTGGAGAGTTATGAAACCGAAAGCTGGAAATCTAAGCTTGACAACGATACCAAACTTAGCAGCGAGCGAGTTTTTTTAGGCGTGTTTTCTGACTTTTTTTGCGCGATTTTGCTGCATCCACTCACAAAAATATTTTTTATATATATTTACGGTAGGAAATTTACAAAATATCTTAATGGAACATGATCTTTACTGAATATACTAATGATTTTGGCATAAAAGAAAAATCGATCATTTTGACCCATACAATGTATTGTTGGCTGTTGCTAAAAATATACCCGTGCGACTTACGACTGGTTTTGTGGTCCAGGGTCACATATAGCATTATTGATTACGTTGGTCCTTAACCTAATATAGCAGCCTGGTCTCATTGTTAATACGTAGGTATTAATACGTTATTTTCAAAAACAGAAAACAAACGTTTTTGTACGTTTGGATAGATGCTGAAACGTATAATATAGACATATTTGCAACATTTAAACGTCATTATTACGTTTTTACAGCTACAAAACGTTAACTATTTACGTTTATTTCATATCATAAAGATGTATAATTTCAGTTTTAAAGATAAATGTAACAAGAAAGATCCCTTAATCCTACTCCCAAAACCTAAACATATCCATTTTATACAGAATATAGAAAGGATAAAACACTTGGACAGAGATGTACGTAAATGGCAGTTTTATTAACAATATCATTAAAATATATTTTGAGCCACTATATCCTGCTCCTACCCCTAAACCTACCCATAACCATTCCTTAAAACGTACTCGGTTACTAACGTAACCTCGGTTCTCTCTAGAGAGGGAACGAGTACTGCGTAATATCTTACGCTATGGGGAATACTCTTTTCCTCGAGATATTGAAGCCAAAAATTATCCTTAATTTTTTAAATATGCAAAACGCTTTGCAGCAGCAAGCAGACAAGGGCGAGACAGCTCGCGCGCCCATTGGCTGCCTTGCTGGAAAAGCTGCAGCCTATCGAGTGAGGCACTGTGTGACGTAATGACGAATGGGGACGCTTCGCGCCCATTTCATCATGTCCCGCCAGTAGAGGCGTGGTCTCGCCCTATAAATACCCCCTCGATAGCTGTATTTCCTCTGATTTTTCAACGCCGAAGCGAACCAGAGCGTATTCCAAGCACGGCAAGATACGCAGTACTCGTTCCCTCTCTAGAGAGAACCGAGGTTACGTTAGTAACCGAGTACGTTCTCTTACGAGAGTATCTCTCGTACTGCGTAATATCTTACGCTATGGGGAACACCATGCAACACGCCGTGCGGACAGGAATCCAACACCAGAGTCCCGGGGCCAAGCCCGGGGCGCATCTAGTGCACAATCACCACAACTCACACAGAGTAGAGGAGGAGAGGCTAGAAGCATCACTCCTTCATAAAAGTCCCGTAGGGGTAACAGACCCGTAGGGGTACACATAAGCCGCATGGCGGCCGATAAGCCCGAAGTTCAGACCGCCAGAAGCTTATCTTGTAAGGCGGGCACCTCCAGGTTATAGTACTTGATAAATGTAGACGGCGAGGCCCAGCCCGCAGCCGTACAGATATCCTGCAGGGAGACCCCGCTATACCATGCCCACGACGAGGCCACGCCTCTCGTGGAGTGCGCTTTGACACCCAATGGGCACTGCAGGCCCTTGGAAGTGTAAGCCAGCGCTATGGCATCCACTATCCATCTGGATAGGCTCTGTTTTGAAGCGGCAAGTCCCTTAGAACGGCCGCCAAACAACACGAAAAGCTGCTCGGTCTGTCTGAACCCAGCCGAGCGGGACACATAAGCCCTTAACGCCCTGACAGGGCAAAGGAGACTCGCGTCCCTCTCCTCATTGAGAACCGGAAGGGCAGACAGGGAATTACCTGGGCCCTAAACGGTGTATTGAGGGATTTCGGCACGTAGCCGTGCCTCGGTTTGAGTACGACCTTTGAGTCGTTAGGCCCAAACTCCAGACATGACGCGCTTACAGAAAGCGCCTGTAAGTCCCCTACACGCTTCACTGAAGCGAGAGCCAATAGAAACACCGTCTTAAGGGACAGGTGCTTCATGTCCGACAGCTGGATCGGCTCAAACGGGGCGCCTTTCATGGCCTCCAAGACCGTGGAAAGGTCCCAAGCCGGGACTGAAGGGGGCCTGGGAGGGTTTAACCTCCGAGCTCCTTGTAGGAAACGCACGACTAAGTCGTTTTTCCCCAGTGACTGGCCAGACACCGGTTTAGCAAACGTTGCTATGGCCGCCACATAAACTTTGAGCGTGGATGGGGTCCTACCCTTATCCATCAGCTCCTGAAGGAAGGCAAGCACTTCCTTAACCCCGCAGTCCACAGGTGAAAAGCCACGGGCTCGACACCAAGTAGAGAACACCGACCATTTCGAGGCATAGAGCCGTCTGGTAGACGGAGCTCTAGCCTGCGCGATCGTGTTTAGCACTCCTTCCGGGAGGCTAGCGGGTACCCGTTGATGGCCCATGCGTACAGGGACCACAGATCCGGGCGAGGATGCCAAATCGAGCCCTCCGCCTGAGAGAGGGGATCTTTCCTCAATGGTACAGGCCACGGGGCAGTGCTGGTCAGCTGCATCAGGACAGGAAACCAAGCCTGGTTCGTCCAGAGCGGAGCTATGAGCAGCACTGGGCATCCCTCCCTCCTGATTCGCTCCAACACCTGAGGCAGGAGTGAGACGGGGAAAAGCATATAGGGGGCGGCGGGGCCAAACACGGGCCAGCGCCTCCCGGCATTTCGAGAAGAATCTCGGGCAGTGAGCGTTTTCTTGGGACGCGAACAGGTCCACCTGCGCCTTGCCAAACGTTTCCCACAGCAGCTGGATCGTCTGCGGGTGCAGAGACCATTGTCCTGCTGGGACGTTGTTTCTGGACAGCCTGTCTGGCCCCACATTTAGGTGACCAGGCACATGCGCCGCTCTCAGCGAGAGCAGGTTGTGCTGAGCCCAGACCAGGAGGCGTCCCGTCAGCCTGTAAAGGTTTCGGGACCTGACGCCGCCCTGGCGATTTATGTACGCCACCACTGACATGTTGTCCGACCGGACCAATACGTGGTGGCCTTTTATCTGGGGACAGAAGCGCCGTAGCGCTTTGTCGACTGCTATTAATTCCAAGCAGTTTATGTGCAGGAGCTTCTCCCGTACTGACCATAGGCCAGCTAGCGGTCTGCCCTCGAGCAGCGCTCCCTGCCCCGAAGTGGAGGCGTCCGCAGACACCACCTTCACACTCGAGGGGATCCCCAGACTCACACCTGACTGATACCAGTCGGTTGCTTTCCATGGTTTCAGAGCCGAAATGCACTGAAGGTCGACCCTGAGGCGAAATAGACCTGCGGTCCACGCCCCTGGGGGAACTCGTGCTTTTAGCCATAGCTGCAGTGGGCGCATGCGGAGCAGGCCCAACTGGAGTACGGAGGCTGCTGAGGCCATCAGACCCAGCATTTTCTGAAACCTTCTGAGCGGGACTATAGAGCCGTGGCGGAAGGATCTCGCGACGTGCTGAATATTCAATCCGCGCTCCGGTGACAGGCGTGCTGTCATGGATAGCGAGTCTAACACTGTTCCCAGAAAGGAAATTCTCCGACTGGGGAGCAGTGAGCTTTTCGCCCAATTGACTGTAAGGCCCAGCTCCTCGAGGTGCTCGAGTAATGCGGCCCTGTGTTCTATGAGCTCCGTTCGTGAACGAGCTAGAATCAGCCAATCGTCCAAGTAGTTCAAACTCGCATGCCCCGAAGTCTCAGGGGGGCGAGGGCCGCGTCCATGCACTACGTGAACGTACGGGGTGCTATGGACAGGCCGAACGGCAGGACTGTGTATTGATATGCCTGGCCCTCGAAGGCGAATCTCAAGAATCGCCTGTGATGGGACGCTATTTGTATTTGAAAATAGGCGCCTTTCAGATCTATTGACATGAACCAGTCTCCTTGGCGCACTTGCGCGAGGATTTTCCTGGTCGTAAGCATTCTGAACTGGCGCTTCACGAGCGTTCTGTTCAGCAGTCGCAGATCTAGAATGGGTCTGAGCCCACCATCTTTTTTCGGTACCAGAAAATATCTGCTGTATAAGCCCCCTTCGCCCTGAGATAGAGGTTCTATAGCCCCTTTTCTCAGTAGTTTCGCTATCTCGGCTCGAAGTAGATGAAACACTTCGCTTTACACCGTAGTTTCGACTCGCGCCGTATAACGGCGGGGGCGTCGAGTGAACTGTAGCGAACAGCCTCTCGTTATAGTGTTCAACACCCATTCTGATACCCCGGGAAGCCTTGACCACGCATCTGCGTGAAGAGCTAGGGGTAGAATGAAATCTGGGCTCTGGCCGCGGCAGGACGGCGGCTTGAGAGCCCCTGTGTACTGGGAACACAACACCGTGTTTACAGCGTTCGAGGCGGGGGGCGCGCTGATCACAGCGGGCAGCCTGGCCGCGCTCAGCTTCTCTATGGCGGGACGCGCAGAGAAAGCGAGCGGGGCGAATCCCGTGGGATTCGGCGCGTGTGAGGGAATGTGGGCACATTTACTAAATGCGGGCACATTTACTACACTGAGAATACTGTCAGCTCGCGCCGACTAAATCACTGCTGTGTTTACAGCGTGCGAGGCGCGCGCTGATCACAGCTGGCAGCCTGGCCGCGCTCAGCTTCTCTATGGCGGGACGCGCAGAGAAAGCGAGCGGGGCGAATCCCGTGGGATTCGGCGCATCGTGAGGGAATGTGGGCACATTTACTAAATGCGGGCACATTTACTACACTGAGAATACTGTCAGCTCGCGCCGACTAAATCACTGCTGTGTTTACAGCGTGCGAGGCGCGCGCTGATCACAGCTGGCAGCCTGGCCGCGCTCAGCTTCTCTGTGACGGGTTGTGCAGAGAAAACGAGCGGGGGCGAATCCCGTGAGATTCGGAGTGTCTGTGAGAAATGCGGGCGCGAGACAGCGGGCACATTTTCTGCACGGAGAACACTCGGCTCGCGCCAACTGAATCAACGCTGTGTTCACAGCGTGCGAGGCGCGCGCTAATCACAGCGGGCAGCCTGGCCGCGCTCAGCTTCTCTGTGACGGGTTGTGCATAGAAAGCGAGCGGGGGTGAATCCCGTGGGATTCGGCGTGTCAGTGAGGAAATGCGGGACAGCGGGCACATTTACTGCACTGAGAACACTGTCGGCTCGCGCCGACTAAATGTGTGTTAGTTTCGTTTTTACAGAAACCAAGGGACACGCATCGTGTAGTGTAAGCGGGCATTGTATGGGCGCGTTCACTACATTTTCTGCACAACCAACATGAGTTGGTTTTATTTGTGCTAGCCCTGCACCGTGGCGGGCTGTGTCTGGGTGTGGGAATGGGCACTGGGACGTGGGCATTCTTACAACACTCGTAACACCATCGGCCGTGGCCGGAACACCAGAAAATGCACTCTTTATTGGATTTATCTGGGTAGCCATAGAAACGGCTTTTGTGCGCAGGCAAGCGGGCTGAGACACCGGCTGCTTCACTGCGAAATACACTGGGACAGTCACAACGCATGGAACTGAACGAGCGAGAAGTTTTGGTGGAAATCCGGCCGCAGCGGGATCTGAACACCGTCAGTTTCCTAGAGAGACTAGGAAGGCCTTGAGACCTCGGGCTTTACCTCAATCCTCGGCCGGGGCCCGTGCTGAGGGGGGCGGCGTCCAGCAGAGCGAGAGCGCGGTGTTTGATCTCGGGCCTGGCGGCGCTGCTAGTTAGCCGAAACGACGGCCTTTGTGCGCAGGCAAGCGGGCTGTGGAACCAGCTTGCTCACTGCGAAATACACTGGAACAGTCACATTGCTTGGAACTGAACGAGCGAGAAGTTTTGGTGGAAATCCGGCCGCAGCGGGAACTGAACACCATCGCTTTCCTAGAGAGACTAGGAAGGCCTTGAGACCTCGGGCTTTATCTCAATCCTCGGCCGGGGCCCGCGCTGAGGGGGGCGGCGTCCAGCAGAGCGAGAACGTCGAGGAACAAGGAGCGCTCAGCTTCCGTCATCTCGGATAGCGTTAGCCACAAATGTATCTCACCATTCAGGGGGGGAAAGGCGCGGGTCTCGACTGTGACGGAGCTTCGTCTTTCCCGAGAAAGCGTCCGTCCAGCCTATTGCGCGTTAGTTGCGCGAGCGCCTTTCAGTCGAGGCCGATGTAATCCACGGCTTGAGAGAGCGGACGCATCGGCTCAGTTTCAATGCCGTCTCCGGTAAGTTCGTCGAGCTCAAGTGCGGACGCGGCGGCAGACGGCGGCCGCTGTCCGTCTGGGAGCGACTCGAGCGAAGCCGGCGAAGCTGGCGGGCGAACCGGCGAGCTTTGGCGGGCTGGAAATAGCTCGGGCGCGCGCTGGGCGCGGCGCTTCTTGCGGCGCGGCATCACGGCGGGCTGGGATGCGGGCTCGGAGAACGAAGCTAGGCGAGTCCGCAGAGTCACCATAGGCAAGCGTTCACAATGATGGCATCCGCCGTCAGCGAGCGCGGTGGCCGCGTGATCCTCACCCAGGCAGGACACGCAGATGACGTGGCGGTCCTCGTCGCTGAGTGGGGCTCGGCAAGAACCACAGGAAGGCATCTTTAAAAAGACGCAGCTCTTTTAGAACAGTAGAAATGGGTGTTTGCGTCACGTAAGCAAACACACACACTTAGCAGAGTAAAGGATATAGTACGCCGGAAAGCGCAGCAGGTACGGCGGTTGAAGGCGGCTGGGCCAGCGACTTCAGAAGATGGCACGTCCCGCTGATAAGGCTACAAGTCAACGGCGCGGCTTCTCACTCTGGATCCAGCGATGCGTGAGCTTCGCGTGAAGAGTAGAAAAATCAGAGGAAATACAGCTATCGAGGGGGTATTTATAGGGCGAGACCACGCCTCTACTGGCGGGACATGATGAAATGGGCGCGAAGCGTCCCCATTCGTCATTACGTCACGCAGTGCCTCACTCGATAGGCTGCAGCTTTTCCAGCAAGGCAGCCAATGGGCGCGCGAGCTGTCTCGCCCTTGTCTGCTTGCTGCTGCAAAGCGTTTTGCATATTTAAAAAATTAAGGATAATTTTTGGCTTCAATATCTCGAGGAAAAGAGTATTCCCCATAGCGTAAGATATTACGCAGTACGAGAGATACTCTCGTAAGAGAACTACGTAGGCTAACACAATTATGAAGAAAAAAAACATAACAGACAGACAAGTTATACATTTCACAATATTTTATTTATTGCGAAAATGTCAAAACCGGTAACGTTAACATTACCAAAAGTCGTTCACATGATGCGTTGTAGTCGCAGTCCTCTCTGGTAGTATTATAGTAGTTGTGTATGAGGTACAGATCAGAATTTAAGTTATTAACTGAAAATGTTAATCCGATTTCGGTTCGCTCTCTGAAGGCGCGCGCGCTTCTCCATTTCAAATGTACTACACCGACTGAAACACGGCATGTCGCAATCTGTGACGAAGCAAGGCGAGAGCCAATGAGCGTTTGATATCACGGCCGTAAAACATGTCGTAACGCTTCTTGAAGGCGCAATTTTTGAATTTGAATTCATCACCAGCGCGGGATAGATTTGACGTTTGCGGTCGCTGCTGAGAAATGAAGATGAAGATCACTGGATAAAAGGCTGAATTTGGATCTGTTTCTTGCAAACAACGTATGGATTCTATAGGATTTGGATTACATCAAGCTAATAAAATGTATGTCTTTTGTGAATGTATCAGTATGTTGTGTTTTATTGGAGAAAATGCTTTTTGTGTAAATACACTATAAATACTACAAAATTGTTAAAGGCACACTGTGGAACTTTTCAACCTTTATAATATATTACCAAAACCCATTGAGATGGTACATCGACTTACAATAGGTTGAATGACACGTCTGCCGAAGCCTGAAGGTGTCTGTATCGTTTTTACTAGCACTATGTAACTTCGGGTTTCGGGTAGGAACCCGAGCACAAAAAGAACTACAAAATTCAAACGCTTTACGGCATACGTCACTTCCCCCACCACCCCAACTTCCTCAAATTCTAACGTGAGAGCTCAACTCGCGTTTGACTGCCGGCGTCTGTATGTTGTCGTCATGGCTGAATCAACAGCTACTCGGAAGAAAGCAAAGATTTTGTCAGAGGAGACCAAAAAAAGAAAAAAGGAGAGTGATAAACTAAAAGCAAGGACGAGGATAAACATTGGTCAAGCGTTCCCTCGCTGGCGTGCGATAAAGGAGGATGAGGGATTCCCGACCGATGCTGACCTGGCCGTCATGCTTTTGGACTAGTAAGTTAAATATATTGCTTGCACAATATCGCTACTTTTTCTCGCAGGCAAGGTCTCTGCCTCTCTCTCCGCGCTACACGGTTTGGCGCTGACCGACGCACATACAGTAGGCTATGTATGTTCTGTCTCGCATGCGCAGCTCTAGATTCTAGGAGATTTGAACAATTTACGTGTCGTGTTGCTGTTGTATCAGTCAGATCAGCGTAGCACTCAATAATCGGGACAAGAGAGGTCCCGATCGGGACAAATAAATTAGGCCCAAAAATCGGGACGTCCCGGCTAATTCGTGACAGTTGGCAACCCTATCTCTAACCCATTGCAAAGAAATCCTGAAGACGTTAATTGTTTGCTTCAGGTGTGTTTGATTAGGGTTGGAGATGAACTGTGCAGGACAGACGATCAGCAGGAGCAGGATTGGGCAACCCTTGTCAATGCGACTTACCTCATCAGACATTGTTTTCTGCGTATGCTACTTTTATTCAATTTGTTTTCTTTATAGGATTTATATTATTAATCTTATATTTATATTATTATTTTGGTCAGTAGTGAATCGATTAACTTTCTCCAACATACAAATCAAATGTAGTCTGCACACACATAAAGACACTGGAGGTTGACTGTTTGTTGACTTTTGCGACAATGCTGCAGCGCTTGTGGCCTCTAGGGGCACTAGACGTGAAAATTACAGGTCGAGCGCACCCTAGTGGCCAAAAGTTCCACAGTGTGCCTTTAAACGATTAAACAAGGTATTTTTAAGGTTAAAAGTGTATTCCTTTTTAACCACGCAGGCTAGTCCTCCGAAACGAGTTTGCTGCAGAAGGCAGAGCGAAATGTTAATATTTATAAGTAACGTAGGCCTATTATATTAATAAATGCGAATGAAAACTTAATTGATAAGACAGTTGAATGCAATAGAGTCAAAACATTAATGCCACGATCATGCATAAATAGTAATACGTACAAATTTCTACGTCAGTAGATTTGTTCATACCTAAATAAATTACGTTGTGCTGCTACGTGTGAAAAGAAACCTGCTTTGGATGTATTATGTTCAGGACAAACGTAATAGCACTGCAATAGATTAGGTTAAGGACCAACGTAATAGCACTGCTTATATGTTGGCATGTAACGTAATTGCGATTTGCAAAATAGTTTCCTCAGAACGTATTTCATGTGATACACGGTTGCAACCTATTTCAATTGGAAATGCATATTCTCAGAGCCCCCCATCTGGGGAATTGACAGGCAAAATATGTTTTTCTAAAATATATTTAAGCACCCCCAAAAAAAGAAAATTTGCATGCGTTATGGATGTGACGGGAAATGAAAGAGTTTTTGGTATACTGTTCGATTTCCTTTAAAGTCTGTGAGCTTTTAAATCCAATGTATAAATATTGCTATCCACATGAGGAAGGGGTCTTAGCTGAACATAAAAATATCAATGTTTAAAATATATATATTTTTATGAAGTTTAATATAAGGAAAAACCAACGTTATGGATGTGACAAAAACCCTGTTATGGATGTGACGCGTCTGAAATACATAGAATCTGTTTGGAAAATCAACAATCAAACCATCATGGCACTTTTGTTGACGCATAATGGCTGTGTTTTCACATTAAGAAGACTGTCTGAAATGATTCTGAAGATTATTAAATAAACTAAACCTTTAAAACGTTATGGACGTGACAGTGCACTGAAGCGTCAAGACCTCTTTATTATAGCCCTTATAAACTCAACTGGCAGTGCTGTTATGACCAAATTAGTATATTTATTTCTCAGGCATGCCTCCATCTTTCTGCAAAATGCTTACTGTTAAAATAAAGTTTAAAAAGGGGGGTCTTTGATACCTTTTTTGAAAGCATGAAATATGGCTGGTTGAAAATGTAAGTTAAGCATTGTTGCTCACCTCATATCTGGTGGATAAACAAGGCAATTTTCTTAATTTTTGTTTAAAGCACATTAATACAGTATATTACAGACCTAAATGGACAACTTAAAAGGGTTTTGTTCTTTTGGTTAAAACTTTATTTTTTCATGGTAAAGATGACCTTTGTATGGAATTGCCCACATACAGTATTATTTTAAAAATGAACAACAAGGTAGTCTTCAGAACAGGGGTTGGCAACCTTGTTTATCATGAAAAGTTTCCAAGTTTATCACTGTTAATCACGTAGACAACAATGAATGTCAGTGGAAATATGGGTGCATATAACGCTGCATTTTGAAATAGAAAGGAAGCTTTCAGAACGCAATGCAATTAGGCTGTAACTCAATTCCAGTAACATACAATATGCAGGTTTTTTTCGACAAACGTGATAAGATGCACAACATCTCATAAAACTGTCAGAACCAACAATTTTGTAAGTAAACAAAGTAGTCCACAGAACTGCAGTAGGTCCAGTCTTCTTTGTCAATGTGGACAGAGCTAATTATCAATTATTATTCACTATGCCATGAGGCGACAGGAAAGGATTTGTGAATGGCAGTGGAGCAAAATTCATACTATTTAGATTTTAGAGCAAACATTTAAAACGGTCACAAAGCAAAAAAGAGAGTATGCGAGTGCAGATGTAGCGTTTAAAAAAATAATACATATATATTGTCCCTATTGTTGCAAAAAAAAGTGATTGTTTTTACTCTAGTTTTATTCACAGAACAGGAAGAGGAACTTTGTTCTTAGGTTGGAACAAGCTTTGTCATCCAGGCATTCAATAAAAGAAGTTAACTAAACTTCCTTAACCACTGTTGCTATCTTTCTAAGCACATAGAAAACTGTTAATGATGTTTTGTCGTGTTTTATGTTTCTCTTGAAGCAGTCAGATGTTATCAGGGGGTTGGGGGGCAAAATGCCAGCAGAATTAATATGCACCCAAAATTCAAGATGTGTTATGGGTTTTAATTTCATAATTAAAAGAAAAATTAATTATTAAAAATAAAAATTAAATTTATAATTTAAATTTAAATTAATTATTAAAAATAAAAATTAAATTTATAATTTTTTTAGCATCTAATTTTTTCTGATGATTAAAAATGATCAGAAAATACGAATGAACGAATCTTTTTTCGAGTCGTTTCGTTCATTCAACAAACAGAATGAACGAAATGACTCGGAAAAAAGACTCGTTCATTTTGATGAACGAGTTCGAACAGGAGAGTCACGACCGCGGATCAAGGAACAGACCAAGGCATAAACGTACTTTTTTATTTATTTATTTTAAAAATGACCGATCGTTTTGCAAGATAAGACCCTTATGCATCGTCTGGTGTCGTTTAAAGTCATTTGAAGCTGCACTGAAACTGTCATTTGGACCTTGAACCCTTTGGCTGCCACTGTATTACATTACATGGAGAAAAATCCTAGAATGTTTTCATCAAAAACCTTAATTTCTTTTCGACTGAAGAAAGAAAGACATGGACATCTTGGATGACATGGGGGTGAGTAAATTATCAGCAAAAGTTTTTTAAAAAGTGAACTAATCCTTTAAGAGTTTAGAACTATCTTGCACACATAAGGGTGTGGCTTTCAGGCAAATTGTCCTCTGCTATCAAAAGGTGTAACCTCTGAATGCAAATTACCATTGTTAGCACATATTTCCATGTGAAAGAGGTTCTGTCTATATAATGAAATGCAGCAAAAGGATCGGGGCCTTCTCTGTATCTTAGATCAGCCTGTGAATTTTGAGAGCCGCCGGGACTCTCAGCTTCATTTATTTCCTAATGTCGGGTTCGCATCACTTCTCTATATTCCAGAGCATTTGATGTTATTGTATTGATTATATTTGAACTGATTATGAAATTGGCATGATACATTTACCTGACATAAATTGTTACATTTGATTATTCTAATTGACTTTGACATTATTTTCATTCAAGAGTTTAAAAAAAAAAAGTCAAACATTCGCTCACACTTAATGATGCACAGATATCATTAAACCCTTTTCATTTATGGAGTCAGATGAAATAACGAGCTAATGAGAAATTGTTTTTCATTTAATCAAATTACTTTGCCACTCGGAAAGACGGGAACGCGCTGAGACCGTCACCAGAGTTTTACAACCCCAGTGTCTTTTGACAACACTTCAGGGTTGGCGATCTCCCTGGCTTGAACATGGCGAGATAACTGATTATAGGATTAGAGCACTCTTGAGATTAGCCAGAATTAAACTGTCATCCAGATAGTTCAGGATATGCATTCAATTTGATTTTAGAGGGGACAGTGCAGCATCCATGCATTTTGTGAACATGCATGGTACCAATGATAGACCAAAGTTTAGAACCAGGAACGGATAGGCCACGCCTCTTTTATATCTAAAATATATTCTTCTAATCTTCAGAAGAATATCTCAGTTTTTTTTTCAGAAGGAGTTACACTTGCAAAACTTTGAATATTGGTTGTGTGTGAGACTCTGTTATTGGTACTTGGCATTTCGTTAGCAGTTTTGGTAGATCTCATAAGCTCATAAGCTATATCTTCATATAGCTCCCTGAGGTTGCGTTTCAGATGACTATGGAGATTAGTTTCCTCTCGATGTGGCCACAACTTTTCCGCACGACTTATTGACACCGTCACTTATGTTCACACATCACGTTTTTTCCGTGTGTAAATTCATTATTTCAAATGCAGGCGCGCTGCAAGCACGCTCAAAATGGAAGCACATTTTAATAATAATAATAAATCGTTACATTTATTTATTTAGCGCTTTTCTAGGTACTCAAAGCGCTTTACATGGAAGGGGGAATCTCCTCAACCACCACCAGTGTGCAGCATCCACCTGGATGATGCGACGACAGCCATATTGCACCAGAACGTCCACCACACACCAGCTTACTGGTGGAGAGGAGACAGTGATGAAGCCAATCATGACATGGGGATGATAAGGAGGCCATGATGGACAGAGGCCATGGGGCAAATTCATGGGCAATTTGTAATGACCACAGAGAGTCAGGACCTCGGTTTAACGTCTCATCCGAAGGACGGTGCTCTTTGACAGTATAGTGTCCCCGTCACTATACTGGGGCGTTAGGACCCACACAGACCACAGGGTGAGCGCCCCATGCTGGCCTCACTAACACCTCTTCCAGCAGCAACCTGGTTTTGTCAGTTCTCCCATCCAGGTACTAACCAGGCTCAGCCCTGCTTAGCTTCAGTGGGCAACCAGTCTTGGGCTACAGGGTGATATGGCTGCTAGCATTTTTCCAGGCCTGCCTATGCCGCGATGAGATGAGAACATCTCAACTTTTCAGAATGCTGCAAGCTCACCGCAGGTCATGTGACAAAAACCAACAATCAGCTTCGGCCTTTCCGTAACATCGAAAGCGCGGCCCGAACAGCTGATCATAGCTGTACAGGGCGGGTTTTTATTTATCATCTCCATAAATATATCTAGAAGTAAAGCTAATACAAGTTCTAGAAATCAATGAATCCTTTGCTGATACTTATTCTTCATCATGAAAAGCCCTCAGCGCAGTTCATGGTTCAACAACAGATGCAAAGTGCTTGTGGAAAGAAGGAGATAGCGGCTCGGCCAGACTTTCCAGGCGTTTTTAGACGAGATATGTGAACGCCCCCTTACACAGTACCTGCATTTGTGACACTTCTTCTCTATTGAAGTCAAAATATTGCCATATTTCAGACATACAGTTTTTTGTAGGAACAGGTTCTTCGCTGTTGTCATCTTCCTCACTTGTCTCTACTCCCGGCATTAGTTTTTACGACAGGCCAATCAGGATGCTCTCTGTCTCTCCCTTTCTGCCATGAGCGCACTACACGGTTGGAGCACAGTATGTTCTGTTTCGCATGCGCGTTCTTGCTCGCTCGCTCTAGATTCCGGGAGATTTTAACTAATTTGCGGGCATCAGGGAGCCACTATCAATATGCGGGAGACTTCCGGGAGACTTGGGATGTCTGAAAATAAATGTAATTTATCGCACCTCTCTGCGATACGGATATCGCATATACTATTAGCGCGATAGCGATAATCTTTCAATATATCGTGCAGCCCTACTCTCGATCCTCGGAAGGTACCACCTCTATCACACACTACTCTAATAGTGCATGTTTCTCTGTGCACAAGATCGGAGCATCTTGTGGCTGGAACAGTAGACCTCATCACGACGCTGGAGTCTGGTTTTCCCAAGGTTTTTTCTCCATTCTGTCACCTGATGGAGTTTTGGTTCCTTGCCACTGTCACCTTTTTCACCTTTGTCGCCATTGGCTTTTGGCTTGCTTAGTTGGGAACATTTAATTTTATATTTAACAATATTATTACAACATTATTTTCCTGTTATCTCTGTAAAGCTGCTTTGAAACAATCTGTATTGTAAAAAGCGATAAATAAAGGTGACTTGACTATAGGGCTGGGCGATAAAATGATAACGATAATTATCGCGATATATTTTTTCTCGATAAAACGATATCAAGAGGTCGATAAATGTTCGATAATGTGTATGCGCCAAAAGCGGAACGAAACTCATTTGAACCGCGCGGCGCGCGCCACACGGAGCATTTATCCGCTCGGCTCAAAGTCCAAACAGCAGCGCGAGCTCACTAGAGCAGACGCGTTTACTGTGATCGTCTCGCTCACGAGATCCAGTGAGAAGCGCTTGAATTCAGCGAAGAACACAAATGTCTCAGTTTAGACAGATGAAACAGCGCTGACACACAGGAGAAACACTGCGCAACGATACAGTCAGAATCTGATTAGAGACTGAATCCATTTAGCAGCTAGCCTACCATGGATTTATTGTAACGTTAGCCTAGTAATATTAACTGCACCATGAAATGTGGGATATACATATTGAATTGTATATTATTAATGTAGACAATGTATCAAATGACTAATGGACTATAATTACAGTATTTATAATGTATTTAAAGGGTAACTAAACCCCTGGTCATAGCCTGACTCCACCCACTGGCAATATTTGAAAAATGCTGGAAAAGTGGGCAGAGCCCAACGGAGATAGAGGAGATGAATCGAGGGCGGGGCTGAGCGGAGGGGCGGGCGCCTGAGACCCGCAGTGAGTGACAGCTGCTGTCAGACTCGCTAAAATGGAGTGACGCAAGTAGCTTTGCAACAGAGCAGTCATTTGAAGACTTTTCTCCCCCACCTTCACCTGAAGTGGAGGATTTTGAATTGTCTGTGGACACAGGGCCAGAGCCATATAAATTCGAGCCGCTCAAACTGCGGTCTTAACTCCCGCATCGCGATCGGCATCCGATTATTCAGTCATTTTGAGGTAATTTACTATTACGTTCAGTATATTTTGCTGCTATGTGGAAAAAAATATCCAGCAAATCGCGCCGGCGGGCCACCAGAGGGTTAACTTTAGCCTAATAGGAATAAACATAATTTGTGATTAAAAATATATGCTCACTCACATCATGACGCCACTGCGGTGGTGGAGTTCATGCAGGAAGAGCAGCGTTTGGCAGCGCGAGCTGTGTGGAGAAGCCCATTTCCACCTCCATTGCATTGGAGAAGCAATCCCGCGTAAAATGCAGGTTGCACACTCGAGCTATAGGCGGGAACTCCCGGTCTTCCAGGCCAAGTGCATGCAACCACTGGCGCCTAATTTCCAATACTCATAAATCCAACTCCTGACTCGCTACAGTAGTTTTGACGGAACCAGATGCTTTTATACCAGGGGCTGCCAAGGGCATGGTGAGCTCGCATCAAGGGCGTGACAGAGTGACGTCAGAGAGTTCCCTACGTCAGAGAGTTCCCTACGTCAGAGAGTACCCCTAATGCAGGAGCTTTCCGTTTAACCTGAAGAGGGCAGCACTCAGACGTTTTTACACCATATATTTGAAAATTAAAACACTTTATACCCAATTGACAAAAAATGTACTCGTATCAATGAACAGCATTTATGAAAAGTTGTTTTGGTGTTTAGTTATCCTTTAACTGTTACTGTTTTTCATACAAATACCATAGAAACCATAAAGTTACATTTTGCCATGATAGTGAGGTGCTATATAGGCTATGCCTGGTTTTATCTGTGGTTATCATGATCTAAATGCATGATACTGGATGACCAATGGTTAATTTTAATAAAACTCAAACAGTCAGAATATTACATTTTACCAAATAAAAATGTGGTTGTTAAATATTTTTTTAAAACAGATGTTACTGTTTTTGTTAATGAACATAAATTTAACATAGTAGTAGTATTAGTTTGAGTTAGGATGCAGATTTACTGTCAACTCACTGTCAAATATGCATTTTGAGACAAAACATGTAATATTAATATTGCAGCCTGCACTGCAGTGCCTACTGTGCTGAAGAAATATTTTTCTATTCAGATATTTATTTTAAGGAAAAATGACAAATGTTGGAATGTTTTACCTCAGATTTGTGAAATGTTCTCCAGTTTGGCAAGTGTTTGTCATGATATGTTCTGACAATAAAGAGTAGGGCCTAGTTTAAAACCACAATTAACGCTCTGGTTTCTACAACTTTCACTTAGGAGCAAAAATCTGCCTTTAAACTTGAAAGAAATAAAAATTTGACATTTATCGTGATAATTATCGATATCGACTGATATAAAAAAAATATCGTGATAATTTTTTTTGGCCATATCGCCCAGCCCTACTTGACTATCGCCGATACACGTTACTATCGTCGAGACAACCCGGTTTCTAACACTCTATATTGATTTCCTTGTTTGTGTTTGCGCATGTGTGTACTGTACCTGCCAATATCTTTAGCAGTTTGTTCAGTAGGACAGTTGACAAGCAGCACAGAATGATATCCGGCCACAAAGCTTCCTGTGATGGCAGAATGAATCTGAACACCCAGAGTCTTCAGCACAGGATATAGGGCAAGGGTCAGGACTAAAACCTACACACAAACAAAAAAGACGGACCATTTAGAGAGAACAAACAGTTAAGCATGGTCTACAGTACTAAAAACAAACTAATATCCTAAATGTCCATAGATTTTCTAGAATGTATGTAAATAATGTATATTTTCATGTTATTGTCCAAGTGAAAATGCAAAAGAGAATGCATCGAATAGCTGCTCTGAGAAAGGGTTACACTAAAATGTTTATATTAAAGTAAAAAAAAAATCCTGGTGAAAAGTCAAGCGATCAAAGAAATGGATAGTTCACCCAAAAAATTAAAATCCCATCATCATTTACTCAATTTAATGTTATTTCAGACCTGTATGTCTTTCTTCTGCGGAACAAAAAAGATGATATTTGGAAGAATACAACATTGGCCCCCATTAAATTTGTATTATATGGGGCAAAATAAATAAATAATTTCTTCTAAATAAAAGTAAATAAATAAACGTTCATTCTTCATTCTTCAAAATAATTTTATCTCACTGTGTTCAGGCAGAAATTCAGAAATGTTGTGAAATGAGTTTTTTTTTTTAATGAACATAAATGATAAATAATGTAGTAGCCTATAAATTAAATTACTAATTACAATATTACAAAAACGCAGCATAACTGGTTTCATTTCAGTTATCATCTCCAGTACTTCCATAAAAAAAAAACAGAAGGTAGGCTAAATAAAATTAATTTCTTTGTTTATTATATTATATGAATATTCAGTATGTGGATTCTGAATAAAGACTTGGATCTTAATGAGAAAAAGATACCGTGGTAACTTGACACAAACAGACACAATACACAACTTTGCAAGCGAGGAAACAATCCTCAACTTCAACCATTAAAGGTACACTGTACACAGTGTAGTATAAGTATTTTATTGGCTAAAATAAATGTCTTTATTCATAAATATGTCCTCATTGGTTTAAAATTACCTCTGCCATAGACAGCCCTCTGAAGCGGTCAGAGGCGATTCTAAAAGAGTCAAAAAGTCGAGACAGGACCCATCGTCAAAATGTCTGTATTCACCACTCTAGTTCATCCAAAACAAACTAGAAAATAGACTCAAAGTGCTAAATACCAGAATTCTCCTTTAAAGA
Organism: Chrosomus eos; assembly: GCA_036326025.1. Lineage (NCBI taxonomy): Eukaryota > Metazoa > Chordata > Actinopteri > Cypriniformes > Leuciscidae > Chrosomus > Chrosomus eos. The sequence goes on from JAZAVI010000215.1 coordinate 86,466, forward strand.
CAGAAAATTCTTTTTTCTACAATAAGAAACCTATATTTAATTTAATGTGAAAATTAAATTATATCTCAGTATGGGGGTCTTCACAATTATTATCCAAGAATAAAAAGTCAAATAGGCTACATGACAAGCCTGAGCTTTGACAATTCCTTATTTAAAAAAAAAAATAGTCTAACTATCGAGTTTTTAAATAAGAGATGTAACTTTTTGTACAACACGTACAACCACTGAAATTGGACTATCAGAGATAAGTGCTGCGTCCCAATTCACTTACTTATACTACGCCCTAAAAGTATGTACTCTTTTTGTGATAGTTTTGAGTGTGTAGTTAAGAGTAGGCAAGCTTTGGGACATACTATTACTTTATCTTTAACGGACAGCTCTGTCGCGTGCTGCGTGCATCCTGTCACCGTAAACTGCCCTGTCAATCAATCATCTTGTCACAGTTAAAATCCTCAATTGAATCTAATTTGATTTCCTACCATTTCGGAGAGCACGTTCATCTGCCAATCGTGGGTCTTTCATGCGGATACTCTCCTCGTGTTTGTAATTTGAATATAATGATGCACATGTATCTTTACAAAAGTGGGTTAAGATAATACACTCAGCTGAAAATTGCATTTTTAAGTTCACTTATCTGTTCTAAAAATCCGTTCAAAAATGTGATGACGTCACATAATAGCAGAATGCTAGCGTGTTCCGGCCAATAACGGCCTAACCTGTAAGAAATGAAAGGACATAAGTACTCGTTCATTCGACTTTTGGACTATAATCTATATTGAACTTGCAGAATCAACAATAAAATATACTTTGATTCAACGACAAGCAGGAGAAAGAGATACATTTAGCCGTCTAGCTCCATAGACTCCCATTCATTCTGCACTCGCCCGCGATCACCTCCAGTGGAATTCTAATGGAACTGCAACCAAAGATGATACAATGGGGATAATAGGAAGTGCCATGGCTCTCCGTAGACGGGCTCTGCCTCTGGCACTATTCGTTTGAATACAAAATACAATTTCACCACTAGATGGGAGAAATTCTACCTTTAATTTGAGGATCGCAAGAAAGGCACTCATCAGCTGATCTTGAAGAATTAGGAGCGCGGGGCACAAACTAACGCGGGGTTAGATGTAACACGGACCGTTTACATAGTTAGTCAGGATCAAGCCGGTTGTGTTTCTGCTCTTTTTCTCTCGCTGCCAGAAGACGGTCTCCCATGAATTTTTGGAAAGTTTTGATAATATTTCATGAAGATACTGGACAAAGAGTGTTTTGACACCATGCAAGTATTTTTTTTCATCGTACGTTTTTTTCGGTTTCTGAGCTGGGTGTGTACGTCACCAAATCTTACTTTATATTACCTTAATCGCCTTCTTGTGGGCTAAAACACAGCACCGTTTTGAAACATGTCAGCATCTCCTAGCAACTGTTAGCTATAGGCTTAAAATATGTTTTACACAGCGGGGTTAGTTGTAACACAGTGTTACAACTAAGCCGCCAAGTGTACAATGATAATCAAATGAAAACAGGGAGCCACACAAGTTTTCAGGTTCGAGTATTTATATATTTATTTTGCCACATTAAACTTTGTTGGGCTTTCACAAACAATGTTGGAATTAAAATTTTAAAATTTTGTTTACTATGCATTGATCACTTGTTTATTTATTAAAAAATATAGCCTGTTTTTCATGCAATACCCTTTAAATAATAATAATAATTGAGCATGCTACTGCCACACACAAATATAATTAAATTTCAATTACAATATTTGATGATTTTATTTATTTATTTATTGCAAAACTGTGCAGCCCTTTCCTATATCTCTATCCATGATATTGATCCATAATAGAAAGATGATTGGATGAGGGATGTATGTATGGATATCTATCTATACAGATGCACAAACAATATCAAACTATACAGATTAAATAGTACTGAATTATGTGTGTTACACACAAGTGTTACAACTAACCCCTCTGTCTGTTACAATTAACCCCACATATGGGGTAAGTTGTAACATTTGCACTTCTGTCACTTTCAGTGCAACTACACGAAAATGTTAGGTCCTAGAATAAAACTTTAAGTGTTCATTTGTAGCAGAGATGTGTATGTTGCTTGAGTAAAACAAATATTAATCTAACTTAATTATTTTTTAAATAATTAAGCCAAAACCAAAATGTGTTAGGTTGTGCCCCGCTCTCCCCTACAGCTGAATGCACATGCACAACCGCATTTTTCAATGTCACAGAGAAACATGCATTATCGTGTTCGATGTGAAAAGAACAGTGAGGGATTATCCTGCGATGACCTGACAACAGATTATATAATTTGCCACAACAATGTAGCATGCTTTCAGCTCTTTGAGAAACAAGACTTGCTATTCAGAAGTTGTATTACATTTAAATGGTATAGCCTAAATTTCGCTAAAGCTTAACACATTTTCTCGCACAAAATAGCAGCAAATGATGGAGATATTGTAGCAGAAACACATTTTGAAAAAGTTCACATCATGGCTCTTTTCTTTTAAGAATTTCACGTGAGCTCCTGATATTTAATAGTTTTTCAAATAATTATTTACTCACAGGGCTATAGGCTACAGTTCAACAAGTTTAGTCTGCCGTTTTGAAAGGCAAAGTAGGCATGTCAACAAAACAGTCTGCAGTGTTCAACTTGCCAAGCAAGTAGGCTATCTAAATGTCACGTGTCAACTGTCGAGATAAATAAAACTGGATTTACCACGCAAAAGACCACAAATCCCGATCGAGGGACAGCCGAAGACATAATGCCCTTGGGATTTCGCTGGTAGAAGCAATCCGTTTTGGCATATTTATTTACCAAGAGTAGAAGTTACATCGCCCATCAAGTGTAGGCTTCTGTGCGCAAAACTGTTCGCGGGGTGTTCAGCAGCTGCACACCAACACATCAAAATGCGTCGGACAGTTTCAGCTCAAGCATTTCCCAAAGCGCGTTCTCTGCTGATTGAGTGACCCGTATCCGGAGACCAGGGCTTCCAATGAAGAGCGGAGCATGGGTCTCATCATAAGAGGATTGAAAACCTAATAAACTTAAGTGCTGCTTCTGACTGTAGGCTATGTAGTTTATTTTGTACTACAATTAATGCCACTATGGCTTGTTCGATTGTTTATTAAAATTAAAATAATCAATAGCATGTTTACAAAACCTCAATACCCAAACCCTGTCAGACTAGGGTTAGCTAACCCGATCAATATAACAAAGGAGCTACAACTTAAGGATGCCTTCGGGATATTTTGTTCATTATTAGGGCTTTAGCATTAATATAAAAAATAAAAAAACATATAAATTATTATTCATTTCAGTAACAGATATTTTTTTTTTAACACTCACCCATCCCCCCCCCCCCGCCTGGAACTGACAGACACAGCAAACTTTCTACGCTATAAGCGTTAATGCTTGTTTTGTATTTCAACAGTGGGAGATTAGTCATACAGATACAGTTGAAGTCATTCAGATACAGAGTCTTCAACAACCTCTAGATGTCGCAATATGTTGTGTTTTGAAAATATGGGTTTTCATTAGCAGAGAGCACAGGGGCCTGTTTCAGAAAGGAGGTTAAGTGAAAACTCTGAGTATGTTAACCCTGAAATGAGGGAAACTCTGGGTTTTCCATTTCAGAAAGGGAGGTATGTCAAACCTGAAAAAGCAGGGTAAGTCAAGCCCATTTCTGAAAGAGAGGTAACTTATACTCAGAGTCAGTTACCATGGTAACTTACTCTGTGAACCTAACCTGGTCGGGAGCAGGTTTTCTTCAGTAAACCCAGAGTTTCTTGCGGTCTCCTCCCCTTTTTTAAAGAGGAAGTGGTGTTTAAACACCAACAATAATACTAAAATGTATTTACACATTCTTTAAGGAATTTATATTGTTTGTCCATGGTTTAATTGACTAAATCTGTTTTGCAGCCAAAAAATAAAAGTATTAAAACGTTTGCTAAACTTTTATTTGATTACAACCGTTTTTGATAATATATTTGTATTAAATCATTAAAAAAAAATCGGAATAAAAAACATTTCATAGAACTCAATTATTTTTTAAACATAATTTAATAAGTTATTAATGATAAAAAATAAGATGTTAATCTAATTCATAATCAATTATTGAAATTAGTTGATTAGATATGTTCTATTGAACAAATGTTTAATTTATTTAACTGTCATTTTTACTGATGATAATAATAACCGTAATTTAATAATGCAGTTTATATATTTAATAATTGTTTAATACCATAAACCGTGATATTTTCTGAGACGGTTATCATACTGTGAAACTCTCATACTTTACAACCCTACATGGGAGAGTCTCTACATGGGAGAGTCTCTCACCCCCCCCCCCCCCCCCAACCCTACATGGGAGATCCCCCCCCCCACCCCCACTGTTAAACAAGTTGCTCAGCAACTTTTACTCACATTTTAAATTAGCTACTTTTTACTTTTACTTGAGTAGATTTTTAGACTAGTACTTTTACTTGTACTTAAGTAAAAATGTATCAAAGTAATAGTAGCCTACTTTAATAACATTCTTCCAGTTTCACCTCTGATATTATAACAGTAAGTTACTACAAATGACATCTTCAACAGTGTAATTATAGATTAATGTAATAATTACTATCTTTAGAAAGTATTGGTCTACTACATATTACTAATTACTAAATCCTATATCAACCTCAACCACTTGAACAATACAAGGAGAGACAAGAAACTGCAAGGTTACATAAAAAAATATACCTTTTAAAAATGTATGTTAAATCCACTATTGTTTTATACAGAATTGGTCTATAGTCTATGCAGTAGCCTATTTAATGTAATTGCATCATATTTTATTTTAAATTACAGAAGAATTAAGAGTAATCCCTTTAATTAAATTACAATATTTAGATTACTTGGTAATTAATTACACCCAACACCTCTTTTTGTCTGGCGCTGTTGCCATGGTGACTCATAATATCTGCGCTCCATTGATAATGGCTTTTTATAGTTGTGGTGCACGCTCTTAACTCAGAGTCAGTCAACTCAGAGTTGATTGAACCAACTCATTTCAGCTGTTCTGTAACCGAAAACTCAGAGTTTCCCATCTCAGGGTAAGTCAACTCAGCAGTGCCGCTGCTAGCCATTTTGGTGCCCTAAGCATAATTCCTTTATGATGCCCCCCCCCCCCCCCCCCCCAATAATAAAAAAAATATTTTCATTTAGGATTTTCATTTGAGGAAATTGAAAATTTCCTGAGGATTTTCAATGAGGGTATGATTTATAAAAAAAAATTTAAAAAAAATTAAAAAGTAAAACTCTAGTTTAGGGTCTAATGCTTACTATTAACTAGTTTCATTGCCATGCAATGGCATGGTTTTATAATCACTGTGGTCCCGAATTTGAGGCAGGTTAGTTAGGGGGGTCCGGGGTTTCCCCGAGAAAATTTTGGATTTCTCTGAACTACAGATGTGCATTTTAAGATAAAAAAAATAAATAAATAAAAAACAATGGATAACAACAGCTTTAAAACCATGTCAGTGGGCAGCTGATTATTTTTCTCTCCTCATCAGCATCACACTCTTTTTCTCTTTGTTTTTATCTTGCCCTGTCTGTTCCCCTCCTAAAGTTGGGTTTTTTAATTTACTAAAGGCTACAATTTGTATTTTATTCTCAATATGTACACATTCATTATTAATCCTGTGCCTAACATGATGAAATGAAAACGGCTTTGTTCATGTTTCTTGTCCCCTCACAATGACAGAAGCCTAAACTATTACACTAGGCTACATGTTACATAGGCCTATTTTCAGCTCAAAATGGCGAAAATAGACAAAACTATAGTCAAATATATAAAGTTAAGTTTAGCTACTTACATCTTATCTCGCACTTGACCGTACACTGAAGTGTCGAGTTGCACTGTTGAAATTCGCGCTCAGCGTCTGTGAACATAAAGCCCGCCTACTACTTTGATTTGATTGGTCATCTCAAATATTCTGACATTGACGAGCAGTGACAGACCAATGAGGCTAAGATGAACACACACACACACACACACACCCTGTCCTCTGTTTCTGACGTGCTCTGCTCTCTGCTCGGCGCCGCTGCGGATTGAAGATTAAGAACGCGCTGAATCTGATTATAACAAGAAGTTTGATGATTTATTTTTCATTAGGCTATTTTTGGTGCCCCCTCAGCACTTGGTGCCCTACGCACAGCGCGTGATGCGCGTGGTGGGAGCGGCGGCGCTGCAACTCAGAGTTCAAGTTTTAACTCAGAGTTGGTTGAACCTCCTTATTGAAACAGGCCCCAGATGTAGCCTAGTTACATTACTTACAAACAATCAATGCCAATGAATTGTTCACTGATAATAACAAAGTAGTTTAATCAGCATATTTAGCAGAGAGGGGGAAATAATAATAAAAATATATAAAACTTGTAAAACAACAAATGGGATAATATAAATAGGCCTACTAATATTTGTGATTTAAATTTTTATTTCATCAATATACATGGATACTTTTAAAAGTCCATCAAATGAAGAAAAATGTAGTCAGATGGTGCAGCCTTACTATGCCTGTTACACCGTACTACTTATTTCAGTCATATATAATTCCAGAACAGCCTTTTGACACTTTGAATGCACTCTTTGAAACTTTAAGTAGAACTCATGGAATAAAATAAAATTTTCTTTTAAACTTTGAAAGTAAAGAGAGAGAAAAAACAAATCCTTTAAATTGCTCATGCCTGTTTTATTTGATCATTTTTAAAAATCAGCAAACTAGGCTTTTGTGTGTGTGTGTGTGTGTGTGTGTGGCGTCAGACAGAAACATGGAAAATAGTTTACCTCTGTGTATCTATCACAAACCACTGACCCAATTCCACCCTCGAACTTCCTCCATCTTCAAACCAACCAAGTTTACAGCCTCATCTTTATAAGTTAAAACACATGGGGGTAGAATGTTGTCTTTGTGTTACCTTATTGGGGGGGGGGGGGGGGATGAAATGTCATCATAAATGCATCAGACATTTATGATGACTCTTTATTAGCCCTTATGGCAGAAAATAAAAACAAAATTTGGTGCGTGTTGAGGACAATTTAATGGTTATCTAAAAATAGCATTGTTTTTCATTTAAACATTTTCCTCATATTGTATAATGTATATGTTTGTGGGTGACAGAGAATTAGGAATAAATATTTAAACAAATGCAATTTAGAAATAGCTACAGTAAACTAGCAAAAAGCCTACATGTAATTAAGTATAGATGTAAAGTTACAGTAAAAGGTTTATCTGTGCAGAAATCAGAGGGGGCGGAAATCATATTACCAATAACACATTTCTCACACTCAAGCACCACCAAACATTCAGATGTGGCCAACATGAAGCTTTCTATCACTGCACTTAGTAAGTGATTTCTCCTATGTTTATCTTGTATGTTTTCTGAATAACTGTGGATGTGCATTTCTTGATCACTCAATTTAGGTACTGTGCATTATTTATATAACTCATCATTTCTGTTCGTATGTATACTGTAGTTGCACTGAGTTGCATTTATTGGAAGGTCTCTGGAAAGCTGGTGGAGGTGGTGGTCAGGCTTGGAGATAATGCAACTCTACACTGTGACTGTGAGATAATCACAGGACAGGAAATTCAATGGGTCAAGATCTGGTCTCCACAAATCCAACAACCTCTGACCATCTCTGCATACAAGAGCCTTTTAGAACCCATTCCTCGATTCTTTCTGTCCTGGAACAATACTTCAAAATCCTATGACTTAGTGATCGAGAACATCACTGAAGCAGACCTTGGTCTCTACTATTGCTCAAACGTAGAGACCAAGAGGATTGAAGATAAAGGGAAAATGGCAGAGAAAGATTGGTCCCACGCTGCGGATACTGTTATAAATCTCACTTACGGTTCGACTGGTAAGCTTGTTTCCATCTGCAAATCTTCTGTAAGAAAAAAAATAAAAACAAAAAATGACATATATATATATATATATATATATATATATATATATATATATATATATATATATATATATATATATAATATATATATAGCCTAATAAAAGAAGAAGTATAGTCCTCCTAAAAACACTTGAGGTGAAAATTATAAGTTTAAAATGCCTAAATATATTTGATTTCTTTATAAATACATTTTTAAGTGGGTTTTATCATTTCCATCTCTTACACTTCTGATATATGTATAACAGTAGAGCATGGAGCTAGCAATGCTTAGGTCATGAGTCGATTACCAGAGAATGCATGAACTATAAAATGTGGATGTGGATGAAACTGTCTGTCAAACCCATAAATGATGTGGGGAGAGCGGGGCACAACCTTACACTTTTTGACTTTCTCAGTTTGTGTAAAATTCACTTGAGGTTTAGAGTATTTATTTTTACCCACATGAATGAATGTCTAGTACAATTATGTGGTTTTGTTTCATTAATAGTGTGTACAATTTTTTATAATTTTAATTTTTGAGTTTGACAACAAACAGACCACAAAACACAGCTATACAGCATAGTTCAAAACATAATAATAATGAATAACTTCTGAACATGACTCTCAGTGATACACCTTTTCTCATGGTTTCTCAATAAAAGTATAGAATAGAATAGCATAGTTCTAATAGAGGCACATTGTAACGCAGTGTTACAATCTTCCCCGCCTGCGAAACTGCGTCTTCTGCTGGTTAGATCAGCATTAAATAACTATTTCAACTGTAATATAATATCAGATTTGTCTAATTAAAAAAAAAAAAAAAAAAAAAAACAGAGATGAAAAATTAACTTAAGAAATTAACTTTTGCTATGTTTAAATAAATGTTCAATGATATCTTCCAATGATTTTTTAAAATGTGGCGCAATTTTTTCTTTATATAGTGTTGATATGGCAACTAGTAAATACACTTAAGTTTCGTCAGCATGTGTGGAAAGTTTTAAACCATGTGTGTTACACACATAGCCCCGTATTAGGTTGTGCCCCGCGCATCTCTATTTCCTTACATTTAATTTGACTCCATTTGATCACATATATAATGTGAATTGGCAAAAAAAAAAGCTATATGACAAGTGGAGGTTTGTTACTGTGTGCCAGTATAACATGGGTGCCTTAGGCGAGGATCGACCCCAGGTCTTCAGTGCTCAAGCGCAAGGTGTTTACCACTGAGCTAAGTCCCCAACAGTTGAACCCAAAAGCAGAGGAGCAATGAGCCAGAATGCCTGTGTTTCTTTCCAAAAATATAATCTTTACTTGAAGAAAAAAATACAAAGTACAAATAAACAGGGAAAGCCAAGCTTCTATAAAACAGTGAAACAAAATAAACACAAGGGTCAAAAGGTATAATAAAGAATAAACTTAACTTTAGAAGTGAAGCACAGATACATAGGCTCAAGTCTGAACATAAAGGTATGGAACAAACAGACTTATAAAGGGCTAGACACAGGTGAAGGATATGAGGGCAAAGAAGTGAGTGCTTCACTGTTCAGAGTTGCTGCGGTCATTCCCCTGTGTGCTCCGGCACTGTTGAGTTACATACGTAACAGAGACGTTTCACTAAGGAGATGAAGGAAAGCGTGATGGATCAAATAGCACTTTAATAAACTAACAACAACAACAAAAAAAAAATATTTTAATTTAGAGGAAAAATGCAACGAACAGTGTTGGGCAGTAGCGTCGATACAAGTGTCGCTGTTTTCTGAATGAAATAGCTTTTCAGTAGCGAAGCTCTTTTTCTGATCAAGTAGTGCGGTAGCGTCCACACACAAGCTAACAGTTACATTTTCCCAAGCATTTCTAAAGCTCAAGCTCAAATCGGAAATACAACTGCTAAGTATCACTGATGCTGGATAAGTTAGTGACGGTGACTTCTTCTTCTTCTTGTTTTACGGTGGTTGGCAACCATATAGGGCCATATGATTTCATTACAGTAATACAGAAAACATGGACTGAATCGCGGTATCCATGCATAAAAATGAAATTTAGCTACTGCATAACGTGGAATTTCACGGAATTTGTCAGATCTGGGATGAAGAGTAAGTAAACTTAAATAAAATCGCGATATAGACTAGTGTATGTGAATATTAAAATGCTTAAAGACTAGGCTATTTAAAAAAAAATCATGCATGTTCTGCGTGTCTCTGTGATTGAATGGCTCAGACGCGCGGATTCATTTACCACACACTGAAGCACCCATGACGCTTGCGATGTTTTCAGTAATGGATCGATGAACTTCATCTACACAGCAGTGGCGGCGTTTCACAAAAACCTAGAGTATGGCATTCCCTCTGGCATAACGTTAAATTACCGACATTACCGAACGATATACCTCACATTAACAAAATGCACAAAGCACTGTTAACTTGTAACGCGTTGTGTCAGGAGGGAAAGAAAATAGGGATAGCTCACAGCTTATTAGGCCAGACAGAATCGCGGAGGCGATTGGCATCACAACAACTTATTTCAAGTTTTATTCACCAATCAAATTCGGGGCAACTATCTGTACCACGCTCCGTCCACATCGTTATCAAACAAACAAAACCAGATACAGTAAAATGAACGTGAGTTGAGAGCGTTCATTTGCACGTGCCTGTCTTTTTGAGCAAAAAGATACCATTCACTTAATATCTACAGTGGCGTAGAGCGAGGGCGTCGTGAGATCCTTGAAAGCAGCTTATGACGCGTTCGACCCGAGTTCGAATCCACCTTTTGCCGAACTCTCTCTTCTCCCTTTTCCCAACACCGAAACCGTGATATGGCTTTGTGCCTTTATAAAACAGCACAAGACTGTAATTAAGTAGCCTATATAGCCATTCTGTTTGTGCTGCGTGATTTAAAGAAAAGTGCACACTTTGCTCACGCAATCAGCATGGTGATCTCCAAAATAAAAGCTTTATTTCTTGCAAGTGAAGAAATTAAGACTCGTTTATATGAAATGAATATTTCATAAATAAATAAGCCCAGATTTTACAGTGGGAAACCGTGTTTAATTACTCCAGCATTATTTAATGTAAACTGCATTTATGACAAACAAAGAACTACACAGATGTATAGGCCTACACGGTCTATCAATAAATGCATGCACGTTTTCATCTGCTTTTGTTCTGACGCTGACGCTGCGGAGAAGCCGGTTGAGATGAGCTTTTTTTTAAATGACTTTTAAAGGTGACGACTGACTGAGCGATCACGAAACGCAGATTTTTGGGGGGGCTGGGGTGAAAATTTGGGGGGTTTAAAAAGCCCTTCTAAAATCTTTAACGAGCATCATCATCAGCTGATGTTTTATCTGAACTCTGACTGCTAGGGTATGGCAATGGCCATACTCTGCCATACGCAAACGCCGCCCCTGCTACACAGCCGCTCTGAGAGTCACTTTAGCAGCAGTTTAGCTTGATTTGAGAAAAAATATCGTCATATATATAAAAAAAAAACAAAAAAAAAAAACAGAGACTACATGGCAACCTGTCAAAATAAAAGGTTGGTTTAACCTTTGAAGAAAGTTTTGCTTAAATCATTAGGCCTACATTTTAAATAATTGGTCATTACAATTTAAACCATTTTTAAAAAAACTATTTCATAGTGCCCTTAAAATGTAATTTATTTAAAAATGTTAATAAATTATTGGTAAAATTGTATACGTTTTATGATTTCAATTAATTACACGTTTTTGATTACTAAAATTGTTTAACCATTAAAATGGGAGTCCAGAAAAATGAAAACAAAAGATAACTTGAAATTTGGAATGTGGATAAAATAAAACGGATTTCATAGGGCCCTACAAACCAGCTTTTTGGTGCATTACCACCACCTTCTGCTCTGTATGTTGTGACATCACGTAGCCTACCAATATCAATCCTTGGGCTGACACGTGAGAAATGGAAAAAGATGGACACACTCTTGACACCTGGTTTTGCTATAGTTGTATATAGTTATATGGTTTTATATAGTTATGTTTATTATTTGTTTTTGGCCAAATTGGTTTGGAACAGTTGTTGAATAAGCCTGCTTATATGTTTGATTGACAATTTTATTGATCACTGAGATAGCATTGAAGTTGGTTCAATATTAAAATGAAATTGGAAAAAGTAGCTTAGATGTAGTAAACTACTTTTGATGTAGCTTAGCTTGCTACATTTCCCAGGGTGGTAGCTTCAGTGTAGTGAAGCTATATTTAATTTTAGAGTAACTGCTAGCTTAGCTCACTACATTTTCTAAGTAGCTTGACCAACACTGGCAAAACAGGGTGAATAGCACAACCAACATAAAGAGTGAACTGAACAGAGGACGATATATACAAAACAAATAATATTAAGCTAATTCATTAACCTTAAAGGTTATGGTCATTAATTAATTCATCAATCTTCTTCATTCATCAGTTATTCATCAATCTTCTCCCCAGAAAGCCCTCTGAGCCTGTCTTTGACTGCTGGCAGTGCTGGATGATACTTCAAACAGTGTGTCCCGCCTGTTCTCTTCTCTCTGCGATTTTGGCTTTTGTCTGTGGCTACAGCTGCTGCCACAAGACAGGTGAGATCAGAACAGCATTTTATGCTTTAAACTTAACTGTAATATCAAGTTGTTCTATGTTTAAGGGAATCACATTTTTAAAAATAAAATCATATATGAGATAAGACATTTGACTGTAATTTACAGTGCTGAAGGAGTCTGGAGGTCATCAAAGCAGTTCTAAGATGCAAAGACGGTTGAGCCAAGAAGAGGTAAAATTATTTTTTATGTTTAAACAGTAGCCCATATGGAGAAAAGTGCTAAGATATGTGTCTGAAACAGTTTGCAATAGTTTGATATTGAAAAAAAAAATGGTGGCATCATTCTTTCTTTCTTCTACCAGTTCTAATACTAAGGAAACATTATTCTGAGAGTTGTTTTACAATCACAAAAATATTATACTACTAAAAACAGTACCACTAAAAAAAAAAAAAAAATGTTTCCACAGGATGTCCATAGAGAAGTTTGTTATGCATCAGTGAACATCCCCAAACGAGGAAACCAACGGACAAAGAGCAACCGATTACCAAACTCGGACTTCAGTGTGTACAATGATATAAAAATGCACACTTAGGTGAAGGATAATGTACTGGACATGCTGGACATAAAGATAATGATAAAGATAAAGATAATGCTGGACATAAAGCAAAATAAACCCAAAATTTAATTGAAAAAACAAGAACAATATTTTCCACAACTTTATGGTTATCTAACAAATAAATATAAAAAATATTGGTTTTGATAAAATATTGATGTTGATAAAATTATCTTGTTATATAAGAAATATATAACAAATATAATATTCATATATTCTTAAAAAAAGATTATATATATATATATATATATATATATATATATATATATATATATATATATATATATATATATATATATATATATATATACCATTTTTCTTTAATTCTCCCTGGTCAAGCTTATGCTATGCTAAGCAATGCCTGAACTTTGTATTTTGAGGACTTCTTGCGTTGTTTTTGCCTCCACATGATGACTCGCTTGCTGTATTCCTCATTGTAAGTCACTTTGGACAAAGACGTCTGCTAAATGACTAAATGTAAAAAAAAAATCTAAATAAACAATGGAGTGATATGAGAAATAACATAATCTAAAGTTTAGCCGTCATTATGCTAAAACAATTTGATCAGATTTCCACAATTTACCATTTAAAATAAAGTATTCCAAAAAGCATTTTAATTTATATTCTACAAATTTTGTAGAACATTAACTGGGGTACAATTAAGACAGCAATATTTATATACAGTATAAATATAAATAGTTTATCCATAATACATAATTAAATATGAGTGCTGGTTAAATAATTTAAATGAAGTTTAAATGAAATAAAAATCATCAAGTTTAAATGATGACTAATACCTAACAACCATATAGGCACTGGCAGCGTTCATTTATTGTGAGCAAGCAACATATCCACTAAACCCGCACTGATCAGCAAAAAAAAAAGAAAAAAAAATGTTTTCTTTACACGGAAAATAAAGCGGAAAATATTTGACATCTTTGTTTTTGCAAGTAGTCGAACTTCAGATGCATGCAACATTCAGACCCCATTTCATTGACCCCATTTCAGCTGCTTACATCTTTCATCTAATCAGATTCACAGCTTCAAATGTTTCCATCGCACTACTTTTGGGGGTCAATGAAAGTAGAAGAAACAAAACTGATATTCTTTGCAAGGAGATGTTTGTATAAAGCCAGTGCCGCCCCCCAAAAAAAAATTCATTTAGGATTTTCACTTGAGGAAATTGAAAATTTCCTGAGGATTTTCAATGAGGGTATGATTTATATAAAAAGTAACACTCTAGTTTAGGGTCTAAAAACTAATTTCATTACCATGCAATGGCATGGTTTTATAATCACTGTGGTCCCGAATTTGAGGCAGGTCAGTTAGGGGGGTTCGGGGTTTCCCCGAGAAAATTTTGGATTTCTCTGAACTACAGATGTGCACTTTAAAGGGGTGGTTCGGAATTTTGGACATCGGGCCTCATTTCCAAGTGAGCCTTAGTGTTATTTATCAGTAGAGACATTTTTTTTTTTAAATTCATCCAGTCATCCCAGTTGCGTAGTTGGCCGGTGCTAGGCTAGCGCGAATCAATGGGACCAGCTTTAGCATGTCATAAAACAGTTTTACCCACTCCACAGTACACTAAAAGCAAATCAATTATAACGCCAGACTACCGATGTAAGTGTCCGTTGAGAGAATAATGTCAGAAATCAAACTATCCTTTTCATCTTAATGATTGCATTACATTTACAGGAACTAGTTTCTCAGCAGCAGCGGAATTATACTTCGCTCCGGTTAGTAGTAACGTTACTGCGTCAAAAAGTAAACAGAACCGAAGCACACGACAGTCGGGAGGTCAGCTAGCTTAGTAATAATTGTTGAGGTAAACAGAGGCAACATGGTGATTCGGTGTGCATTTCGCAATTGCAAAATCAAACCTAATAAATGTTCATTGCGAAGTTTTCACAAATTTCATTTTCAGAAAGGATTCAACTTTGGATTATTTCTTCGGGCTTGGACAAGGAGACACCGACAGAGACTCTAAATTTGGACTCTAAAAAGGGATTTGCAGTGACCATTTTAGACCAGACGACTTTAAAGAACGGTCACAGGTTTATGACAAGGCATGCAGTTCCAGCCGTCTTTCCAGATGCACCAACAGCTACAGATGTACAGGTAATAACTTTTGTTAGGCTACTGTAGCTAGCTAATGAAGCTAGCCCTTTCATAACTGATAGATCGACACTGACAACTGGTGCTCCGTTATGCACATT
Organism: Chrosomus eos; assembly: GCA_036326025.1. Classification (NCBI taxonomy): domain Eukaryota; kingdom Metazoa; phylum Chordata; class Actinopteri; order Cypriniformes; family Leuciscidae; genus Chrosomus; species Chrosomus eos. Next base: position 101,791 of record JAZAVI010000215.1, read on the forward strand.
GGTCTGTCTCGGGAGGGGCTGTGCCCGGATACATTTAAATTTTGGAAACTAGTGTCTAGCTCGTCTAGCTCCAGTTCTGTTATCTGTGTGATCCGTTCCACTCCTTGCAGCAAAAACACTCGTCTTCCGTCGGCATTTGTATACATTTTCTGCACTGGCATTACCAGTCTCCCGATGTTCTGTCCCGGTTCTCTACGGCATCTCCACTGGCTGCTGTCTCTACAGACATTCTTTCTCTTTCTGCCCTTTTAGCATCCATCTCGAGTAATTCTTCATCTGTGTATTCTGGCTCATACATATATGGTTCGTTGAATAACTCACATTCTTCGTCTTCATCGTCTTCAAAGTCCGAAACAATGGTATTGCTTTCAAACGTTGCCATAGTACGCTGTCTTGCTATTACATATATCATAAATTATACTCTGCTTCTGTAATGATCAGCGGCAGGTAAATACACTTGCGTGATTGTCAAGTGGACCGACTCTCTCTATAGCCTAGGTAACATATCACTCTGCTGCTGCTGTAGACTGTGCTAATAAATATAGGTAAAACAATATAACTATTGCAATGCGATGAAAAGGATAGTTTGATTTCTAACATTATTCTCTCAACAGACATTTACATCGATAGTCTGGCGTTATAATTGATTTGCTTTTAGTGTACTGTGGAGTGGGTAAAACTGTTTTAATGGCGTGCTAAAGCTGGTCCCATTGATTCGCGCTAGCCTAGCACCGGCCAACTACGCAACTGGGACGACTGGGTGAATTTAAAAAAAAAATGTCTCTACTGATAGATAACACTAAGGCTCACTTGGAAATGAGGCCCGATGTCCAAAATTCCGAACCACCCCTTTAAGATGTTGTGAAGGCAAAAAAAAAAAAAAAATTCGATAACAACAGCTTTAAAACCATGTCAGTGGGCAGCTGATTATTTTTCTCTCCTCATCAGCATCACACTCCTTTTCTCTTTGTTTTTATCTTGCCCTGTCTGTTCCCCTCCTAAAGTTGGCTTTTTTAATTTAGGGAGTAAAAGATGGCGGCACGCAGCTCAGCACGCAGCTCAGCACGCTGCTCAGCTCTGGCTTTGTTGGTGTTTCACCACATTAATTTATCATACTAACTACACTTTAGTGATCACTACACTTTTGAAAACAACTTAAGCAAGTATGGGGGGGCCCACGATTGCACAGATGAAAAGAGTGGAGGAACAATTGGAATTGATCAACTTAACGCTGAGAATAGCTAAACAGGAAAACTTGAAGGCATTTAATGAGAAATTGTCAGCTGATATTCAGTCGCTTAAGTTGCTACTGACGAAGAAAGATGAGAAAATTGCCATGCTGGAGAAACGAATCGACGATCTTGAACAGCACACGAGAATGAACGACCTTATTATAACTGGCTTGGAAACCAAACACCGTACCTATGCGAGGGTGGTGGATCCAGTGGAAGGAGCCCTCGGTGCTAGTGCATCGGAGACAGAGACCCTATCTTTGGAACAGCAGGTTGTCTCATTCTTGGTGAGCAAAGATATTGAAGTACAGAGTGAGGACTTTTCTGCCTGTCACTTGTTACCTAGGAAGCGTCACTCTACAATTCCTGGGCCTCCTGCCATCATTGTGCGCTTTGTGAACCATAAACGCAAAGTCGCGCTGTTGGGTCAAGGGGGGAAATTGAAGGGCACGAAAGTCTACGTCAACGAATATCTCACAAAGAAGAACGCCGATATTGCTAAGGACGCCAGATTGCTACGTAAAAATGGAAAGATTCAGTCGACATGGACCCGGAACTGCAAAGTGTGGATCAAGACGAATGGATTACGACCAGAGGATGTGAAGGTATTGGCGATACGGGAATTAAATCAGCTGGATGAATATAAATGAATTACCTCAGTCTCAAGAACTCCTGTTTCCACTGCTGCCGATGGATAAGGTACTGTCTTATCATTTCCTTACTATGTCAATAATTGACTCTAGTTTCATAACAAGTGACTGGAATCACGAAGCACCCTCAATAGATTCACGGACTTTGAACCCATTTGAGGTGAACATGGACAACAACTTTCGAATTTATGAAACCCTTTTTAATCCCGATTCCAATAATAATTATTTGAACTCTGCTAACTTGATGTGTGAATATTATACCGAACAGCAATTTAATTTTTTGTCTTGCTTGTCTCCTAGATATACCGACCAAACTTCGTTTTCCACGATTCATGTGAATGCACGTAGTTTCAGAGAAAACTTTGATCACTTTAAAACCTTCTTATCTACCTTGTCACACTCCTTCTCAGCTTTAGCATTTACGGAAACATGGCTCCATAATGATATATCACATCTCTATAATCTATCACACTATAATGCTATACACTCTTGTAGAGAAAAGAAAAGAGGAGGAGGAGTCTCTCTGTACGTGTCTGATTCATTTCATTTAATTATATTCTCAGAAAGGATTTAAGTAACGACTTCAACTTAGCATTAGTAGAATCTTTATTTATTGAAATTCCTTCATCTTTTTTATTGAAAGGGAAATGCATTGTGATTGGATGTATTTATAGACCACCAGCTACAGATATAAATGCTTTCCTTGATGCACTCGATTCAACTTTAGATATTATTTCAAAGGAACATAAGCTCTGTCTGTTACACGGTGACTTCAATTTGAATATCCTACATGCTGATCTCACTACTACACATGATTTTCTTAACACCTTGTACTCTGTAAACTTTTACCCTTTAATTACAAAACCTACTAGAGTTACTTCACATTCAGCTTCTCTTATAGATATTTTGTTCAACTCATGTGACTATAAAGTGTCAGCAGGGCTGTTATGGTGTGACGTGTCTGACCATTTTCCAGTCTTTCAAATAATACACTCAGTTTTTGAAGCTTGTATTACTAATAATGTGCATGTAAAATATCGAAATATCACTTTTAAAAATATTGAAAGATTCAAATCAGCCATCAGCTCTATCATATGGGATGAGGTCATGTTGTTGCAGGATGCTGTTAAAGCCTATGATTTATTTTTGACTCTCTTTAATTCTGCTCTGGAATCCAGTTTTCCTCTGATAGCTGTGAAATCCAAAGTAGTTAGAGAGAAACCCTGGTTTACCGGTGAATTGAGGAAACTATCTAGAAAGAAAAATCGGTTGTACCGTAAGTCTGTCACCAAGCCCACTCCTCAACCTAGAAACATACAAACAATATAGGAACCAATTCACAAAATTAATTAAGGCGACTAAAAAAAAGTTTTATGCCGACCAGTTTAATTGTGTCTCTAATGACATTAAATCAACCTGGAACATTATAAATCAGGTACTGAGTCGTAATAGGAAGGCTGTATCCGCACCCACAGAGATGAGGGACTATGATAGGTGTCTATCAGACCCCATTGATATAGCTGATGGCTTCAATAATTTTTTTTACCAACATTGGTTCTGATTTAGCTCGCAATATACATAAGACTGATAATGATCCATGTAGCCAAATAAATGGGCGGTACGCTCCCCTCTCTAATCTTGATCACCCAACTACGCAGGAGGTCCGAGATATTATTTTTTCTTTAAAAAATTCAGCCCCTGGTCACGATGGTATTAAGAGTATCCTACTCAAGGAGACCATTGATCATATTATTCAACCTCTTACTTATGTTATCTCTTTATCATTTCAATCTGGAATTATTCCCCAAGCTCTTAAAATTGCAAAAGTCATTCCCATTTTTAAATCTGGTGATATAAAGGTGTTTAGTAATTATCGTCCCATCTCCATTCTGCCCTGTATCTCTAAAATATTTGAGAAACTCGTCTATGAACGATTAAATAAACACTTAATTGTTAATAACATCATATATAAACACCAATATGGGTTTCGGAAAAAACATTCAACAGAACATGCATTAATACAGCTTGTAAATTATATATCAAATGCTCTTGATGATAAAAAATTTGCTCTCTGTGTTTTTCTTGATTTAAGTAAGGCTTTTGATACTGTTTCACATGATATTTTGATTTCTAAGCTTAATAGATACGGAGTGGAGGGTACTGCCTTAGTTTGGTTCTGCAATTACTTTATCAATAGAGAACAATTTGTTTATTTCAATGGTTTCTTTTCTAAAACTTCTAAAATTTCATTTGGGGTTCCTCAGGGTTCTATTTTGGGTCCTTTATTGTTTCTAATTTATATTAATGATTTATTCCTTTGTTGTAAATATTGTCAACCCATATTATTTGCTGATGACACCAATCTCATTGCAGTGCACGAGGATTTTGTCACCTTGATACAACATGTTAATGACGAGTTAAAAATATTATCAAATTGGTTTCGCACTAACAAGCTAACACTCAATGTTAAAAAATGTAACTTTATGATATTTCACAATATTAATAAATTTTATCCTAAAGAACTTGCTTGTTTAGAAATTGATGGAGCTCCAGTTATTCAAGTGGCTTCTACAAAATTTCTCGGTGTCCTAATTGATGAAGGTTTGACTTGGTCCAAACATGTTGATCTAGTTTGTACAAGATCCTCAAAAATGTTAAATATTCTAAGAATTGTTTTACCTTCAATTCATTCATCTGCTCATCTAACGCTTTACTATAGCTTTTTATTCCCCTTTATGAATTATTGCAACATTGTCTGGGGTGCTACTTTTCCCACTTATCTTGCAAAAATTTCTAAAATTCAAAAGAAGTTCTTGCGGATGATTTCCTACTCATCTAAATATGCTCCTTCGGCACCGTTATTTCTTAGATTCAAGATTTTACCAATTGAGAAAGTCAATGTTTACTTATCATGTATATTTATTCATAAGTTTATCTATAAGAGAGAAGACCTTCCACCAACATTACAACACCTTTTCACTTTTATTTCAGATACTCATATCCATCAAACAAGGCATAGTGAAATAAATCTTGTTTTACCGTTCTCTAGAACTTCAGGCTTTAAAACTGACCTCAGCTTTAGGGGTCCTCAATTATGGAGTAAATTAAGTTTGTCCCTAAGATCTATGTCTTCTTTGATTGTCTTTAAAAAACAGTTGAAAGAACTTTTGATTTTACTATGACAGCATTGTTTATAGTTTCAACATATACTTCATTTGCCGCTCTTCACTTTTGATCCTCCTTTACCATCACCCTAGGGATGGGCATTCGATTAAATTTTCTTAGTCGATCGTCGGGAGAATTAACGATCGACTATCGATTAATCATTAATATTTTTATTTTCAAATTCATTATTTATTTAACTTTTTATAAATTAGCCTAAAAATTCAATGAAAATACAAAAATACAGCGTGTTTTTCCTCGATTAGATCTTTATTACAAGATGATCAACTTGTGGCAGTTAAACTGGACGTTCGGTTAGGCTAAACTTGATGTATAAATAAATGCTGCGGTGCTCTAACGCAACGGAACCTGCAGCTGCGAGTTGGCGTCTTAAACAGAGACCCTCGTTTGTTCCAAAATAATAAATAATAAAAAAAATCATGTTAAACAATAACTTAACCAAAAATATAATAATACTTAGATCTGACAGGTTTTGTCAAAATGTAACTCAAAACTATCCAAGGCACGGAGTCGAGAAAGGGTGAGAGAGATTACAATCAATTAGCCTAGGCTACTAAACAAAGCCTCATAAAAAATAACTAGTAACTCACATACAACTTCTACACCAGTCTACTGATTTTTGTTGAGAAAGCATGTTGATGACATGATCTGGGGTCAGACGCGACCGCAACCTGGTGACCGTCAAGCCTTGTTAACATTTTCGCCTGGCTCTACCCCGCGAGTCTCGCAGAGAGTGCTCGCGCACCTCCCCAAACGGACGAGGCGTTTATAGCCTACTCGACGTGCTCTCCTCTGAAACACCGAACACCACAATGACATATTTTTTGCCGCGCTCACCTTCGCGCTCGGGCGGACGCGTCGAGTGTAAACAAGGCTTCAGTCCAGCCGCTGAAAACACCCGCTCTGAGGGGACTGACGTTGCCGGGATGCACAGGAACCTCCGCGCTAACTTGACCAGCCACTTTCCACTCACACCGCGCTGCAGCATTAGGTTAATGATAATCGATAACAAATTAACGTGATCGACGAAATTCTTAACGATCAATAATCGATCGTCGATTAATTGTGCCCATCCCTACTGTAACCTTAAGTTAAAAGGATAATCAGGTTTCTGATAATGTTTTCCCCTCTTTATTATTCAACTTATTTGTCTGCGTGCTTCTATTTTGTTTTCTTATTTTGTTTTGTTGTTTACTCATGTATGTGGAGTGGAACTCTGTATAAACCCAAGTGGGTTTCGTTCCCCTCCTTGTGCTGTATCTTTTTGATATTCGTGCAGAACAAATAAATAAAATAAATAAACCAAATTTACTAATAGCTTGTTTTCACGTGACGTCACGCCACTGCGTTGCCATGGCGCGAAATGCAGATGGAGGGCAGGAAGTGATTTTCTATATTTAGGAAGCACTATAACAAACTCAAAATGCCTATGTTTTGCGTCGTTTATGGTTGCTCAAATCGATCAAACCACGAGGAGTTTTTATCGTGTGCCAAAAGTTGTTGTTCATAAGGGGGAAAAATACAAGAAATTGACAGAAAAACACCGGGGAAAATGCCTTGCAAACCTACGTCTGCGGTCGGGAGGAGCCGAATGAGAAAATGCCCGTGTGTGTGTGTGCAGTGATCACTTCGTCAAATGTGAGTTAATACATTATTTATGTGGCTTATAATTACATAATTCAGGTGTTTAAATACACTTATGTGGCTGTTTGTGTAACGTACCAGTTTCCAAACTTTGTAAAGTCAAAGTATCCCAGCCGGCACACGACCGACCTTCAACGTTGAAATATGGTTGAAATAATGTCAGTTGTTGTTTCAACGTTGAAACAACGTTGATACAACGTTTAATGCTAAATGGTTGAAAACCATCCAGTACATGACCAACCTTCAACGTTGAAATATGGTTGAAATAATGTCAGTTGTTCTTTCAATGTTGAAACTACGTTGAAATAATGTTTAATGCTAAATGGTTGAAAAAGGTTTAAAAAAACATTTATAAATCAACTTTGATTTTTTTTTCAAGATCTATGTTGAATCAATTAATGTATGTACAGAATAAATAATTTCTCCCTTTTAAATTATTATTAAGATCATTGTTATTATTTTATTATAATTTTATATTTTTATCATGAACCTTCTGATATAAATATTTTAAAACATATTGCGCTGCTTTACCACACTGAAACAATTCCTATTGGTTATAACCTTATTTGCTTTGATCATGATTGGTTAATCTGTCTGTCATTCATTAAACTGGCCAATGAAACTGTGCGCGCATATTTAATTTTGAAAATATGACCGTTATCCTGACCGTCTTTCTGATCGCGAGACTGGCCAAGAGAAGAGCACGAAAAAGAAGGTCTGCGAGGGCGCTGGACCCAAACGGTAAGTCTGATTTCACAAATATACGCAAGGTCATGAGTTAAATGCATGTCAGTGCTTGGAAAATTGTAAATGCAGTTTGTTGAATGAATTTCCTAACTCGATATTCAGGAAATGCTTTTCCACATTTGTGTCGCGGAGGCCTAAGTTACTTTAACAGATGTCGATTAGGCCTACGTACTCGTGCCGCTTCAGTGTCGTTTTGTGCTTTTGCGGTTGCTACGTCGATTTTTAGGGAGAAGACATACGTGTGTACACAGATTAAAAAAAAAAACAGGAAACAAAAGTGTAAGGTACGATAAGCTATATATTTTTCCGTTTAACAGTCGTCGTCATTACTGTCCATTCACGGTAATATCGCGAGATTCGAAGCGAGAATGGCCAAGGGAAAGAATGAAAGAGATGGGCGATATGGAAAACAATATCCAATCGAGTTTATTTTATTACATTTTTTAAATATGATTCACAATATTATCACGATTCTTTTTCATGTTAGTTTTACTGTTTTGCAAGTTGTCTGAGCAATTAATAGTTTAATTAGACTAATGTTGGCCGATGTTTTCATAACATGATATCGTCAGATTTATCTTTAACAATTATAGAGACATCAGAGGCAGTGGTAGAAAATAACTTATTTATTGCTATTTAAATTGAAATAACTGAACCTACACTGATAAAAATACAAATTGTACAAGAAAATTACAATTGGCATTTAGAGGCTTCTGCATCTGAACTCTTCATATATATATATATATATATATATATATGGCATGTGACGTCACACCATTATTTACATATTTATGATGACATTATATTTTCTGTTGTGATACATAAAACAAGTATAAATAGTAAACACGACCCATTAATAAAGGATACATTGTGTTAACCAGGATACATTGTGTTAACCTCTCTTACTATACTCAAATCCTGATTTATAGGCTATAATCGTGTCATTGTCTAATAAAAATTAGTATACATCTAACTCACACTTAAAGCAACTGTGTGGTGGTTTTGGCTAGTACCGTTTTATTTCATTCAGCACACTTTTTGCGTCTGAGTAACAAACTCTGAGCATATTATTAACAGACGAGTTTTGTTCATGTTTAAAAGTCTGCATTACATCTAGTGCGGCTCATTGCACAGAGTATGTGCCTTTTGTAGAATTTTAAACCTACATGTATTTTTATAATTGCACTGTAAAAGGGTTAGTTACTGCTAATAAAATACTGTAAGCAAATTAGTCATAATCACTACCGGTAAGTTAATGTGTGTGTCTCATAGCAACTAGGGGTGCAACGGATCAAAAAACTCACGGTTCGGATTGTTTCTCGGATCAGAGTCACGGATCGGATCATTTTTCGGATCAGCAAAAAAAAAAAAAAAAAAAAAAAAAGACAAATAAACATAGGTTTTGTCTTTTTGTTAATTAACACTTTTAAATGATTAAATTAAAATATATAAAATCAACTTAAAGTGCACAAGGCATAATTGTAGGAGCCTAATTTTGCTTTTGTTCAGTGACAATTATTGCATATGTGTTGCATTTCAGTATTTGAATATTTGTGTTTTGATTGTAACTTTCTTTCTTTGTGTGTACTAATTAGATAAATATGCTCTATATTTATTTTGAAATATGTTATGTAAAAATTGTGCACTGGCCCTTTAAGAATTTCGACTGTAAGTGAGGGGATTGGTTGTGCGTCCTTTATAGGAAATAGAGTGGAATCGCACAGTTTTCTTTACCGCATCCGTGATATTTAGGATTTAAGATTATATTTTGTTTCTTTTCTTTTCTTTGTTTGATTTACTAACGAGTTTGGATTAAAAGGAAGAATTTACATGAAGAAAACGGTGCATGTGAATTGTTTTTTATTGGACACGGAGCGAGTTGACTGGAATTCTTGCGATGCACACTCACAATAATAATATCTTTTTTTTAGAGATATTAGGCGGCTTGACTTATTAGCGTGTCTCGCTCTCTCTTGTGCGCGCGCTACACGGTTTGGAGCACATATGTTCTGTCTCGCATGCGCGCTCATGCACGCTCGCTCGCTAGATCCCGGGAGATTTGAACTAATTTGCGGGCATCAGGAAGCCAAAATGCTCCTATACAGGGGATTTAAATGACGCGGGGCGTTCAAGCTCCTCCGTTCCTCTGCTCGCCATGAACACGCTGTGTGTGGTGGACTGAATATGCGCACTTTTTTTTTTTTTTCATGAATCAATCCGCGGATCACGTGTGTGCCGAACCGAAGATATTGATCCGAACGGATCACGGATCAATGACGATCCGTTGCACCACTAATAGCAACTAAAATGTACTTTTACTTTAGTTATTTTAACTTTTAATTTTGTGATTTTAATGCTTTAAAGAGCAATTTTAGATTGTAATGTTCTGCTATCTATTCTGCTAACTATAAAAGGTACAAAGTTTTTTATTTGTGTATTTATTTAATTTGTATTATTTCTTCCCTAAGCAGTGGGGGCAGTGCTCGGTGGCTCCCTTGCGTCAATAAATGAGGTACGATGAGAGGCCGTTTGAATGTGAGATATTTCAAAGTTTTGACCCTCAGAGTTTCGACTCTCAGTTGATGTTGTGTGTGTTTCTCCGCTCAGTATACGGGCAGGTCGGCCATGCACCTGAAGCGGGATTTCGTCAGTCACGTGTCCAGCGCTCGCTCTGAGCTCTTCATCAACCTGCGGGAGGAGAGCTCACGCTTTCGTCTGCCGGCCGGAGAGTACATCATCGTGCCATCCACCTTCGAGCCCAGCAAAGAGGGAGACTTCGTGCTCTGAGTTTTCTAAGAGAAACCAGCCAACTCACAGTGAGTCCTGTATTTTACAGCATGAAACTGCTATTAGTCGGAATTACAAAATAAGGTTTGTTAATTGGGTCCAGAATTATTTTTCACTGGCCATGCACATCTATTTTGCATAATTTTCTTAAAGGGATACTCCACCGTTTTTTCATATTAAACTCTTATTCCCTTAACTAAGACGGGTTGATGCATACCTCTGTTGTCTCAGTGCGTGCACTCAATCGCTCTGACGCGCGAGACACTTTGATCGCACTTAACTAGCCCAGTTCATTCAAAAGGGGCCAAGCAGAGAAGCGACCAAACACCTCCACGTTTTCCCTATTTAAATACACTAGAGTAGTGTAACTCGACCAAGGACGCTGACACAAAATAAAACGTTGCTCTTTTCTAAGCGTGTAAAATGGATAACTATATTGTATGGCAGAATACCATAGCAAGTGCTTGGGAGCACTTTGACTCGGCGCAGTAATATCATCTCTCGTAAAAAGTCCTCTCCCTCTCCGGAGTGATGATATTACTGCGCCGAGGGAAAACGTGGAGGTGTTTGGTCGCTTCTCTGCTTGGCCCGTATTGAATGAACTGGGCTAGTTAAGTGCAATCAAAGTGTCTCGCACGTCTGAGCGATTGAGCGCACGCACTGAGACGACAGAGGTATATCAACTCGTCTTAGTTAAGGAAATATGAAAAAACGGTGGAGTATCCCTTTACAAAGACAATGAAAATTGCATTATTTATCTGTTTTAACTGTTACTGCAACCAGCAGAGCTCATGCTGTCACTCAAAGCATTATATTATCCATATTATTTTTTAGTTGAATCAAAAGGCCGGGCTATGTCTGAATCTGGCTTTCTAACTAAACTTTTAATTATTTTTGATCCCCTGCCCAATAAATCCTGCTCATAAAAAATGGTGAAAAACTGTTTAACAGTATAACTCCACCATCAAGTATTATGTAGTTCACAGTCTTTGTAGCATGTTCAACAATGCATTTCTAACATTTATGCGTTTACAATTCACAAATTCTCAAATTTTACTTTACACAGACTTTACACGACTGGTTTTTACAATCCCATTCCCACTGTGGGAAAGATTAATCAGCCCAAAATATTATATATATTTTTAGACAATTTTCAAAATAGTTTTATCAGTGTCCTGTACTTTCTAGTTATGGCATATGGAATTCATACTTTTTTTTTTAAAAATGTTTTTTTATAGATGGCGTACCATAAAAAAATGAAGATGGCAAAATGCAGAATTGCTTGCAATGGTGCTTTCTAGTAGTGACTCTGAGGATCATTCTTTTGTTTCTGCCCAGGCTGGTGTTTGTGCAACCATCAATTCTGAGAGAAGATTGTGCAGGAAGTACTGCTGACAGTAATCTTGAGAATCTTGATCTGGATGACCAGCAGTACAGCAGTGAAAGTGATGACACTGAAACAGGCTCCTCTTCAGATGAAATCAGTGACTTAAGGAGTGATTTGGCGAAATGGGCGGTTCGGAACAAAACAACATGGACATCTGTAGATGAGCTCCTTTCTGTGCTGAGAAAACGCGGACATTGGCTGCCTAAGGATGCCAGAACACTTTTGGGGACACCTTGCCATGTTGATGCACAGAATTTGTGTGGTGGTCAATATATGTATTTTGGTCTTGAGTCTAGGCTTCTGAAAGTATGTTCACAATACCCAGAGAAAATTATGTCGAGAGAAAATCATGTCCTTCTCAATTTTAACATTGATGGTTTGTCAGTGTTACGGTTTATGTATTTTTGGTCAAACAGACTTGAGAAAGTTTTCAAACCATATTTGTAATTATTTATATATAGGCTATTGTGTGAATGATTGCAGTTTGTATGAAATTAGAATGAAAAGCTTTTTCCCTCTGCATTCTGATATCATTAAACCCTTAAGAAAGTGCTTTGTTGTTGAATGAGAATTTTTTTCAATACATTGTGAAAGTGTAAAATGTACAGTATAGATGTATATTTAAATTCTAAGAAAATTATTTTTCCATTTGGTATAATTAATAAACTTTTTCTTTAAAAAATGAAGCATCCCTGCACTGCAGATTTATGAACATCTAATTGTTAGATTTTTTTTTATGCTGTCCAATTGCAAATCATGTAATTTAATCATACAAATCAAGTTTTATTACTTGCTGAAAATACTAAATATGCTCGAAAATCAAAGTTTACATTTCAGTGTTGACGTTTAAGCACAATTACAGGATGGCTACGCGGGTACAGGGTTAAAATAACGTTGATTCAATTTGCAAAATAGAAAGGTGATTTAACGTCGACAGTAGACCATAACCCGAAAGGTAAGTGTGAAACGACGTCGCGATTTCAACGGTGAATCAACGTTGTTTCTTCCGCGGTGAAACGACGTCACAATATCAACGTTGATCCGTTTTGCAAAACCGATAGGTAATTCACCGTTGATCCAACCATGGTACCTGACGTTGTTTCAACGGTGAATCAACGTTGAAATGCCGGCTGGGATGTCTGTAAGACGAGGTAGTTGCTGATATCTACCGCCTCGATGGCAGGCAAATCTCTCAATTCAGTTGAAAATCGGTCCTCTTCATAACGTAAGGATCACGTCCAACATATGTTTCGATTTTCTTTTTATATATTTCTCTTGTAATAGCGTGTAAAGTAGTACAGTACAGACTTTCCTCCATCTCGTCCATTGCGCTCTTCACTTCCTGCCCTCCATCTGAATTTCGCGCGTCAACACAATCACGTGACTGCAAACCACCTATGGCTACAATTTGTATTTTATTCTCAATATGTACACATTCATTATTAATCCTGTGCCTAACATGATGAAATGAAAACGGCTTTGTTCATGTTTCTTGTCCCCTCACAATGACAGTAGCCTAAACTATTACACTAGGCTACATGTTACACAGGCCTATTTTCAGTTCAAAATGGCGAAAATAGACAAAACTATAATAGTTTGCCTAATTATTTTTTGTCATTAGTTTAACATTTATGACCTAAAAAAAACCTGTCAAATATATAAAGTTAAGTTTAGCTACTTACATCTTATCTCGCACTTGACCGTACACTGAAGTGTCGAGTTGCACTGTTAAAATTCGCGCTCAGCGTCTGTGAACATAAAGCCCGCCTACTACTTTGATTTGACTGGTCATCTCGAAGTCGAGAGGACTCCTAACTCGCTAAGACCTATTCAGAAAGGATTGTAGCGCACACCACCGCCTCTTGCCATTTTTCCTTACTAAGAGTAGGTCTGAAAGGCGTTGTGAATAACTTTTAGGAGAAAACTCCTAGCTAAAATATTTTAGTGCGATTTAGGAGTACTCCTAATGGTAAGATAAAATTATTTGTGAATACGGCCCCAGATAAATATCCTCTGTATGAACTGAATCTCAAACATGTGAAATAAACTAGAATTGTTTTCTTTTGATCTTTTGTTGTCCTTATTGCTCACAAATGCATTCACTCTAAACATGTTTGGGTTGTTTCTTGTACCCATATCTGGGTTAAACATATTGGGTCACTTTGCTGGGTTCCTAATGTTTATTGAGTTAGTATAAACACACATAGTTAGGTTATATGGGTTATAAACAAGTGTGAAATAAAATACATTGGTAGTCCTAAGTTAAAATATGTGTGCGTAATGTTCTTTTGGATTACAAGGTGTCTTCAAGCTCTAATGCAATAATATTGCTGTTTTCCCTATATGTTTACTGTACATCTCCCACTGTGGAGTGGTTTTTAAATCAGTTTTATCTGCACTCTTGACATGAACACTTTGTAGCTGATCAATTTCAAACGTAAAATATAGCTGCGAGCAGCGATTACGGGCCCAAGCCGGTGGCACCGCAACCCTGGTGCACCAGGGTGGCGGTACCGCCGGCTTTGGCCCTTCATCGCTGCTCGCAGCTATATTTATATATATATATATATATAAAGCCGGTGGCACCGCTGATGATGTTGTAGAAATAGTGCACTCTGGTTGGTCTGGATTATTCGGGATCTTTTATTTTATTCACCTTATTCCGCCCCGCCCACTTTTAATACTTCGCGCTTCCGCATTTTGTCATCCGACTTCCGCTAAACTGGCACGGCACATCCGGTAGCTATTTCAGTTGTTAGAAGATTGTTTTTTAGTTAGCCAAAACTTTAGCAAAATGTCAAATAACGTTAATACCATAAATATTTTAAACTGGGAGCACGGAGAAAACGTCGTAGGACGATCAGTTGGTCTCACATGGTCTCATCCATCGTCATTGTTAACGTGGCCAGAGGTAACAGTTAACATGTGGACATATTTAACTACTTCGTCCTGTTAGGAGTTGATGGAGCAGCAATAACAAATTATGTGTAAATAAGAAGGAATGAGAATATTTAGTTAAGGATAGGAGATGATAATTGGTTAAATATAAATGATTAAATAAGTTGTAAGAAGTGTTTGATGTTTTCAGGAAGCTAGAGACACCTTCTACTGACCTTCATGTAGATACATTTCACCATTTAAATGTCTTAACCCAGCCGGCACACGACCGACCTTCAACGTTGAAATATGGTTGAAATAATGTCAGTTGTTGTTTCAACGTTGAAACAACGTTGATACAACGTTTAATGCTAAATGGTTGAAAACCATCCAGTTCATGACCAACCTTCAACGTTGAAATATGGTTGAAATAATGTCAGTTGTTCTTTCAATGTTGAAACTACGTTGAAATAATGTTTAATGCTAAATGGTTGAAAAATGTTAAAAAAACACTTATAAATCAACTTTGATTTTTTTTTCAAGATCTATGTTGAATCAATGAATGTATGTACAGAATAAATAATTTCTCCCTTTTAAATTATTATTAAGATCATTGTTATTATTTTATTATAATTTTATATTTTTATCATGAACCTTCTGATATAAATATTTTAAAACATATTGCGCTGCTTTACCACACTGAAACAATTCCTATTGGTTATAACCTTATTTGCTTTGATTATGATTGGTTAATCTGTCTGTCATTCATTAAACTGGCCAATGAAACTGTGCGCGCTTATTTAATTTTGAAAATATGACCGTTATCCTGACCGTCTTTCTGATCGCGAGACTGGCCAAGAGAAGAGCACGAAAAAGAAGGTCTGCGAGGGCGCTGGACCCAAAAGGTAAGTCTGATTTCACAAATATACGCAAGGTCATGAGTTAAATGCATGTCAGTGCTTAGAAAATTGTAAATGCAGTTTTTTGAATGAATTTCCTAACTCGATATTCAGGAAATGCTTTTCCACATTTGTGTCGCGGAGGCCTAAGTTACTTTTACAGATGTCGATTAGGCCTACGTACTCGTGCCGCTTCAGTGTCGTTTTGTGCTTTTGCGGTTGCTACGTCGATTTTCAGGGAGAAGACATAAGTGTGTACACAGATAAAAAAAACCTCAGGAAACAAAAGTGTTAGGTTCGATAAGCTATATATTTTTCCGTTTAACAGTCGTCGTCATTACTGTCCATTCACGGTAATATCGCGAGATTGGAAGCGAGAATGGCCAAGGGAAAGAATGAAAGAGATGGGCGATATGGAAAACAATATCCAATCGAGTTTATTTTATTACATTTTTTAAATATGATTCACAATATTATCACGATTCTTTTTCATGTTAGTTTTACTGTTTTGCAAGTTGTCTGAGCAATTAATAGTTTAATTAGACTAATGTTGGCCGATGTTTTCATAACATGATATCGTCAGATTTATCTTTAACAATTATAGAGACATCAGAGGCAGTGGTAGAAAATAACTTATGTATTGCTATTTAAATTGAAATAACTGAACCTACACTGATAAAAATACAAATTGTACAAGAAAATTACAATTGGCATTTAGAGGCTTCTGCATCTGAACTCTTTATATATATATATATATATATATATATATATATATATATATATATATATATATATATATATATATGGCATGTGACGTCACACCATTATTTACATATTTATGATATTATATTTTCTGTTGTGATACATAAAACAAGTATAAATAGTAAACACGACCCATTAATAAAGGATACATTGTGTTAACCAGGATACATTGTGTTAACCTCTCTTACTATACTCAAATCCTAATTTATAGGCTATAATCGTGTCATTGTCTAATAAAAATTAGTATACATCTAACTCACACTTAAAGCAACTGTGTGGTGGTTTTGGCTAGTACCGTTTTATTTCATTCAGCACACTTTTTGCATCTGAGTAACAAACTCTGAGCATATTATTAACAGACGAGTTTTGTTCATGTTTAAAAGTCTGCATTACATCTAGTGCGGCTCATTGCACAGAGTATGTGCCTTTTGTAGAATTTTAAACCTACATGTATTTTTATAATTGCACTGTAAAAGGGTTAGTTACTGCTAATAAAATACTGTAAGCAAATTAGTCATAATCACTACCGGTAAGTTAATGTGTGTGTCTCATAGCAACTAAAATGTACTTTTACTTTAGTTATTTTAACTTTTAATTTTGTGATTTTAATGCTTTAAAGAGCAATTTTAGATTGTAATGTTCTGCTATCTATTCTGCTAACTATAAAAGGTACAAAGTTTTTTATTTGTGTATTTATTTAATTTGTATTATTTCTTCCCTAAGCAGTGGGGGCAGTGCTCGGTGGCTCCCTTGCGTCAATAAATGAGGTACGATGAGAGGCCGTTTGAATATGAGATATTTCAAAGTTTTGACCCTCAGAGTTTCGACTCTCAGTTGATGTTGTGTGTGTTTCTCCGCTCAGTATACGGGCAGGTCGGCCATGCACCTGAAGCGGGATTTCTTCCTCAGTCACGTGTCCAGCGCTCGCTCTGAGCTCTTCATCAACCTGCGGGAGGAGAGCTCACGCTTTCGTCTGCCGGCCGGAGAGTACATCATCGTGCCATCCACCTTCGAGCCCAGCAAAGAGGGAGACTTCGTGCTCTGAGTTTTCTAAGAGAAACCAGCCAACTCACAGTGAGTCCTGTATTTTACAGCATGAAACTGCTATTAGTCGGAATTACAAAATAAGGTTTGTTAATTGGGTCCAGAATTATTTTTCACTGGCCATGCAAATTTATGTGGCATAATTTTCTTAAAGGGAAACTCCACCGTTTTTTCATATTAAACTGTTATTCCCTTAACTAAGATGGGTTGATGCATACCTCTGTTGTCTCAGTGCGTGCACTCAATCGCTCTGACGCGCGAGACACTTTGATCGCACTTAACTAGCCCAGTTCATTCAAAAGGGGCCAAGCAGAGAAGCAACCAAACACCTCCACGTTTTCCCTATTTAAATACACTAGAGTAGTGTAACTCGACCAAGGACGCTGACACAAAATAAAACGTTGCTCTTTTCTAAGCTTGTAAAATGGATAACTATATTGTATGGCAGAATACCATAGCAAGTGCTTGGGAGCACTTTGACTCGGCGCAGTAATATCATCTCTCGTAAAAAGTCCTCTCCCTCTCCGGAGTGATGATATTACTGCGCCGAGGTAAAACGTGGAGGTGTTTGGTCGCTTCTCTGCTTGGCCCGTATTGAATGAACTGGGCTAGTTAAGTGCAATCAAAGTGTCTCGCACGTCTGAGCGATTGAGCGCACGCACTGAGACGACAGAGGTATATCAACTCGTCTTAGTTAAGGAAATATGAAAAAACGGTGGAGTATCCCTTTACAAAGACAATGAAAATTGCATTATTTATCTGTTTTAACTGTTACTGCAACCAGCAGAGCTCATGCTGTCACTCAAAGCATTATATTATCCATATTATTTTTTAGTTGAATCAAAAGGCCGGGCTATGTCTTAATCTGGCTTTCTAACTAAACTTTTAATTATTTTTGATCCCCTGCCCAATAAATCCTGCTCATAAAAAATGGTGAAAAACTGTTTAACAGTATAACTCCACCATCAAGTATTATGTAGTTCACAGTCTTTGTAACATGTTTCAACAATGCATTTCTAACATTTATGCGTTTACAATTCACAAATTCTCAAATTTTACTTTACACAGACTTTAACAAAACTAGAAGTAATTCAATTTTAATCGACTGGTTTTTACAATCCCATTCCCACTGTGGGAAAGATTAATCAGCCCAAATATTATATATATTTTTAGACAATTTTCAAAATAGTTTTATCAGTGTCCTGTACTTTCTAGTTATGGCATATGGAATTCATACTTATTTTTTTAAAAAAAAATTTTATAGATGGCGTACCATAAAAAATGAAGATGGCAAAATGCAGAATTACTTGCAATGGCGCTTTCTAGTAGTGACTCTGAGGATCATTCTTTTGTTTCTGCCCAGGCTGGTGTTTGTGCAACCATCAATTCTGAGAGAAGATTGTGCAGGAAGTACTGCTGACAGTAATCTTGAGAATCTTGATCTGGATGACCAGCAGTACAGCAGTGAAAGTGATGACACTGAAACAGGCTCCTCTTCAGATGAAATCAGTGACTTAAGGAGTGATTTGGCGAAATGGGCGGTTCGGAACAAAACAACATGGACATCTGTAGATGAGCTCCTTTCTGTGCTGAGAAAACACGGACATTGGCTGCTTATAAGGATGCCAGAACACTTTTGGGGACACCTTGCCATGTTGATGCACAGAATTTGTGTGGTGGTCAATATATGTATTTTGGTCTTGAGTCTAGGCTTCTGAAAGTATGTTCACAATACCCAGAGAAAATTATGTCGAGAGAAAATCATGTCCTTCTCAATTTTAACATTGATGGTTTGTCAGTGTTACGGTTTATGTATTTTTGGTCAAACAGACTTGAGAAAGTTTTCAAACCATATTTGTAATTATTTATATATAGGCTATTGTGTGAATGATTGCAGTTTGTATGAAATTAGAATGAAAAGCTTTTTCCCTCTGCATTCTGATATCATTAAACCCTTAAGAAAGTGCTTTGTTGTTGAATGAGAATTTTTTTCAATACATTGTGAAAGTGTAAAATGTACAGTATAGATGTATATTTAAATTCTAAGAAAATTATTTTTCCATTTGGTATAATTAATAAACTTTTTCTTTAAAAAAATGAAGCATCCCTGCACTGCAGATTTATGAACATCTAATTGTTAGATTTTTTTATGCTGTCCAATTGCAAATCATGTAATTTAATCATGCAAATCAAGTTTTATTACTTGCTGAAAATACTAAATATGCTCGAAAATCAAAGTTTACATTTCAGTGTTGACGTTTAAGCACAATTACAGGAAGGCTACGCGGGTACAGGGTTAAAATAACGTTGATTCAATTTGCAAAATAGAAAGGTGATTTAACGTCGACAGTAGACCATAACCCGAAAGGTAAGAGTGAAACGACGTCGCGATTTCAACGGTGAATCAACGTTGTTTCTTCCGCGGTGAAACGACGTCACAATATCAACGTTGATCCGTTTTGCAAAACCGATAGGTCCCAGCCGGCACACGACCGACCTTCAACGTTGAAATATGGTTGAAATAATGTCAGTTGTTGTTTCAACGTTGAAACAACGTTGATACAACGTTTAATGCTAAATGGTTGAAAACCATCCAGTTCATGACCAACCTTCAACGTTGAAATATGGTTGAAATAATGTCAGTTGTTCTTTCAATGTTGAAACTACGTTGAAATAATGTTTAATGCTAAATGGTTGAAAAATGTTAAAAAAACACTTATAAATCAACTTTGATTTTTTTTTCAAGATCTATGTTGAATCAATGAATGTATGTACAGAATAAATAATTTCTCCCTTTTAAATTATTATTAAGATCATTGTTATTATTTTATTATAATTTTATATTTTTATCATGAACCTTCTGATATAAATATTTTAAAACATATTGCGCTGCTTTACCACACTGAAACAATTCCTATTGGTTATAACCTTATTTGCTTTGATTATGATTGGTTAATCTGTCTGTCATTCATTAAACTGGCCAATGAAACTGTGCGCGCTTATTTAATTTTGAAAATATGACCGTTATCCTGACCGTCTTTCTGATCGCGAGACTGGCCAAGAGAAGAGCACGAAAAAGAAGGTCTGCGAGGGCGCTGGACCCAAAAGGTAAGTCTGATTTCACAAATATACGCAAGGTCATGAGTTAAATGCATGTCAGTGCTTAGAAAATTGTAAATGCAGTTTTTTGAATGAATTTCCTAACTCGATATTCAGGAAATGCTTTTCCACATTTGTGTCGCGGAGGCCTAAGTTACTTTTACAGATGTCGATTAGGCCTACGTACTCGTGCCGCTTCAGTGTCGTTTTGTGCTTTTGCGGTTGCTACGTCGATTTTCAGGGAGAAGACATAAGTGTGTACACAGATAAAAAAAACCTCAGGAAACAAAAGTGTTAGGTTCGATAAGCTATATATTTTTCCGTTTAACAGTCGTCGTCATTACTGTCCATTCACGGTAATATCGCGAGATTGGAAGCGAGAATGGCCAAGGGAAAGAATGAAAGAGATGGGCGATATGGAAAACAATATCCAATCGAGTTTATTTTATTACATTTTTTAAATATGATTCACAATATTATCACGATTCTTTTTCATGTTAGTTTTACTGTTTTGCAAGTTGTCTGAGCAATTAATAGTTTAATTAGACTAATGTTGGCCGATGTTTTCATAACATGATATCGTCAGATTTATCTTTAACAATTATAGAGACATCAGAGGCAGTGGTAGAAAATAACTTATGTATTGCTATTTAAATTGAAATAACTGAACCTACACTGATAAAAATACAAATTGTACAAGAAAATTACAATTGGCATTTAGAGGCTTCTGCATCTGAACTCTTT
This sequence comes from Chrosomus eos, assembly GCA_036326025.1. Classification (NCBI taxonomy): domain Eukaryota; kingdom Metazoa; phylum Chordata; class Actinopteri; order Cypriniformes; family Leuciscidae; genus Chrosomus; species Chrosomus eos. The sequence goes on from JAZAVI010000215.1 coordinate 122,846, forward strand.
TATATATATATATATATATATATATATATATATATATATATATATATATATATATATATGGCATGTGACGTCACACCATTATTTACATATTTATGATATTATATTTTCTGTTGTGATACATAAAACAAGTATAAATAGTAAACACGACCCATTAATAAAGGATACATTGTGTTAACCAGGATACATTGTGTTAACCTCTCTTACTATACTCAAATCCTAATTTATAGGCTATAATCGTGTCATTGTCTAATAAAAATTAGTATACATCTAACTCACACTTAAAGCAACTGTGTGGTGGTTTTGGCTAGTACCGTTTTATTTCATTCAGCACACTTTTTGCATCTGAGTAACAAACTCTGAGCATATTATTAACAGACGAGTTTTGTTCATGTTTAAAAGTCTGCATTACATCTAGTGCGGCTCATTGCACAGAGTATGTGCCTTTTGTAGAATTTTAAACCTACATGTATTTTTATAATTGCACTGTAAAAGGGTTAGTTACTGCTAATAAAATACTGTAAGCAAATTAGTCATAATCACTACCGGTAAGTTAATGTGTGTGTCTCATAGCAACTAAAATGTACTTTTACTTTAGTTATTTTAACTTTTAATTTTGTGATTTTAATGCTTTAAAGAGCAATTTTAGATTGTAATGTTCTGCTATCTATTCTGCTAACTATAAAAGGTACAAAGTTTTTTATTTGTGTATTTATTTAATTTGTATTATTTCTTCCCTAAGCAGTGGGGGCAGTGCTCGGTGGCTCCCTTGCGTCAATAAATGAGGTACGATGAGAGGCCGTTTGAATATGAGATATTTCAAAGTTTTGACCCTCAGAGTTTCGACTCTCAGTTGATGTTGTGTGTGTTTCTCCGCTCAGTATACGGGCAGGTCGGCCATGCACCTGAAGCGGGATTTCTTCCTCAGTCACGTGTCCAGCGCTCGCTCTGAGCTCTTCATCAACCTGCGGGAGGAGAGCTCACGCTTTCGTCTGCCGGCCGGAGAGTACATCATCGTGCCATCCACCTTCGAGCCCAGCAAAGAGGGAGACTTCGTGCTCTGAGTTTTCTAAGAGAAACCAGCCAACTCACAGTGAGTCCTGTATTTTACAGCATGAAACTGCTATTAGTCGGAATTACAAAATAAGGTTTGTTAATTGGGTCCAGAATTATTTTTCACTGGCCATGCAAATTTATGTGGCATAATTTTCTTAAAGGGAAACTCCACCGTTTTTTCATATTAAACTGTTATTCCCTTAACTAAGATGGGTTGATGCATACCTCTGTTGTCTCAGTGCGTGCACTCAATCGCTCTGACGCGCGAGACACTTTGATCGCACTTAACTAGCCCAGTTCATTCAAAAGGGGCCAAGCAGAGAAGCAACCAAACACCTCCACGTTTTCCCTATTTAAATACACTAGAGTAGTGTAACTCGACCAAGGACGCTGACACAAAATAAAACGTTGCTCTTTTCTAAGCTTGTAAAATGGATAACTATATTGTATGGCAGAATACCATAGCAAGTGCTTGGGAGCACTTTGACTCGGCGCAGTAATATCATCTCTCGTAAAAAGTCCTCTCCCTCTCCGGAGTGATGATATTACTGCGCCGAGGTAAAACGTGGAGGTGTTTGGTCGCTTCTCTGCTTGGCCCGTATTGAATGAACTGGGCTAGTTAAGTGCAATCAAAGTGTCTCGCACGTCTGAGCGATTGAGCGCACGCACTGAGACGACAGAGGTATATCAACTCGTCTTAGTTAAGGAAATATGAAAAAACGGTGGAGTATCCCTTTACAAAGACAATGAAAATTGCATTATTTATCTGTTTTAACTGTTACTGCAACCAGCAGAGCTCATGCTGTCACTCAAAGCATTATATTATCCATATTATTTTTTAGTTGAATCAAAAGGCCGGGCTATGTCTTAATCTGGCTTTCTAACTAAACTTTTAATTATTTTTGATCCCCTGCCCAATAAATCCTGCTCATAAAAAATGGTGAAAAACTGTTTAACAGTATAACTCCACCATCAAGTATTATGTAGTTCACAGTCTTTGTAACATGTTTCAACAATGCATTTCTAACATTTATGCGTTTACAATTCACAAATTCTCAAATTTTACTTTACACAGACTTTAACAAAACTAGAAGTAATTCAATTTTAATCGACTGGTTTTTACAATCCCATTCCCACTGTGGGAAAGATTAATCAGCCCAAAATATTATATATATTTTTAGACAATTTTCAAAATAGTTTTATCAGTGTCCTGTACTTTCTAGTTATGGCATATGGAATTCATACTTATTTTTTTAAAAAAAAATTTTATAGATGGCGTACCATAAAAAATGAAGATGGCAAAATGCAGAATTACTTGCAATGGCGCTTTCTAGTAGTGACTCTGAGGATCATTCTTTTGTTTCTGCCCAGGCTGGTGTTTGTGCAACCATCAATTCTGAGAGAAGATTGTGCAGGAAGTACTGCTGACAGTAATCTTGAGAATCTTGATCTGGATGACCAGCAGTACAGCAGTGAAAGTGATGACACTGAAACAGGCTCCTCTTCAGATGAAATCAGTGACTTAAGGAGTGATTTGGCGAAATGGGCGGTTCGGAACAAAACAACATGGACATCTGTAGATGAGCTCCTTTCTGTGCTGAGAAAACACGGACATTGGCTGCTTATAAGGATGCCAGAACACTTTTGGGGACACCTTGCCATGTTGATGCACAGAATTTGTGTGGTGGTCAATATATGTATTTTGGTCTTGAGTCTAGGCTTCTGAAAGTATGTTCACAATACCCAGAGAAAATTATGTCGAGAGAAAATCATGTCCTTCTCAATTTTAACATTGATGGTTTGTCAGTGTTACGGTTTATGTATTTTTGGTCAAACAGACTTGAGAAAGTTTTCAAACCATATTTGTAATTATTTATATATAGGCTATTGTGTGAATGATTGCAGTTTGTATGAAATTAGAATGAAAAGCTTTTTCCCTCTGCATTCTGATATCATTAAACCCTTAAGAAAGTGCTTTGTTGTTGAATGAGAATTTTTTTCAATACATTGTGAAAGTGTAAAATGTACAGTATAGATGTATATTTAAATTCTAAGAAAATTATTTTTCCATTTGGTATAATTAATAAACTTTTTCTTTAAAAAAATGAAGCATCCCTGCACTGCAGATTTATGAACATCTAATTGTTAGATTTTTTTATGCTGTCCAATTGCAAATCATGTAATTTAATCATGCAAATCAAGTTTTATTACTTGCTGAAAATACTAAATATGCTCGAAAATCAAAGTTTACATTTCAGTGTTGACGTTTAAGCACAATTACAGGAAGGCTACGCGGGTACAGGGTTAAAATAACGTTGATTCAATTTGCAAAATAGAAAGGTGATTTAACGTCGACAGTAGACCATAACCCGAAAGGTAAGAGTGAAACGACGTCGCGATTTCAACGGTGAATCAACGTTGTTTCTTCCGCGGTGAAACGACGTCACAATATCAACGTTGATCCGTTTTGCAAAACCGATAGGTAATTCACCGTTGATCCAACCATGGTACCTGACGTTGTTTCAACGGTGAATCAACGTTGAAATGCCGGCTGGGGTAATTCACCGTTGATCCAACCATGGTACCTGACGTTGTTTCAACGGTGAATCAACGTTGAAATGCCGGCTGGGAAGTAATAAACCAAGATGGTATTCATTTGCAAACTTGACGTGACTTATTCCTTCTAACTAGAAGACTTAATTCATTTAAGTTTTAAAGGGAATCTACAGAGCTCACATATGGTTTAATAATAAATGACTGACAGGTAAAATCTGGTCACATTGTAACTCAAAACTATCCAAGGCACGGAGTCGAGAAAGGGTGAGAGAGATTACAATCAATTAGCCTAGGCTACTAAACAAAGCCTCATAAAAAATAACTAGTAACTCACATACAACTTCTACACCAGTCTACTGATTTTTGTTGAGAAAGCATGTTGATGACATGATCTGGGGTCAGACGCGACCGCAACCTGGTGACCGTCAAGCCTTGTTAACATTTTCGCCTGGCTCTACCCCGCGAGTCTCGCAGAGAGTGCTCGCGCACCTCCCCAAACGGACGAGGCGTTTATACTCGACGTGCTCTCCTCTGAAACACCGAACACCACAATGACATATTTTTTGCCGCGCTCACCTTCGCGCTCGGGCGGACGCGTCGAGTGTAAAGGCTTCAGTCCAGCCGCTGAAAACACCCGCTCTGAGGGGACTGACGTTGCCGGGATGCACAGGAACCTCCGCGCTAACTTGACCAGCCACTTTCCACTCACACCGCGCTGCAGCATTAGGTTAATGATAATCGATAACAAATTAACGTGATCGACGAAATTCTTAACGATCAATAATCGATCGTCGATTAATTGTGCCCATCCCTACAACATCTGTAACCTTAAGTTAAAAGGATAATCAGGTTTCTGATAATGTTTTCCCCTCTTTATTATTCAACTTATTTGTCTGCGTGCTTCTATTTTGTTTTCTTATTTTGTTTTGTTGTTTACTCATGTATGTGGAGTGGAACTCTGTATAAACCCAAGTGGGTTTCGTTCCCCTCCTTGTGCTGTATCTTTTTGATATTCGTGCAGAACAAATAAATAAAATAAATAAACCAAATTTACTAATGGCTACAATTTGTATTTTATTCTCAATATGTACACATTCATTATTAATCCTGTGCCTAACATGATGAAATGAAAACGGCTTTGTTCATGTTTCTTGTCCCCTCACAATGACAGTAGCCTAAACTATTACACTAGGCTACATGTTACACAGGCCTATTTTCAGTTCAAAATGGCGAAAATAGACAAAACTATAATAGTTTGCCTAATTATTTTTTGTCATTAGTTTAACATTTATGACCTAAAAAAAACCTGTCAAATATATAAAGTTAAGTTTAGCTACTTACATCTTATCTCGCACTTGACCGTACACTGAAGTGTCGAGTTGCACTGTTAAAATTCGCGCTCAGCGTCTGTGAACATAAAGCCCGCCTACTACTTTGATTTGACTGGTCATCTCGAAGTCGAGAGGACTCCTAACTCGCTAAGACCTATTCAGAAAGGATTGTAGCGCACACCACCGCCTCTTGCCATTTTTCCTTACTAAGAGTAGGTCTGAAAGGCGTTGTGAATAACTTTTAGGAGAAAACTCCTAGCTAAAATATTTTAGTGCGATTTAGGAGTACTCCTAATGGTAAGATAAAATTATTTGTGAATACGGCCCCAGATAAATATCCTCTGTATGAACTGAATCTCAAACATGTGAAATAAACTAGAATTGTTTTCTTTTGATCTTTTGTTGTCCTTATTGCTCACAAATGCATTCACTCTAAACATGTTTGGGTTGTTTCTTGTACCCATATCTGGGTTAAACATATTGGGTCACTTTGCTGGGTTCCTAATGTTTATTGAGTTAGTATAAACACACATAGTTAGGTTATATGGGTTATAAACAAGTGTGAAATAAAATACATTGGTAGTCCTAAGTTAAAATATGTGTGCGTAATGTTCTTTTGGATTACAAGGTGTCTTCAAGCTCTAATGCAATAATATTGCTGTTTTCCCTATATGTTTACTGTACATCTCCCACTGTGGAGTGGTTTTTAAATCAGTTTTATCTGCACTCTTGACATGAACACTTTGTAGCTGATCAATTTCAAACGTAAAATATAGCTGCGAGCAGCGATTACGGGCCCAAGCCGGTGGCACCGCAACCCTGGTGCACCAGGGTGGCGGTACCGCCGGCTTTGGCCCTTCATCGCTGCTCGCAGCTATATTTATATATATATATATATATAAAGCCGGTGGCACCGCTGATGATGTTGTAGAAATAGTGCACTCTGGTTGGTCTGGATTATTCGGGATCTTTTATTTTATTCACCTTATTCCGCCCCGCCCACTTTTAATACTTCGCGCTTCCGCATTTTGTCATCCGACTTCCGCTAAACTGGCACGGCACATCCGGTAGCTATTTCAGTTGTTAGAAGATTGTTTTTTAGTTAGCCAAAACTTTAGCAAAATGTCAAATAACGTTAATACCATAAATATTTTAAACTGGGAGCACGGAGAAAACGTCGTAGGACGATCAGTTGGTCTCACATGGTCTCATCCATCGTCATTGTTAACGTGGCCAGAGGTAACAGTTAACATGTGGACATATTTAACTACTTCGTCCTGTTAGGAGTTGATGGAGCAGCAATAACAAATTATGTGTAAATAAGAAGGAATGAGAATATTTAGTTAAGGATAGGAGATGATAATTGGTTAAATATAAATGATTAAATAAGTTGTAAGAAGTGTTTGATGTTTTCAGGAAGCTAGAGACACCTTCTACTGACCTTCATGTAGATACATTTCACCATTTAAATGTCTTAAGTAATAAACCAAGATGGTATTCATTTGCAAACTTGACGTGACTTATTCCTTCTAACTAGAAGACTTAATTCATTTAAGTTTTAAAGGGAATCTACAGAGCTCACATATGGTTTAATAATAAATGACTGACAGGTAAAATCTGGTCACATTGTAAAGGTTTATAAAAATAACTTCATAACAGGTAAAATCTGGTCACATTGTAAAGGTTTATAAAAATAACTTCATAACAGGTAAAATCTGGTCACATTGTAAAGGTTTATAAAAATAACTTCATAACAGGTAAAATCTGGTCACATTGTAAAGGTTTATAAAAATAACTTCATAACAGGTAACATCTGGGCACATTGTAAAAGTTTACAGGAAGGACAAGTTTCACCTTCCTTTCATAGAGGAGATCGGTAATGGTGAAGCCTCTGTCTGCCATTACTTCATCGCCTGGACGAAGTTATTAAGTGCATGATATTGAAGAAAAAATTTGATTACTCATTAAACAATGCGATATTCAATATGCGATACGATTGTGCTTAATTTATAAAATTAACTTAATTTAGATTTAAACTTATATAACCTACATACGTGTTTCAAATTTTTTTGTGACAAGAAAACATCCCTTCAACTTGTGAAAGTGAACAGCAGTGTTTTACTGTAGCATAAGAAGTGTTATTTTAACATCAGTGTAAACCACGGGGTTAAGGGGTTCAGGTTATCCTACATTAGGTCTATTTAACAACAGAAACTGAATAATCAAATGTAAAAATAAAACACTGCTTAGTTTTCACTGTATGAATTATATATATATATATATATATATATATATATATATATATATATATATATATATATATATATATATACACACTGATTCTTATTAAAGCTAAAAAAGTTATGTATATTGCGATACATTTGCGATATTTTGCTATATTGTGCAGCCCTACATGTTGTGTTTGGAAATTGCTCTCTGAAACACTTCTCCTCCATGATGTCAAGCCAACGCGAAATCACCTTGCTTACAATGGACTGAGAAACACCAAACCTTACAGCAAGATCACCCTGCAATAAATTAAGACGCAGCTTCATCAGAGTCATCAGGAGCTAATCTCAAGTGTGTAGCTGAAAGCTGTTGGTGTATGAACTGGTAAGGTGCTCATGAAAGCTGTCGGTGTATGAACTGGTAAGGTGCTTGTGAAAGCTGTCGATGTATGAACTGGTAAGGTGCTCGTGAAAGCTGTCGGTGTATGAACTGGTAAGGTGCTCGTGAAAGCTGTCGGTGTATGAACTGGTAAGGTGCTTGTGAAAGCTGTCGGTGTATGAACTGGTAAGGTGCTCGTGAAAGCTGTCGGTGTATGAACTGGTAAGGTGCTCGTGAAAGCTGTCGGTGTATGAACTGGTAAGGTGCTCGGCTACTGAATGGAATGCATGTCGACCCTGTGTAGAGCTGACAAAGGTGGTCGTTTCTCAGCAGAGTTATGTCCCCATTGTGTTTCTGCATCACAGGTCTGGGGCATGTGGCTGTGATCCTCCTCACAGTTGTCCACTGCAACACTGACGCTCATCGATGATCTAAGGAAATAATATAACCATAAACATTTTACATTAGTAACAGTTACTTAAAATAGATTGTGAGAATTAATTTATGATGGCATTCATACTTAGAACAGTGTGAAAAAGAGAGATGCATTAAAAACGAGACAGTATACACACAATCTCTACGTAGGTCAATATCAATATCTGAATGAGAGATGTAGCTAGCTGGCCTCCTTACAGGAAGAATGTGAGCTATTGTAAGACTGTAATGTACCATAATATATTGTACTATCGTGAATATTCATTCATTCATTCTTTATTTCAGACCCTTAGGTCCATATCACAAAGTAAACGAAATATAAGCAATATGACATATATAGGTGGCCAATGGTAATCAATCATGCAAGATTCGTTGTATTTTGTTAACGGCTCGTTACTAATCTTAAATGTATTCATAGAACGGACTTCACGAATCTAACGTTAGGCTAACAAGCAAGCACATAGATAGGCAAGTTAGGTAACAACAGTTATGCAAGTTAGCTTACCTGAATCTGACGACCTGTTCAGCACCTGGCGATGATCTTTACCAGAACATCGTAGCCGAGCCTTTACTCGTGGGTAAGGGTGTTCTTCAGTCGGCTTCCCGTCCATAAAATGGTACAAACAAACACACATAAGAGTGCTTGGGTGGGCACTTCAAGTTTAGCGCCTTCCGCCATGGCCTCGGGTGCTCCTCATCTTTAGGTGGTGTGGGTGTAAATCGTAAAGTACACCACAACATTCCGATCGCTTTACATTGTGTTCGTAACACCGTTTTTTCTTCTTCTATCCTCTTAATTCAATTGTTATGGCAGCGCCTAACTGAGCATATAATACATTATATATTTTACCGTTACAACTATAGAATTACGTGCAGAAAACTAACGTCAGGTCTTAGGGCCGGAGTTGAAGTCCTTCGCCGGAAGTAGTTACAATCGAGTACGGCGTTCACTTGTTGTCGATGGAAAATAAGTAAAAAAATAGTGTATTTATAATTAAAGCTAAAGTTATGTTGTTAAATGAGGTGAAGAACCAAAGTATTGTCTGCAAAATATGACGATTTTAATTTTACATTGATTAGGTTAATTACCATTTAACATACAATCTATATTTATTTAACCTGATTTAAAATATTGGTGTATCACATTTCTTATAAAAAAGATATATTCCAAAAGGACAAGGCTGGGTTAAACTATTGTCCGTACCACAATCTCCTCCTCCCCCCCCCCCCCCCCCCCCCCCCCCCCCCCCCCCCCCCCCCCCCCCCCCCCCCCCCCCCCCCACCCCCCCCCACACCCACCCCCCCGTACACTGTTTCAAGACAAGAGAAATATTTATCCGAACGTTAAACACAGTCTGTGTCCATCAACATTCATCATAATTGCATGGATTGTAATTTTGACTCAAACAAGCCAACTTTTATTTTTAAGTTATGAAAAGAAAAGTAACCATTCAATGCGCTTTTGTCCAGTATTTTATCTAGAATATAAATTTATTTGTATTCCGATGGAATAAGTTTAAAAACATTAGTATTACTGTACTATAGCAGACTTTTTTGTAATCAATTCAAGCATATACCCCTTATTTGTTAATTATTAAATATAAACTAAAAAACCTCTACGCTGCACAGCTTCATAAAGTGGCGTTCCAACCAGGATGAGCAAACAGACTCGAACTTTTTTAGTTAATTCACTTGAACATTCTGCGGGTTAATGTCAAGCACATTTAAGAACTTTAATATCTTTTGCCAATAGTTGTAAATTATGACCTATCGATTACGAAAATACTTATTTCAAAGTCCTTTTTATTGACTTTAAAAATAGGTAGGTTTCATAATTTGAAGGGTTTCCCTTCTAAGAGTAACAAAACGAAGGCTCCCTTTTCCTGAATATCAAGTAATACAGAAATAACTTAACAATTATCAGATAGAATATCAGTATATGATATTATACCATGAAGTCAAACATTTTTTTCTTTCAATTTAAGCAGATTAATTTTATTTAATTTAAGTTAAATACCAAGCGTAAATTTTAATTTACTGTTAAAGCAAACATTGCAATAGAAAATTTATTGAGGTTAGAAATTCACATTTTATTTTTCATTAAAAAAATAAGTCTTTATTTCAAAAAACTTAGTTCGCATGTTAATGGGTATATTGTTTACTGTAAAGACGTTTTTCTCCTGACTGATCACTCACTATAAAGACAGAAAACAGAGCTATACACTAAACTAACAACGACATATACCATTACCTTAATACATTCACATAATACAATAAACAATCAAATAATCCCACATTCATGCATAATATACTACAACACAACACAACCATGTACATGTTTTAAGATGAAAATATTATATTGCCACAGTGTTTCGTCCTGTCGGCTGTTCATCTGTTTAAACTGTTAAATCACTGGATTTTTTTCTTGCTGAAAATCAAGGGTTCTACTGGATTGTACAGATGATTAGAGTAAAAAGACAGTAAAAGAAACGATCAATGTGAGGTTCTTTATGTCCTCTAATTATGTTATACAGAAATAAATTATTTGTAATTCAGATGAGAATAATTTTAAGGAAAACAAATATATTGATCTGAAATATAGCACATGTTTTTGTAAAATAAATTCAAGCAATACCCTTTTTTTATTTTAAAATTAAACTAAAAAAGCTCACGGCTGCCAACAGGCCTTCATAACAGTGCGTGTCCAACGCGAGGAGTGAGCAGAACAGAGCGAACGTTTTTTAGTTAATTTCTACTTTCATACAGGGTTTCTGCAGGGTTTAGTCAGTCAAATTTAAGACCTTTTAAGACCTTTTTATGACCAATATGATTTAAATTTATGACCTACTCGAATTACGAAAAATAACTTTCTTTCAAAAGTCTTTTTTTTATTGACTTTCATTAAAAGTAATTAGTTTCATTATTTAAAGGTTCCATTTTCTTAAGAGTAACAAACTGAAGGCTCCCTTTTCCTAAGTATCAATAACACAGGAACAACACTTAACAATTATCACGATAATATATCAGTCAATATCGATAATTATGACCATAAATGTCAAATCTTTTTTTCTTTCAACTTTAAAGGCAGATTTTTGTTTCTAACTGAAAGTTGTAGAAACCAGAGCGTAAATTGTGGTTTTAAACTCTTTACTGTCAGAACATATCATGACAAACACTTGCCAAACAGGAGAACATTTCACAAATCTGAGGTAGAACATTCAAACATTTGTAATTTTTCCTTAACAAAAATAATATCTTTATTTCAAAACCAATTTCTTAGTTTCTGCATGTGCTAATGGGGGATATTGTTTCAAGTCTTGAAAGAGGTTTTGTGTTGCCTGACGTTGATGGCACGTATCTTTATGAAATGTATGAAAAACAGTAGGCTATAGCCTAAATACATAAATACTGTAATTATATTCCATTAGTCCTTTAATACATTGTCTACATTAATAATATAATACAATTCAATATGTATATCCACATTTCATGGTGCAGTTAATATTACTAGGCTAACGTTACAGTAAAACCATGGTAAATGATGGGAATTTGTAGATGGAAAATCTTTCTGACTGTATAGTTGCGCACAGTGTTTCTCCTGTTCCTCAGCGCTGTTTCATCTGCCTTTAAACTGGTTTAAATCACTGAGACATTTGTGTTCTTCGCTGAATTCAAGTGCTTCTCACTGGATCTCGTGATCGAGACTGATCAGAGTAAACCATAGACAGTAAAAGAGCCGAGCGGATAAACAGTCCGTGAGGCGCACGCGGTTCATTTGAGTTTCGTTCCGCTATATAGTATTATGTTATACAGAAATAAATTATTTGTAATTCAGATGAGAATAATTTTAAGGAAAACAAATATATTGATCTGAAATATAGCACATGTTTTTGTAAAATAAATTCAAGCAATACCCTTTTTTTTATTTTAAAATTAAACTAAAAAAGCTCACGGCTGCACAACAGGCCTTCATAACAGTGCGCGTCCAACGCGAGGAGTGAGCAGAACAGAGCGAACGTTTTTTAGTTAATTTCTACTTTCATACAGGGTTTCTGCAGGGTTTAGTCAGTCAAATTTAAGACCTTTTAAGACCTTTTTATGACCAATATGATTTAAATTTATGACCTACTCGAATTACGAAAAATAACTTCCTTTCAAAAGTCTTTTTTTTTTTTAATTGACTTTCATTAAAAGTAATTAGTTTCATTATTTTAAGGTTCCATTTTCTTAAGAGTAACAAACTGAAGGCTTCCTTTTCCTAAGTATCAATAACACAGGAACAACACAAGAGGGCAGTATAGCCCTATTTATGATTGAGTTTAAACTATTACCCGAAGAGATTCTAAAAGAATGGTAAAGTTTGATGCGTTGCCACGGCAACAGTTTCAAAGATATCAAGAATCCATTCACAGGTCTTCATCTGCCGTGTATTTACATTATACAGATGAAGTTTGAAGCAAATCGGGTAAAAATAAGAGGGTGATTTCAAAGCATTTTGAAAGTGACACACTTCCTGCTGCCAGTTGGTGGCGCTATAACTTTGACTCACAATTGTCACATCCATGTGATCTGCCTCTTACAGCGAACACACTGTTGAAGTTTCATCAAGATCAGTTAATGTATGCTGAAGTTATGACACACTTCCTGTTTCACGTTTCTCGCCATAATTTTGTTTCCTACGGCCAAACCCCCTGCCACGCCCGGGTACCATCTTCAGCCCGGCCCTGATGGCCGCGGGTTTCTGAGCCGTGTGCAAAGTTTTTGAGCATGTTAAGGCCTCCAAAAGTGTCCAAAAGGTAGTAAAAATAATAATAAATAATAATAATAATAATAATAAATAATCCTTAGGAAAACAATAGGGCCTTCGCCCTTTGGGCTTGGGCCCTAAAAATGCTAAATATAAAGTATTTCCTCACTTTCAATGTCCGTATCAACAGTTTTTTTGGGAGGAAGTTATACTTAGCTATTTCAGATATTTGACTGACACGCTTGCATTTAAGACCAAGTGGAGCCTCCCATTGAGATCCATATCGTGTCCATGCACTCTGGGTGAATTTTTATACAAAACCACATGTCCTTTTTCCAGAAACTACAGTGTAACATTAAAATACTACAACAATCACAGGCAAGACTTAAGCCCAGTAGTCCCAGAATAAAATGCATGTTTGATCTGTTTTACTGAAAGTAACGTGCACTGACACATCTTAAAATACATCACTGCCATTATTTTGTCTCAAGATGCACACCAGTAATGCTTTTTTTTATGCACATATAAGGCCTAATCCTGGCATAATCTAAGCCTTGTCTGTGAAACCAGAGGGGTATTGCACAAAAGTAGAATTAAGAAAGCCAGGATAACAGAACAGTCCCGGCTTGACCTAGTTTAATCAGTGTATCCTGGCTTAATCCGTTGCACGTTTGCTGAGCCAGGATGAGAACGCACGGATATGTCAAGCCAGGTTTATATAGTTTGGATAAATGCACGTTCACGGCATTCTTTAAAAGATCACGAAATCGATCACAGAATCACCGATCCGAAAATGGACAAAACGTGTGCGGTAACACAATGTATTAATCATTATATTTTTTTTCTCTCCAAAGCTCCAAGCTGACAAGTGATAACAGCAAAATAATAAAAGAAAAATATTCCAAAACCATTGTGGTCTTGTAACTTTTTTTATGAATGTCAAGTATACACTTTATATTTATTGATCCAGTGAAGTGGAACTAGAATTTGTTACCTAACCCTAACCCAGCCTACATTATCCTTTATTAAGGGATGGGCTAAATCAAAACTAAATTAACTGAAATCATTTGCAATGTATTGTTCTCTAACAAGTCTACCATTTCTGCTAACTGGGAATATGGCAGCATTGTCCCAATCAACATCCAAAGCAACTCTGGGAATATTTTTTTCTCATTCAGCAGTACATTTCTACTCTATACTTGCATATATAGATATACATAGTCTATGTATCTATATTCTATTTCTCATATTGTATAGTATAGTTCTTTTGCACTGTGTTGGCATTCATTGTGGACAGAAAAGTTATAATTGCTCAGGAAAATCTGGGTGTATGACAATAAACGCTTTAAATCTCAAATAATATATATATATTCATCAAACCTCTGACAGTGAAATGAACAGCAGTTTTTTAATAATAACTAAAATTTACAGTACGCATACTTAGATGAATGACAGTAGCCTATATCTAGTATTTTAATGCAGGACCATGAAGTGACTAAAACATTAATATCTAGTAGGATTTAGGGAGGAACTAGCCGATAAATCACTAGGATTAATTTTAGCCTGGTTGTTAGCCTGCTCCGGAGCAGGCTAGCTTCAAAGTGTAAATCTCCATATTAACTTAATGTAGATTAATTTAGCCTCCCTTCATGCAACCGAGTCAGGGCTAAATTCAGCCAGGATAACTGGAAAATCCCAGCTTAATCCCTTATCTTGCTTTTGTGCAATACCCCCCTGGGCCCGTATTCATAAAGAATCTTAATGCAAAGAGTAGCTCCTAGTGACACAATTGACCCTTCGCGTGGAGCTTGATTGACAGGTGTTCTGACTAATCATACTTCGCCATCCGCCATTTTGTCGGATCAAGCAGTCAGGAGAGTTAGTAGATTAACATGGGAGGATTTGAACTTGAAAAACTGAATATACTGGCGCATTTCCGCGGTTAAAACAACATTCCTTATGTTAATTCATGTTTATTTGATGCTATAAATGAACTAGAAGTAAGAGATGATCGGATCACGAGCAGCTTTAACTGATGCTCTACAGCAATCTGTCACGGCACATTAAAGAGCCACAAAACGGTATTTATTGTTTAAATTTCTTTCAAAAAATGACCATATTTGAAAGGTGAGACTTGTCAGTCTCCTCTCTGCTCCGCGATGTATTTTTCACTGTGTGAGAACATGGTGAGAGCGTGAGAGCGGCGTAGCTTGTCGGAACATAGCGACAGTAACTAAGGAGGGCGGGTCTTTGCGAAGGGTCAATTCTAAGAAAATTCTTAGAAATGTGGGCGTTTACTCTTAAAATTAAAGAAAAAATCCTAGTAAAGAAAAAAGTAATTCAGAAAGCATCTTAACCCTTAAAAGAGGTCTTAAGGTCAAAATTGTTAGGAGCGCGGACGAGGACTTTTAAGAGGCTTAAGAGTTTCTTTAGCAGAGGAGAAAATGGCAGAAAGACGAAGAGGGAGAAGAAATGTGTTGCAGACAATGGATGACAGTGAGTTTGGTACATTAAAACCAACATTCAAACCACCACTTAAATAGACACACCAGTAATCAGTGTAATTGGAAAGAGTGGAACAATTTTTATCATTATAAGCCAAACAAATACCTTATAGGAAATAAACAGCATTGTAAATAAAAAAAGGATTTATATACACATATATATACTATGTGTGTGTGTGTGTGAAAACGGTCAAATAGGAAAAATTATGCATGTAATTTCAAAGTGAAGGCTTAAAATAGACCCTACAGGTGAAACTCAAAAAATAAGAATATCGTGCAAAAGTTATTATTTTGATGATTAACTACAGCTTATGAAAACCACAACATTCAAAATCTCAGAAAATTAGAATGTTAAATGAAATAAAAAAAAATAAAAAATAATTTTAAACATTCCACATCTTTGGAATTCTTTCCCACCTCACATTAGTCACATTATTGTTGGGCTAGTATTAATGTTCTGTTTTAAATTTGCTCTGTAAGGCGTCCTTGGGTGTCTTGAAAGGTGCCCTGAAATAAAATGGTAACACTTTATTTGAAGGGGTGTGCATAAGACTGACATGACACTGTCATAAACATGACATAACACCTGTCATGAACATGAAGGAGTCTTTATGAATGTTTATGACTGTTGTCATTAAGTGTCATTCGGTAAATTATGACACTTTTAATGCAAAGTTGACATTGTTTAAAATGTCTTTGTTATGACAACTTGACATTAACAAAGACAAAAATGTCTTGATTATGACAACTTGACATTAACAAAGACGGAAATGTCTTTGTTATGACAACTTAATATTAACCAAGAAATCATAACCTGTCAACCTGTCACAAATATGTCATAACAGGTCTAATTATCAAACTTCAAGCATTTTGCAGTGTAATAACCCTTAATGACATCTTTATAACTAGTACAATGTGTTCCACTTTACTTGAGGACAAGTAAAATATTCATGACACAGTTATAATGGTGTCATGACGGCCAAAGTTGTCACAGGTTGACAGGTTATGATTTCTCGGTTAATGTCAAGTTGTCATAACAAAGACATTTCCGTCTTTGTTAATTTCAAGTTGTCATAATCAAGACATTTTTGTCTTGGGTAATGTCAAGTTGTCATAACAAAGACATTTTAAACAATGTCAACTTTACATTGAGAGTGTCATAATTTACCGAATGACACTTAATGACAACAGTCATAAACATTCATAAAGACTCCTTCATGTTTATGACAGGTGTTATGTCATGTTTATGACAGTGTCATGTCAGTCTTATGCACACCCCTTCAAATAAAGTGTTACCTAAAATTTATTATTATTATTAAACACAGAAATGTCAGTCCTCTGAAAAGTATAATCATGCATATGTTTATAGTTATATATACTAAATATATTAGTTTCATCTTTTAATTTTAATTACTGAAACACATGAAGTTTTGTACGATATTCTAATTTTTCCAGTTTCACCTGAATACTTAAATCACTATTTTTTCCTTCTTGGACAACCAACCAATCACAGTCTTCAAAAGATTGTGTCATACATAGCAACGGGGTCAACCCCGCCTCCTCACTAAAATAAAAGTTTTTGTCTTTTCCTTACTCAGAGTTGCTCTCAGATCGATCCCGAATCGCTCTTAAGCTAAGACTCCTACGTAAAAGTTTTTAAGCTAAATTAAGAGTTTTCTGAGAGGATTCTTTATGAATACGGGCCCAGACCTTTATCTAGAAAGTTGCTGTTTACCAGAGCAATCGTTTCTTCTGGTGAGGAAATCGTGCATAACTGCACTGTAATATTATACATTATGTACTGAAGCATACCGACACAGACTTAAAGGAATAGTTCACCCAAAAATGTAAATTATCCTATAATTGACCCTTAATTAACCCTTAAGCCATCCTAGGTGTATATGACTTCCTACTTTCAGCCAAGCACAATCAGTGTTAAATTAAATATTATACTGGCTCTATCAAGCTTTATAATATGAGCAAATAGTGTCTGAAGTTTTTGAAGCACCAAAAAGTGCATCCATCCATCATGAAAGTAAGCCATTCGACTCCAGTGAGTTCCAAGTTCCATCCATAAAGGTCAGCAGCTGGGAAGCATCGTGGTAGGCCGAGCCATTTGCGAATGAAGGAGTTGGCTTTTGCCTCCATCCAGCTTATGGCTGATATGGGTGACTTCGCACAGCTTCAGAGGCCACATCACCCTTGGGTACAGGGTCAAGTGATAACACCACACCTTGCACTTTCCACGTAGCTGGCTTGCGTCGATCTTGGAGAGGCCTTCTGACAGCTGCCGGAGGATGATTTTCCCCATATCCTTGTCTGAGAGACTAGATGTATAAAGTCTTCCCAGGCTTCGGATGGGTTGGGGATGTCTTCCCCGTTGATGGTGAAGGTGACTCCCCCTTTCGCAATGAGAGGCTCTTTTATTGCTGCTGCTTGAACTTCATCCTGGCCCAAGTGATCAGCTCATCCAGCCTCTTAAGCAGATGTGCATGGGGCGGTTCGTAGCAGGCAGGTGATGTCGTCCATATAGCTCCTTAGGGGCAGGAGCCTCTGGCCTGCAGACAGCCGGACCCCACCCACCACCTGCCTTGCCCCTAATCAGGATAACCTTGCGCCTAATCAGTATGACCTCTGCCACGAAGAGGATGAGAGAAATGCAGCATCCCATTGCGATCCCTACTTCCAGTTGTTGCCAGCCAGTAGTGATTTTCTTCAGTGCAAAGCACATGTGCATGTCCTGGAAGTAGTTCATGATCATGGTCCTGATGTTGTCTGGGATGTAGAAGGATTCCAAAGTGTAGGCTATTAGCAGGTGTGGCACTGACCCATAGGCACTGTCTAGGTCTAGCCATATGATGTGCAGATCTTTCTTCTCCCTCTAAGTGATCTGGGTTTGTTCCCTAATCATGGAAGCATGCTCTACACAGCCAGGGAAACCTGGAAACCCGGCTTTCTGGCAGCTGATATTGATGTAGTTGTTCTCCGTGAAGTAGGTGGTCATTCTTCTCGCCATCACGGAGAAGAAGATTTTCCCCTCCACATTCAGCAGAGCTATGCTCTTGAACTTCTTGATGGTCTTAGCGTTCTGTTATTTGGGAATAGAGACTGCCACTGCCCTCTGCCACTCAGATGGTCTGCTTAGTCCAGGTGATTCTCATCAGGGTCCATAGTAGCTTCAGCACTACTGGTTGGTTCTTATACAGCTTCTACGGTATTCTGTTCGGGCCTGGTGCTAAAGCAGATCTTGCCTGCTCGATCACCTGCCTGACCTCGCTGTGCTTGGTTGATGATGCATCTAACAGGGCTGATCTTGATCAGATCTTGATCTGATCTTGATCTTGATCATCTTGATCTTGATCCTGGTCTTCTCCTTCCTTTTTCTCCGTCTTCTAATGTATTCTGCCCTCCGGAGGTTAGCAAGGTATCTTCTGATCTCATCTCAAAGAGCTTTCAGGCCCTCTTTCTCAGACTCATCTGCCTTCCTCCAATGCTTGCGGAGCTGCCTTCTGCTTGCCACCAGGTCATCAATATCTTTCTCCCTCCTGCCCTTTGATCTTTTTGCTGCTTCTATGATGGTCACCTCGTCATACCTGTTACTCCATTCTTCATACAGGATTTCCCCAAAAAGATTTAGCTTGGCTACCACTGACCTGCACAGAGCTTTTTCCAGCAGCCCGCTCAGATGTTTGTCCAGCTTTCTCCTCAACCTTGTTGGCTTTTGGCCACTTTATCTTGTTCCTTCAGAGTGGGTTCTTCAGGTTCCTGGCTCTTTGGCTCGACTCCGTTCTTGGGTCACTTGGGGGTGCTACCGGGTTCACTTCTTCATCAGTATCCCAGAGGATAGAGAGAAACAAAATGGCGGTCATGAATTAGAAGTCTAAAATGAGTTTTAAGAAAGTTTTAATGAGGATTTCGAGAAGAGGAGTGTCACAGGTCGGGGGGGGGGGGGGGGGTCAAAGCCAGACTGCACCCACCCCTAAAACCCAGGACCACCCCGAGGAGCGTGCCAGAGACCAGACAGACAAGCAGATAAAAGTTTAACAAGTTTTATTTAGGTCAAATTCAGTTCAAAGTCCTAGTGAGGCTCCTGTGTCCATCGACAGGTGCGGGGGTCTCGTTATTCGGGGGCTTCTTTCTTTAGACGGCCACGTGGGGATTCTTCTATTAGACTGGTGAATATCCAGGTACGTATACCTTCTTGCAACGGGACAGAGCGAAGCTCTTCTGCAAAACAGACAACATAAGTAACTCAAGTACATGCACGCTTCTCTTCTCCTCAGCCCAGCAACACAAGCTTACGACTGGAACGTGCTTCCATTGGACGGATGCGGGAGCATTCCCGACGTGAGCCTCTCCTTCCAACAGGCTTCCCATAAGGGACTTCAACGGGGTCAGGCTTCTGCTAAACAGACATAGCGAGCATTTCAATCACATACAGGGTTCTCTTCAATGCACAAACAAGGCTTACGGCTAGAGGGTGTTTCGGCAGACAGATGGAGATACGTCCAATGTGTGTCTCTCCTTCAGGCAGGCATCACATAAGGGGACATCGGCAGAAGGATCCTTTAATAGACAGAGTCAGTTACACAAGCACTCACATTCTTCCAACATGCACATTCGACACCTAAAGTCCTTCTGCGACAGCGGATGAAGAACTGGGGAATACACGGCAGTCCATATATATATATATATATATATATATATTTCCCACACACTGCAACCTCACTTCAAGCCAATACTGTGATTCGGGCACTGCATATCCACTCTCACTCTCAGTGCAATAAGGCCAGCATTTACCCGACGATCGATCTTCCCACTGTCGTACTGAATCAGTTCCCATCAGGGCAATACACTTCACGAACTCCCATTCAACTCGGTGCAGGTGCATATATTCACATAGATCCGATGTCATACTATTTATCTTTCTTCCAATGATAATAGCGTTCTCCAGTCTTTACTCACTCTCCATCCTTTGCCATCTTCAACTCGTGTTCACACATTCGCCGTTGCACCCTCAATACAGCCGCGTCTCCACAACATTCTCCAGATACCCCAGCATTTCAGCGACACTGCCAACGAAAACGGCGCCTCCCGGGGAGCACCGCCCCACGACTTCTCCCGAGGGAACACACGCTTTCCGACTGTCTCCTCACTTTCCTTTTATGTGCTCATTTTGCCTACGCAGTCCTATTCCTGATCCCGGCGTAAATCTCCCACACCTGATGTCGATCTGTCATTAGCCGCTGTTGTTATGGTGACAGATAAAAAAAACGGAACCGGCCTGGTGTTACAATGGCACCGTTCCGGGGGGAACACAACTTCAGCGGGAACTTGGTTCCGCCTCCACATTGTCACCTTGTGACAGGAGCTACATCATATGATGGGTGATGTAGGGTCAGAGGCCACCCTTCCACCGGAACTCAACTCTCTCGTAAACGCACATACAGTTATTATAGTTTATAGGCCTGGTATCCCTAGTGAAAAATAAATGTACTAAAATGTATTTGAAATATGCTAAGTAT
Source organism: Chrosomus eos (assembly GCA_036326025.1). Lineage (NCBI taxonomy): Eukaryota > Metazoa > Chordata > Actinopteri > Cypriniformes > Leuciscidae > Chrosomus > Chrosomus eos. The sequence goes on from JAZAVI010000215.1 coordinate 143,604, forward strand.
ACTACAAATACATGCACAAATTTATGTACTTAATATAAATAACTTGCAATTGTACTTTTGATGCACTTTAGATATCTTGCATTTCAATTATACAGTGATCATACTATTCGGCCCTATTTTAACGATCTAAGCGCATGGTCTTAAGCGCAGGGTGCAAGTGCACATAGCGCCAGGGCATGGTCTAAAAGGGTTGTTTCTTTTCTCTTAATGAGTAATGGGTGTGTTTTGGGCGTAATGTGCAAAAAAAAAAACAATCAGAGTCTCATCTCCCATTCCCTTTAAAAGCCAGTTGCACTCGCGCCATGGTGGATTACCTATTTAGATGGCGCACTTTGCAAGCAGAAAGACTGAACGCGTCTCTAGAGTGCAAATGGATCTGCTCGTGTGCGAGCTTAAAGCGCGCAAGCAGACCATCTACGGGACAAGCCGGATTCCACCATATCTTTATGTACACAATATTAATCTTTTACATTGTAATCCTTTTATTTTAATTTGGCATGTTTGTGTGCTGCTGCTGCATGTCCCTTTGTGTGTAAGCAGAGTGTATGCATGTTGTTCTTTAAATAACAAAGAAAATACTGCGCCATTGACTTTAGACCAGGTTTCAGTTGGTCAATGGCGCAGTCTATTTCAGCTGCCTCAAAATATCAACGCGCCAACAATGTGCCTGAACACACCTATTTTTCAGACCAGCACACCCATGGGCACACCCATGGGCACACAAATCGGCCCAAATGCATTTGCTATTTAAACAACTTGGCGCAGGACGTAAAAATTATAACTGCATCGGGTTGAAACTAGCAAAAAACTCTCTAGAGAGGGAACGAGGACTGCGTAATATCTTACGCTATGGGGAAAACCTCTTTTCCCCGAGATATTGAAGCCAAAAATTATCCTTAATTTTGAATCAATGCAAAACGCTTTGCAGCAGCATGCAGACATCAGGCGAGATGGCTTGCGTGCCTATTGGCAGTCCTGCTGCAACAGCAGCAGCCTATCGAGAGAGGCCTTGCATGACACCTTATCCAATGGGAGCGATTCGCGCCCATTTCGTCATGTCCTGCCAGAAAGGGCGTGGCCTCATCCTATAAATATAGCTCGACAGGCTGATGAAGACGACAAACTAGTTTTCATTGCCGAAGCGAACCAGAGCGTGTTATAGCACGGCAAGATACGCAGTACTCGTTCCCTCTCTAGAGAGAACCGCGGTTACGCTAGTAACCGAGTACGTTCTCTTACGAGAATATCTCTCGCGCTGTGTAATATCTTACGCTCTGGGGAACACAGTGTAACACGCCGTGCGTACTGGGATCCAACACCAAACTCCCAAGGGCAGAAGCCCGGGATAGTGCATAATCACCACAGACTCACAGAGAGTGAAGGAAGAGAGGCTAGAAGCGTCATTCCTTATAAAGTAGCATCCCGCGGGAGCTAATCATATCAATAGTACACCACTCAGCCAGGGTGAAGCTTTCAGCCTAAACTGGGTGGCCCAAAGTGTTTCAGCACTCACAGAGCTGATCCATCAGTCAGTGAGCGATACACAGGCAAAACTCAGCATCTGGGCCGGCGCAGCGGGGCAGATAGCACTGAATTCTAGACAGACAGAAGCTTGGCTTGTAAGGCGGGAACCTCTAGGTTATAAACCTTATAAATGTAGACGGCGAGGCCCAGCCTGCCGCCGTACAGATATCTTGCAAGGTAATCCCACTAGACCACGCCCACGACTTGTAAGTCCCCTACTTGCTTCAATGAAGCGAGAGCCATAAGAAACACCGTTTTGAAAGACAGATGTTTCATGTCTGACACATGTATTGGCTCGAATAGGGCACCTTTCATGGCTTCCAAGACCGTAGAAAGGTCCCACATCGGGACTGACGGGGGTCTGGGAGGGTTCAGCCTCCGAGCTCCCCTGAGGAATCGCACGACTAGGTCGTTTTTTCCCCAGTGACTGGCCGGACATAGGTTTCGCGAACGTTGCTATGGCCGCCACGTATACTTTGAGCGTGGATGGGGTTCTGCCCTTATCCAGCAGCTCCTGAAGGAAGGACCATAACTCGCAGTCTACGGGTGAAAAGCCCCGAGCTTGACACCAGGTAGAGAACACGGACCACTTCGAGGAATAGAGCCGTCTGGTAGACGGGGCCCTAGCCTGCGTGATCGTGTTTAACACTCCCTCTGGGAGATTAGCGGGTACCCGTTGATGGCCCATGCAGGTAGGGACCACAGTTCCGGGCGAGGATGCCAGATCGAGCCCTTTGCCTGAGAGAGGAGGTCTCTCTCAACGGTATAGGCCACGGGGCAGTGCTGGTCAGCTGCATCAGGACTGGGAACCAAGTCTGGTTCGTCCAGAGCGGAGCTACAAGCAGCACTGGGCATCCGTGTGCCCTGATTCGTTCCAACACCTGGGGCAGGAGCGAGACAGGGGGAAAACCATAAAGGGGCAGCGGGGCCAGACGTGGGCCAGCGCATCCTTGCTTTTCGAGAAAAAATTCCGGCAGTGAGCGTTTTCGTGGGACGCGAACAGGTCCACCTGTGCTCTGCCGAACGTTTTCCACAGCAGTTGGATTGTCTGCGGGTGCAGCGACCATTCTCCTGCTAGGATCTTGTTTCTGGACAGTCTGTCTGGTCCTAGATTCAGCTGACCAGGCACATGCGCCATTTTCAGTGAAAGCAGGTTGTGCTGAGTCCAGACCAGGAGGCGTTCCGTCAGCTTGTAAAGGTTTTGGGATCTGATGCCACCCTGGTGATTTATGTATGCCACCACTGACATATTGTCCGACCGGACCAAGACGTGGTGACCTCTTATCTGGGGACAGAAGCGCCGTAGCACGTTGTCGACTGCCATCATTTCCAGACAGTTTATGTGTAGGAGCCTTTCCCGTTCTGACCACTGGCTGAAGAACGGTCTGCCCTCGAGCAGCGCTCCCCATCCCGAGGTGGAGGCGTCCGTGGACACCACTTTCACACTCGAGGAAGTCCCCAGGCTCAAACCTGACTGATACCAGTCGGTTATTTTCCAAGGTTCCAAAGCTGAGACGCCTTCTTGATCGACCCTGAGGCGAAACACACCAGTGGTCCATGCCCGGAGTGGAACACGCGTTCTCAGCCACAACTGCAGCGGGCGCATGTGAAGCAGACCCAGCTGGAGTACTGAAGCTGCCGAGGCCATGAGGGGACTATGGAGCCGCAGCGGAAGGATTTCGCGGCGCGCTGAACGTTCGTATGCGCTCTGGCGACAGACGCGCTGTCATGGATAGCGAGTCCAGCACTGTTCCCAGAAAAGAAATTTTCTGACTGGGAGACAGCGAGATTTTCGCCCAATTGACTGTGAGACCCAGATTCTCGAGATGCTCGAGTAACGTGGCCCTGTGTTCTATGAGTTCTGAATGAGATCAAGCTAGAATCAGCCAATCGTCCAGGTAGTTCAAAACTCGCATGCCCCGAAGTCTTAAGCTGGTCGCACACCGAACGCGCAGCTCAGCGCCACGCCACGCCACGTCTAGGACAACTCTCACCTGAAAATCTGATAACATCAGCAATTTTCTGATTTCTTTAAATAAATATAAAACTAAATGTATATTCCAGCACAGGGCTAAGTCCGTATATACATTACTACTATTTGAGACACATAAATGTAAATTTAATATATAACTATGTAAATGGCGCCGTGTGGCGCTGCAGGATTTTGAACACGGTCCAGAGCCGTTGCTGGGCGCCGCGGACAGACGCCGCCGGTGTGTGTACTCTCATAGAGAATAATGTGTTCGAATTTAAAAGACCTGGCGCTGCGTGGCGAGGACGTACAAAAGAACGAAGGACTCAAACCCGAGACTCGAAAGATGAACTAATCATTTCTCTTTCCGGGACTGACAGCATAGCCTCTATGGGACTGACAGGAAGAACGAAGGACTCGGACCCGGCCGAACCCGAGACTCGAAAGATGAACTAATCATTTCTCTTTCCGGGACTGACAGGAAGAACGAAGGACTCGGACCCGGCCGAACCCGAGATTCGAGACTCGAAAGATGAACTAATCATTTCTCTTTCCGGGACTGACAGCATAGCCTCTATGGGACTGACAGGAAGAACGAAGGACTCGGAGCCGTCCCGAACCCGAAGACTCGAGAGATGAACTAATCATTTCTGTTTCCAGTACAGATTCAGAACCCATATGTTGCGCAATGCGCATGCGCGGTCAACACAAAATGAACGAATCACTCTCTGAGACAACTCGGTAGTCCCGAGTCATATTAAAGATTCGTTCAAATTCGAAACACATCACTAAACAAGGCTTTACTCCGTGTCAGCGCGCGCGATCACACACACACACACACACACAGAGACACACACACACACACACACACACACACACACACACACACACACACACACACACACACACACACACACACACACACACACACACACACACACACACACACACACACACAAAACACAGTCTCTTTCTCTCTCACACTCATATGTAGTTAACTCTTTATGGTGCGTTCACACCGGACGTGAATATCGCGTCAGGCGCGAGTGATTTCAATGTTAAGTCAATGCAAAGACGCGTTACGCGCATAAAAAATTCCTGCGGCGCGAATGAGGCGTAGAGCGCGGCGCGGTAGACGCGAATACGCCTTATTCGCGCGTCAAGTTCGCGCGAATTAAGCGTCTGCCGCGTTAATGATGAATGATTTTAGTTACTGCTATTTGTGCATTCACGCGTTTGACGCGAATTCGCATCTGCCGCCCGAGTTGAAAAATCTGAACTTCTGCGTCAATTCGCGCCGCGTTAACCAATCAGGAGCCTAGCTGCTTGCTGCTGTCACGTGGAGAAGTATCTGGATGCTTCAATAAATTATTTTGTAATATGACTGTGGTTCTAATGCACAACAAAGTAAATATTTTATCACAAACTTGATTTCAATATATGAGACATATTCATTTTGTATTGAATGCTATTTATTCCATATCTAGATTATATGAAATATTATTATAATGTAAAGACTACCAACATATAAGTTCGTGTCTGGACAGTGATGTGTGAGAGAGAGAAAAAAATCACAGGACAGATTAATCACTTTTGGAGGCTGGCTTCATTTATCATCAAAACAAAAATAAATGACAGATTAGGTGGATGAGGGCGAGGGTGATCCTCGCTCCGATGCGAGACAACAGGTCATCGAGCTGGGCGCGGGACAGACGGAAGTACCGCTGACAGTGGCCATCATCCAGGTGCAGCTCCTGGAGCGAGCAAATGGTGAAACTCGCCACACTGGGTTCGCCTTCGAAGGGTCTGGTGGACACAATTACGGCGACGATTACCCCTACGCCGCCGTTCTGCTCTCGTATTCAGAATATATGCTGTATTCAGAGTAAATACAGAGCGGTGACTCGGCTCGATCAACATAAAAAAGATGGCCGCCAACGGGTTTCGATTCTGACGCGCGTAAATTTCGCTTCAAACTTTTGTTTTTACGCGCGTCAGTTTCACTCTTGATGCGCGAATTAACACAAAGTGGTCAAGCGTCAAACTAGACGCGGTAGACGCGAATTTGACGCGCTATTCGCGTCCGGTGTGAACGCACAGTTAGACTGTTAATGATTAGTGCTTTTTTTAAAAGTTTGTGTGTAAGAATCATGTAAAAAAAAATCCCATATTTTGGGGATGGATTCCGGGAAATCTCCCTTATTTTCAATGTTCAATGTTGACAGCTATGGTTTTATGACTGTAAGTCGTTCTATTCACATGATATTGAAGTTAGAAACATGTATACCAATGTCGTATGTAACTTTAGAGACGGTCCCTAAATGTGCGAATGTCCAATGTCAAGCCAACTTTATGCCAGTATCACTGAGAAACGTTCAGCATTAAACTTTGCGCGTTAAGTTCATATTCTGAGTCCTTCTGCTTGCCTGTGAGTTCTTTTATATCACTGTATTAGTCCATTAATCTACGTTAAGCATTTTATATGTCCAGCAGGGGAATCCTGACTTGAGGGAAACCCTAGTAGGCCTACATGCAGCACAATTGCCGCAATATAAGGTTGAGGCAACTAAAAAACCAATAGAAATATATGTCAAACTCAAATGTAACATTGGATCTGTACATCCGCATCGGAGGAATAACATTATAATCTCGTTCACGATAGATAAATATGCATGTAGGCTACACAGGAAAATCGTCACACTGAATTTCACATAAAACAGACATAATAATCACAAATACACTTACATTGTTGTAAATGAGTTTTTATGAATGAATTTTCTTGCTCTAACTGTTGCTCTGGTCTTCGTCAACAACACGCGCTTGCACCCCCTGCTGGTGAGGTGAACTAACAGCAAATGGAGATTATGCTCTGTAGTCTGCTTTTCCTGCAGTTCCTGGATGTCAAAATTGAATTTACTGTCGAATTTGAACCATAGACAGTAAAAGAAATGGACACAGCGACCCCATAGACTTCAACGGAGAAAAGTGAAGTCAATTAGAAGCACTCACTTCCTGATAGCCAAGCGCACTGCGCAGACTAAAACTGAGCTTGATGACCTAGATGTGACGTTAGCAACCTGACTGACAGTTGTATGTCTTCTAGTAGCTGTGCCAAGAGGAATCTGAATCATTCCCTTCGAATCTTGCAGAGCCGGAGATCGTGAGTAGGAGCTGTCCATGAGCAACTTTATGACTCTCTATGGGCTTCTCCCTTGACTTTATGCCTCCACGTTCCCCCGATTACGCACAAGCTTCTACTTCTGTCTTTACGGTAATTTCTCTTCTGTGCGACAGAGAGTCGCGTGTTCTGCTTCTACGGGGCCACAACGTAAGAAGGTAATGGAGCCTTTTATACATTGTCGTGTTTCTTTAGAAATAAATAATGGACAAATGGAGTCTTTAAATGCCTCAGATGTAAAGTTATTTGCTGCTAATGCTAACAGCAGGTGAAGGCTTGTTAGCCAATGGCGGCCCCGGGGAGACTTCAGCTTCCGGCTGGTGGATTACCCCCTTGATTTGAACCACTGAATGTGTGGAAGCGAATGTGCAATGCGAAATAAAATGGACCGAAAACCGCCTGTTGAATGAAAGGTGAATATGGATTATTAAAATTTTACTAATGAAAATGTTTTTGAAATGTTTTGAATTTAAATATTCACAGCTTAAATATTCAACCATGCTAAATTTCAGCCATAAAAATGCAAGCCCTAAAAATAAAATGCTTTAAAATACAAGCAGGGTTAATGCAATGCATATTTCTATTCAAGTAGTACAATTCAACAGGCTTTTTGTTTCAAAAACATTTAGCATTATTTTACTTCCATAATCAACCCACCATTGTGTTACCTGTTGCGTCAAGTTAGATTTTTTCAGTAGCCTAATAAGAATGTCAAAATAATTAAAAGTTATGCAGTACCTTGTTCTTAACATTAATTATTCAACAAAAGGTCTAAAATACAGGATTTAATTGGAATGTGAGAAAAAACATAAATCATTAATTCATTATAGTCCTGCAGGTTAGTTCCATCCATCAAACACTAGATGGCACCATGTGTCCACAAAAAAGTGGCATCTTCTTCAAACAACTCTTTCTCAGGAAAATAAACCTGATGTCAGTAAATGGAATTACACCAAACTGAAAAAGGAAAAATCACTGAAGAAAGGGTTAAATTAATTACACAAACGCCTTGTCTAAATTTTATAATAATTAGTCCACTCAAGAAACTGCAAGAAAAGAGCACTGCATATCAGGGGCGGAGGGATAAGGCATGCTTGGGTTCACAAAACAAAGCAATCCATCATCCTTTTTTTGTTTACACCTCCCCTCCCTCTGCACACTCCAGAAAGAATCTTCGAGTCAGTCTCTCAAACTGCGACATGAAAGCAAATGACCAAAATAGGAAAGGATTGACTGAGAGGGATGAAAAAATATATTAAAAGAAAGAATTGGAATAAGTGGAAAAGAAATAACAGAGGGTGAAAAAAAAGAAAGAGCCATGGATGAAGGGAGGGGATGAGATAGAGAGACAGTGCAGAGAGAAGGGTTTTTGATCTGTCTTGTCTCTCAGCATGAGGGTGAGATGCTAAGAGACTTAACTGGGCTCAGCAGCCACTCCTGCGGCGTGTTTTCGGGGTGGAAGAGGAAGAAGAAAAATGGTTTGACTTTCAGATTTACTCATTCCTTTTTAAACTTGTCCAATCGAGCCTTTTAAATTCACCAAGAGCCTTGTAATGAGATTGCAGGTATAACATTAGACCAAATAAAGAAAAGAAATGAGGAAAAGACTGCTGCTGCTTCTCACTCAAGAGGAAGAGGAGCTTGAGGACACCGTTTATACGCACCTTCACAGATGCATCCACAGAGTGTTCCTCCCTCCACTGGGCGTCAGAGAGAAAATACAGGCCGTAATTACCGAGAGCATATGGGAATGTTGTGCTGGATGGGAGGGAGAGAGATGAATGAGTAGGTGTATTATGGAGCTTGAAACACATGTAGGCTTCCTCCAGTGGTGCGAGGGCCACATCCATCATCTCCAGCCCCAGTTGAGCGCACTGTTCCCTGGTGCAGACAGGCCTGCGGTTCAGTGGGAATCCATACTGGAAATGCCAGAACATAGCAGTTCAAAATGCCCACATAGCTTTACAGATTTACAGGATAGTTGACTACAAGAAAGACAAGCCACAGAGAGTTGGGGGAAAAAAATATGACAGTGTAGGCCGGTCAGATTTACTAGCCTACTGAATGTAAAGATCTCACAAAAAAAAATTAATTGTTTCTCTAAAATCGACTGCTTTGGCCATTTACATGGTTACAGATTTCTTTTTCAAATGCTGCATAACCTATGTCGGAACGTGTGTGGGCTGCATCTGTGAAATAAAGAAAGAAGAGACAGAAGCTGAGCAGATCTTCTCATTTCTGTCTTTTCTCGACCTAAGCAATCCCAGCTCAAGTAGTCTACAATCCACACTCTCTCCACCACACAGCTCAGCTTCTCTTGGTTCTTCATGTTGATTCCACTCACAAACACAAATCTGTGTCTAGCCTAATGAGCTTATTCAACAGAATTAAGTGGAGCTGGGCATCATTATTGATTTTTCTGGCATACTGTGGCATGATCCACTTAAATTTTATCATGATTTTGACATAAGATATTTTCTCTTGTTATCTCAAATTATTTTGAACTTAAAAAAAAATTACAACAAGAAATGTATTACAGTATGTTCACATTTACCAAAGATTGATGTTGCCACATCACTGAAAAAATGTAGGTCATACTGTATAGATTTAAAATGTCAGCCTTGCGTGAAAATGGCTTTTATTCAGCCAATCGTGTCTTTAGTTGTAGCACACACTCAATGAATTTCCATCTCACATTCATGTGCTTTTTCTTTTTAATTTAAGAATATTCCCTGAGGTCCACTTATAGTTTTTACATAAAAAACATTCATACTTTAAAAAATGCACTCTGATTCAAAATTATAATGTAAAAGTAGTGCTATGACCAAGATAACATCTTTGCATATGTAGTATATTGTATGTTTACAATTTTTGAAATGCAATTATAACTACAGTTGAGGCGATTAATTAACTTTATCGGTCTATCTTGTCCCGTTGTATACTAAATAAAAATAATGCCACAACTAAACTATCATGTCTTGAAGTTATATGAAGAAAAAAAGTGCTTGATGCACATTAAATCACGATCATAACAAAACAAGACAAAAAAGTAGTAATAATAACAATACAGTGTCGCTTATGGCTTCCCTCTTCACCCCTGAGAACCCGAAATATACCCTATTATACCCATACTGAAACCATCACAGAAAACTTTCTGCATTTTTACATTTCATCCCCCAAAACATGATTTCCTCTTGAAAGCTGATTTCCTTCCAAAAGCTGATTTCCTCATGGTGACACAAAAAATGTCTCCACAAGGACAAGAATTCTGTATATTGCCATCTTTGTGGAGATATTTTGTCCCCATACCTGAACCACACACACACACACACACACACACACACACACACACACACACACACACACACACACACACACATGTCTCATGTCACACACACACACACACACACATATCTTTATGAGGACTCTCCATAGACATAATGGTTTTTATACTGTACAAACTGTATATTCTGTCCCCTTACACTTACCCTACCCCTAAACCTACCCATTACAAAAACCTTTCTGCATTTTTACATTTTTTAAAAAACTCATTCTGAATGATTTATAAGCTTTTGTGCCCATGGGGACTTCAATTTAGGTCCCCACAGTGACTCGAGTCCCCATGAGTCTGTGTGCATTCGGGTTTAAGTCCCCACCAGGATAGAAAAACATGTCCACACATACACACACACACACACACACACACACACACACACACACACACACACACACACACACACACACACACACACACACACACACACACACACACACACACACACACACACACACACACACACACACACACACACACACACACACACACACACACACACACACACACACACACACACACACGTTTTGTTCATATTAAGATCCACACACTTTCCACATACTTATACTGTCTCTTTGTTCATTTCAACCCTAACACAATTCTTTTGGCTTCCTCATTTTTGGATTTGCCTCTTCTGTTGTTTTCTTCTCCCTCTGTATTCGTTTATTCCTCCTCCTGCTCTGGCTCTTTCTCTCTCTCTTTCTTCCCGCTCTCTGTACTGTTGTAAAGGTTATCAGTTCCTGGCAAAGCCTCTCTGCATTATAAATGAACAGCTGAAAACCCACTCCAGGGACAATTAAACCTGAGGCTGTTTAGCATGCAGAAAGAAAAAGAGGGAGGGATTGACGAGGCCAGTGCTGGGCGAAGAAGAGAAGGCTGGCACTTGAGCAGAGGATTTAGTTTGTTTGTTAGCCCTGAGTCTGCTTTGAGCACAGACACCTACATTCCCCTGAACTCACCGTCCATGTGAATCATGCTGCCTTTCAGCATGTTTACTGGAGTATTTGTGAACTGTGATTTGCAACAATGCCAACAGTAATGATTGCATCAGTCTTGATTATATTCCTACTACATCTCCATCATGCCATCCTCCTCTCTGCTCCAGTACCCTCATTTGTCTTTCTCTCTGGTCTTAAGCACTTCTCCTACTCTGTTCACAGTGCATTCTGGGTAACTCCCATAACCTATCTACTTCTAGTAGTTTGGAAACACCAGATGGTTGTGATTGTCTCTGTCAGTTATGCTTGAGAGGAAAAGGTAAAGCACATTTTACCCTTATCCATAGTTTTTTATATTTGTCATCGGTAGGGTTTGGATAATTACTTAGACACTAAAAGTGATTTTTTTTTCCAGAATATGCAACGCGTTCTCACCCCAAGGCGTCATCTAACTGACAATTTTGACCATGCTTCAATACTCGACGCTAAAGGCACCCTTTAGCGTCAGTTAGTTGACGCGATCCCAGGGCGTCATCTAACTGACGCGTTACCTTTAGCGTCAGTTAGATGACGCGGGTAGGTTTAGGTCTGGGTAGGAGGGCGTCATCTAACTGACGCTAAGGGTAACGCGTCAGTTAGATGACGCCCTGGGATCGCGTCAACTAACTGACGCTAAAGGGTGCCTTTAGCGTTGAATATTGAAGCATGGTCAAACTGATTCCCAAGGCGTCAGTTAGATGACGCCTTGGGGTGAGAATGGGCTGGAATATGTGTGTAAGCTATTTGAAAAACTGTAATCTGATGGAATTCTATGCTGTGTCCTCGGTGAAACAAACATGTGAGTGTGTGAGCATGTGTGTGTGTGTTTGAATCCAACATGTGCGAGAATGAGGAAATTAAAGGTAAATGATGAGAGACAAGTGCACAGAAAAAGAGCTGGAGATAAATGACAAATGAGTGTGTGTTTGTGAAAAAGAGATGGATGAGCGGTGTTGTGAGCCGGACCACTCTCCTTCCGTGTTTGGGAGAAAAATCAATGTTAATGAGGGAGACTAGCATGGCAGTGGAAGCTGATAACAAGAGAATGGTTAACGGTTAATAGAATAATGGCAGATAATGACAAGCCCAGGTAACCACATTGAAGAGGAGTTTGATAAAAAAGGGGTGCCCAGGCACATTGGAAAATTGGATTCATGAACATCAATTATGAGAAAGTGTTTTATGATGTTGTGTTTTAGATATGTTTTATGAATGCACCTATACACAAATGCAGAGGGCAACACAGGTATTCTGAAAATTCAGAAATGGATTATGCCATATTCCATAAATTAATGGAATATGGCAGTATTTATTATAATGGTGATTTACCCATGCACTTCATGCACTAATTCATGTGCCCTTGTAATATTCAATGAAAGCAACTTCCCCTCCCTCTTGCAGTGACATCTCTTCTCTTCTCTGTTGACACGTTTACTGGCACAAGAACGGGACAACCTGTCACTCACATAAGATCACAGTAATAGCAAACCCCAACGATCCAATCAATTCCCAATGGGCAAAATCAAGTCTACATTTTATTTTTTTGTACAAGAAGCCATTTCACTCGTACGTCACAATAGGAAAGAAAAGACTAGTGCAACCTGTTTTTAAGATAAATAATTATGTGGAAATGACTGTTAATATTCAAAGCTGGAATTAAAGCAGATTCTGTCATCAAATGACAGTAACATTCTAAATGGCGAGCCAAGGATTGGGGTAATTAACCTTTTCCACTACATCCCAATTGCTATCTTCATACAAAATATGATGGAAAATCTCCAGCTTTCTTTGTTTTATATGAATAAATAAGAGAATGGCGTGTGACAAGAACAGATTACTTCAGGAGAAATAGAGACATAAATTCATGCAAATAAAGAATGAATAAATACATTTTTGCAGGCATGTGATTTTTCCGTATAATTACACATAATTCAGTACTTTCCCGACCTGATATCGCTCTCCCGGCCATGTTTAAAGTTTATGGTATGTCCAACTTGGGAACTTACTTGGGTATCAAAATTATCCCCAAGCTTCCCAGTGGTAAATATGATAAACATTAAATTCTAGGAAACTCATATTTTACGATAATTCCGATTGAAGGCAGCTTTACTATAGTGGCTGTAATTGTTGGCTTATAGAGATAAACCACATATCCATTATACAGATCAGTGAGATAAACCAAAGACTAGTATATAGATCTTTGACGACGGTTATGACGGACTTTGGATAAACTCATAATATCTGTCACCATGTAGGCTAGTTGACCAAAAGAAAAAAAAAATAAGTCTGGAAAAGTTTTATTGCATGGAATGCAAATGGATAAAAACAATGATGGCAAGAAATATGACGGAATTGGGGATAATGTGGAGTCCTGACTGGTAAATGTGGATAATTATTATAAAATAATTATTTTGCATCAGCTTTGATCTCTTTATGTTGAGGAAATGAAATGGCAAATGGGTGTTTATGATGGTTGTGGTTCATTTAATTTCGGACAGTCATGTTTGCATCATATTGCATAGCCAAGTATGTGTGGAAATCTTGAAGCAGTGGGACTGTCTGAATGTGTATCAGGAAGCGAAGCAGTTCTATGTTCAGCAGCAGTTTATGAAAACTGACAATTTTTCTTTTGCTTTCACACTGTCAGTCTCCTTTTTACACCCAGGAGCAATGCAATCACATGCCTGATTTTCCGAAAGTTACTGTTAATGCCTATCTTTTCAGAACAGTAAACAAAGTATCTTGTTAATTAATACGTATTTAAAGATGTAGTGTGTAATTAGTGAGCTACTAGAAACAAATCAGCACAAATAATGATTAACAAAATCTTTATTTGACTACTGTTTTATTAAAACTGCTTATCTGAACAGAAAAAAAAAGATTTTGTGTTGCTATAAAAATTGGGTTGTTGCGCACTGTGTTTGGACAAATTACTTATGTGACTTCTTTTTTTTATTCACATTAGTAGTAGACTTATATACTGACATCTGGTAGAGGGCGCTATGCGGAATGCCTCTGGTGTGACCGGTGTCTGAGGGATGAGTCTAAACATGATAATGAACTTGACATTGGGCAGGAGGCAGTATATGACGTTACCACTGGTGCAACTGTGAGTATAAAAAGGCACCTGTCAAATACGTCATCAACTTCTTGTCGAAAGGAGACTTGTGCAGGAATACCGGAAGAATAGCAATGGGACGCATTGTCTTATTTCCTATTCTCAGGGAACCATGGTTGTATGCATAACCTGAGGCATTTCCTTTTGAAAGGGAACTCGTGCTGCATCCCCTAGAGGGCGCTATGGAGAACGGAATTGCCACACCGGCATACTGAAGAAATAAGTGCCCTATTGGCTGAGCTAAGTTAAATGACTCAAAGAAGTCCTCACCCATAAGGTGCACACCAGCAACGATCAAAGACCGGAGCTTCTCAAGAATGGAGGCCTCACCAGGATGATTCTAAAGTCAAGTCATATCATCCTCATTTATATAGCGCTTTTAACAATGACTACGTTTACATGCAGCCAATAACCCGTTAAAATCCGGGATATTAGCAATTACCTGGTCGCGCACGGCCATGTAAACACCCGCAAAAACCCGAATATGCTCATATCCCGGATTTTAAAAACCCGGATATGATACCTGGGGTACCCCTTTTCTAACCAAAATTTTTGGTCATGTAAACGCGCATCGGCATATCCTCATAGTGATTTGTGTTCTGCGCATGTTCTATTTGCAAGGAATTTTGATCTTTTGAGTAGATGAACTTCTCAGCGCATACAAAAACCCGCGTGCAGTATACCGGAAGTAAACATGGCAAGAGCACAGCTTTTGGAGCGAGGTCAGTACCAGCACCAAAGCGCAAACAAAGGCGATCGCTATCTGCCCCAAACTATTCATTGTCCGCGTGCTGCTGCTGCTGTTGTTGTCGTCTTTGGATACAGGAAGAAGAATCGGAAATGACGCATATTGCATCTTAAGGTTGTCTGTACGTCCAGACGCTAACCGTGCGTCGCCGTTTACATCGGGATATTGCCAATTGCCAATTGACGCATGTAATCAGGTTATTCCGAATGTTTCAGAAACCCAAATAGTGACCTTAACCCGACCATAACCCGAATATTGACAGCTCGTAAACGTAGTCAATGTAGATTGTTTCAAAGCAGCTTTACAGAGATAAACATATAATTTAAGGTAACAGAGATTGGTTTGGTTTTATAGCGGTTCTTGAATAATGTTATTTCCAGCTAAAGTTAGTTTTGATTGATTCACTTCCGTCAACATGATCATTTGTTATTAAATTAATTAGGGGCCACTAAGATGACACCGTTCTCTCTAAACAGACTTTAAACGTGAACCTGTGATAAACGCTGATGGCGTTCACATGGGCATTAAGAATTTATTCTATAGTTATGCGTGTTTGAATATATGTGCACAGGTTTATAATTCCCTACAAACCATGCCTAAACAAACTACTTGTCTTGCCTATAAATTTTGATGCAGAATTTTATTTTATTTTAATCACTTTGTGTAGGTACGCGAACCGAAATTTCCACAAAGCTTTATCTGTAGAGTGGAATAGGGATCCTCCATAGGAAGAGGCTAGTTGGCACTTCAGCACTGCGTTGTCATCAGGTCCAGGCGAAGGTCCTTCGCCAGATCTGGAAACAGCCTGGATTCGGCAGGCTGCGGGAAAACCTCGGGATAAACAAAGACACTAAAATTAGCGTAGATGCCATTCTTCTTATGATGTAATGAGTACATCAGGATTTAATGTACTAAAAAGAGAAGTCCTAACTACATTCATATTCAGGCCAGCGTCAAAGGAGGCTCAAAGTGAGCCTAACACTCAGAACTTCTGTTCAGGCAGCCCTGAAGCGTGGAGGCTTGAAAGCTCAGAAAGAGCTATAACTCACTGTGTCTAACTGTCTAACTGGCCTGTGAAGCTCCGCAGAATGGAGGTTTCAATACAACTACTCTCAAAATGAGAGGAGGCCTAGCAACACTCCACACTGAGGTCAGTGGCTCCCAGAGAGCCTACCAACTACCCTACTGTCTAGCTGAGCTCTAGGAGTTGAGGCCCCAGCAGGACTACTCTCTAAATTAGAATAGACATAACAACTCCCCACGCTCAGTATATCTTGTAAGGAGGCTCAAGGAGGCCTAACAATGCTCAAATAAAGCTAACAGTGATCAAGGGGGCTCACAGAGAGCCTAACAACTTAGCCTCAGGCTGAGCTCAGAAGACGGAGGCCTTAAAATAACAACTATCTAAAGAGAGGAGGCCTAGCTACGTCCAATGAGGCACGTCCTCCTACGTCCATCTAGGAGGCACATAGTGTGCCTAACAACGCAATACTGTCCAGGTGGAGCTCTGATGAGCAGTTTGTATAAAGGCAGAAGTCAAGGAGGCAGAGTCAAAGGGAGCCTGACAACACTGCCAACTAAAAAGTAGGGGCCTCCCAGGAAGATTCTCGTGACGAGAAGAAGCCTAGCAACGCTCCAAACCTAAGCAAAAGCCAAGGAGTCTCAGAAAGCCCAAAACAGCTTCCTGAGAAGGATTGATGGAGCCTAATCAACCCGAACCATATGCAGGTGAAGCTCAAAGAGTGGAGGCTAAAATAAATCTCCATATCGAGAGAAGGCCCATGAATAAAGCAGTAACCAAGGAGGCTCACTGAGAACCTACTACTTTGTAAACTGTCCGGCGTCTGACAAAGCATTCACAACCAGCCTCTAATGCTGAACCATCAGTAAGGCAGATGTTGGGAAAAAACATACAGCCAAAAACATCACAGGTCCTGCTTCAGGGCTAGATGTAAAGGCGTGTCAGAGTCGCACCTGACCTCAGTCAGGGGATGGAAGTGGGGGATGGAGGCAGAGTTATTCAGCCTCTGGGACCCTAGAACTTAGTTGGCAGAGACGGTGTCTTTAATGCGGATGCCTCACCTACCGAGCGAGAGGTGGCCAGCGTCTCTTCAATCGAACACATCGACGCATAACCATATTCCTGCATCCCCTCCACATCAGCATAGTTCACCTGTGAACGATGGATGCGAGTAGAATATGGCTGTCCCCAAGATCTCCGCACCTCAGTGTGAAGATCAGGGAAAAAAGGAAGACTCGTATGAGCTGGGCGGTTATGTCCCAACGGGAAGTGTTCATCGAGGTAGCTGCGAGGGAGCTCGCGCTTCTCGCACTTCCACCTGTGTGTGCTCAGAGACATCCTCTATCTCAACAGCCTCTCCCTTCTCATCTTTGCTTGAGGAGCACATCTACATCCACCAGCTTGCTCTCTCCAGCCGCTGACGAATGAGAGATATTCATATCTTTCTCAAACTTGTCGACAATCTCTATCTGCGCGACCCACAATTTCAGTCTCCTACTCGCCTCAGCTGCAACAGGTCCTGAACCACGAGGTATAGATGGCTGTCCTGAAGCCAATTGATATGACAGAAGTCAGGTAAAAAATCATTGAGCATTCCTTTAAAGTTATTTCTTCAAATAAATTGAGAGAAAGTATAGTTTAAAATGGATAAATCCCCACATGATAGAGTATAGAAGTGTTTAATAGTCTGATCGAATGTTTCTTTGGACATTGATAGCACTCCACTTCTGGTGCCTGGTCTCAAATCATGTCTGAGATTGTCTGTTTGTTCATGTAATATTTGTGTGCAGTTTCATCTTTTTTCGAGAATGTTCCCTTGCTCGTTTCTGTAAGTCTTACTTTTAGTTTCCTCTCTCACTTCTGAAAAAAAGACAAACAGAATGAAACAAAGAGAAGACAGGGAAATAAAAGGAGAGGAGGAGATCAAACAAGTGTGTGCTCACTGCTGCTGTATCGCAGGTTTCTTTTTCCTTTTGAGACTCTGCAGCCCAACACCCCTCTGTCCTCCGATTCCATTGCTCTCCATCTCTATCACACATTCTCACTCGCTTTTCCTTCTTTCCCCACCATGTTAAATATTTATTCAGTACTAAAACCTCCAACACACACACACACACACACACACACACACACACACACACACACACACACACACACACACACACACACACACACACCACACACACACACACACACACACACACACACACACACACACACCGCACGCGCACACGCACGCGCACGCACACACGCGCACACGCACACACACACACACACACACACGCGCAAGCACGCACGCACGCACGCACGCACGCACGCACGCACGCACACACACACACACACACACACACACACACACACACAATCATCCAGAGAGCGGTGATGAGTTCAGCTAGATATCGGAAGGGAGTGTAGCTTGTTTTTTTAGACAAATGTGAGAGCAGTTTTTGTTTTTGTGACATCTAAGGGTGTGATTTTTATATCCTTATGGGCAATATATGTGTGAAAAAATGTATTGTGTTTAAATCAAATGCTCATCTGTTTGTAATTGTAAATGTATGAGTGGTTGCACACCAATGTATTCGCCATAAACCATTTAGTTTACCAGCAGACCTGGACATGTTCACATAATGTGTACATATTATTTCCTATTTGGCATCACATGTACACTCCTCTTTTAAGTTCTCTATTTAAACAACTCCACTCTCTCAGGCACAAATACACCTTCTACATCAAAGCGTTTATTTTCCACATTTTCCCTCAGGAGGGCATTTTTGCTCTGCTTGATGGGCAAAATGGGGGCAATGGAGCTGTGTGTCTCTAGTGTGCGTTTCTCCCCTGATGGACTTCCAGAACAATCTTTTTGTGGGGTTAAAATGCCTCAGGGACAAATTCCATTACACCAACCAGACGTTAGCCTCTGGGCTCCAAATGAAAGGCAAAAACAACAAAATTATCAAAATAACAAAGTCTAACATGTCCTAACAAAGTACAAACAGCTATAATGGGTAGCACCAGAGGTGAGTTTTGGAGTTAACCTTGTCAAACAATATAACACATACAGCCTTTTCCTTAAGGGATAGTTCACTCAAAAATTAATCATTTGAATTATCATTTACTCCCCCATATGTCTGACTGTAAAACATTTATTTCTTCTGTGTACCACACAAAAAAAGATGACAATTGTTTTTCTGTTCATACAATTTAAGTCAATAAGGTCCAAAAAAATAATCAATGTATTGCAAAAAACCTAAATCCTTTTTTTATTTATTTGTTATGAATATCTGAAGAGTTCAGATGCAAAAGCCTCTAAATGCCATCTGAAATTTTCTTTTAAAATGATCATTTTTATCAAGCTTGTATATTTAAATTCAGTAATTTCACTTAAATGACAATTAATGGGTAATTTTTCTTGCCATTTAAGTGAGATAATTGAACTTAAATATACGAGCTTGATAAAAATGATCATTTTAGAATAAAATTTCAGATGGCATTTAGAGGCTTTTGCATCTGAACTCTTCATCTTCTATTTGAGGAAATTCAGGGTAAGTAAATGATGACAGAATTATCATTTCACAAGTTCACACTTAAAATAATCAGATAGTAGAGTATGCATGTTTGGCGTGCTGTCTGGGGGAAGGCTCTGAGCTTGGAATGTGACCCGATCCCAGAGTACTCCCCCATATCCCTGGCTGGGATAGGAACTAGCCAAAAGTGAGGACTCATAGTGGAGAAGGGATGCAGAAAAGACTGTCGAGGAACAGTTATATATATATATATATATATAGACCTCCTCTCATGCTGATTGGGTAGATCATTTGAACGTGGTCCTCCCGAACTTAAAACTTAATTTTTGACAAACAATCGCTTTAAATTTAACAGCATTTTTCAGTTTAGAGGTCAGGACACTTGTTGTCTCAGGTCCGTTTAAGTAAATTAACATGTGTTGTATTGTTCTGTATTTTTGCTAAATGTGTGCTCTAAGATTTACAGTTTGAGCACGTACAAGGTCGGGATGATTTGACGTAAGAGGTCTACTGTCAAAGAGATTGAGTCAATCAAGCTCTGAAGAGCTGCAGCAATTACTCCATGCCATTTAGTTCCATGCCTGTGACGCAGGAGTCAAAAATCATGATTTTCGGCATTGTGTAATAAAATGTTTTCAAATTGGACAGACATTTGAATTGAAAGAGCTTCTCTGTATGCAACAGAGAGGAAAGGCAGTTGCATGTGTGAACAGCAGACATACACACTGTCACTTTATATAATTCACTGGGAAAGACAATCTGGCCATTATTATTTAACAGCTCTCATGTGTGAAAGTGGATTATACATACAGGTTCCAAGTACATATACCTTTTAATAATATAAATGTCAGAGATACAATGCATACCAGCATTCTTGGAATGCCACCCAAATTCAAGAACCGGAAATAATGTTGTATAAAATGCAACTATAATAAATGAGAACAAATCTACAAAGTTCCTTTGATGTGGCTCCAGACATTATATTCTGTGAATCACATTCAAACTCCATTAGCACAATGAAGAATGTTGTAGATTGCAAATATGGTAATGTAACAGCATGTGTGGCATCACTCTGAGAGGACCATCAGGTCCTTGTGATGTGATCAACTACAAAGAAGAAGGAATGCTGTGCATAGATATGCCTCTGCGTGAGTCTAGTGAACAGTAGGTAGTAAATATGTTTAGGCGTACAGTGTGTATTCCAACAAAAGTTCAACACATGATCGCTGTTCGCTTGATAAGCGCCTACTTTACCCTTTCCACCCGAGTATAACTGACAGAGTCAATCGAAACCATCTGTTTACTCCAAACTACTAGAAGCAGCTGCCCTCTCATAGATGCATTGTGGGAGTTACCCAGAATGCACTGTGAACACAGCAGGAGAGGGCGCGGATGTTTATTGTCTCATCATCCGGCTGTATGACACTAACCACATCCCCTGCTTGCTTGTTATTTGCAGAGCTTGAATACATTTCTAGTTATTTAAGAACAAAAAGATGAGTCAAGTTCAGCCATTAAATCCACCTGTAAGTAATTTGACATGCAAATTGTTGTTCAAAAAGTACATTCTGACAGAGAAGGAATATTTAGTTTACTTAGGCTACGTGTAGAGGTTGCGTTAGACTATCGAATTGTCCGTCATTTTGATGGAAAGGGTCATAAAAGTTCTGTCATAATCTATTATTACCAGTCATTTTAATTTTCACATTTTAATGACATTTAATAGCTTTCGTTTTTGTTCACATTTTGTTTTAATCATGAACTTACAGGACGAGCATATAGGCTAGATTATGCATTTATTAATTTATGAAGAGAACAGATTAACAGAGACTGTCACTTTTTCACATCACAGGATGCAGAGACAGCGGAGGCTTATTGGCCACGACCTTTGTGCATGAACAGGCAAATATGAACAATATGAACTGATATCGATTCTTAAATTCAAAAAATGTATCTTATGGTCTATATGCTTTTCAGTAGAAATTTGAAAATAATTGCACAGCTCTCATCCAATACATCACAATAAGCTTTGTGCTTTGTTACTTTTGATATGTGACCCTGGACCACAAAACCAGTCGTAAGTCGCACGGGTATATTTTTAGCAACAGCCAACAATACATTGTATGGGTCAAAATGATCGATTTTTCTTTTATGCCAAAATCATTAGTATATTCAGTAAAGATCATGTTCCATTAAGATATTTTGTAAATTTCCTACCGTAAATATATATAAAAAATATTTTTGTGAGTGGATGCAGCAAAATCGCGCAAAAAAAGTCAGAAAACACGCCTAAAAAAACTCGCTCGCTGCTAAGTTTGGTATCGTTGTCAAGCTTAGATTTCCAGCTTTCGGTTTCATAACTCTCCACAACGTCATTAGAGCAGTAAGCCAATAGAGAGCGTTAAAACAAAACTTTCTCGTGTAAAAAAAAAACGTTTTCTTCCTAGCAACGGCCTGCTACAGCGCCTCTCATTGGCTGGCGACTTCTTCGCGTGCACAGTGTACACAATCCGCAATGGTTACGGTGCAAGCCATGGATTCTGAGATAGCGCGTTTGCTCAATTTAAACTTTAATGGCAGCAATAATGTAACGAACATAGTAAATTATTTTTTCGCAAATGATTGGGAAGATGATACAGAATGTCCAGAGACCGGCTTGGCAAATAATATGCCCTGGAAGACGACGAATTCGATCAATGTGTGTTGTGTGGATCTCTTCAATTTTATATGTTCCTGGTGAAATGTGATGCGATCTGGGAAAAGCCACCACATGGTGAAATTTGACATAGCCTATTACAGGTTTTGATAATCTGTTTCCCAAATCTGTTTTTATTTCTTTCATTGATTAAAATGTCGATTTTTTCTCTCTCTCTGTGCGTGTTCTTAAAGAGAAAGTAAGACAGTCTTTTCAGCTTGCCACTATAAATCGCAATTTTTCTGCACTAAACTTGTAAATTTTCCCAAGATATATTCAAAGAGGATAGACAAGATGTTATAGAATAATAATTTTATGAAAACCCAATTTTGACAAAAAACTGACATTCGATCTATTTTTAGACCTTATACTGAAACCGTGCAGCGCGACAGCCGATGGGTTTGACCAGATCGCATTACAAATAGGCTATTTTAATGAGATTTTTTGTGTGAATAAAGGTTTAGTTGTGGTAAATCAATGGTGTAAATTTTATTTATTTCCCTTCATTAGTAATATGCGTAGCTAAGGACTTCATTTGGACAACTTTAAAAGGCGATTTTCTCAATATTTAGATTTTTTGCCCCATCAGATTGCAGATTTTCAAAAGGTTGTATCTCGGCCAAATATTGACATATCCTAACAAACCATATATCAATGGAAAGCTTATTTATACAGCGTTCATGTGATGTATAAATCTCAATTTAAGGAAAATGACCCATAAGACTGGTTTTGTGGTCCAGGGTCACATATTACAAATTTTTAGAGTTTAAATTCTGTCAATTTTATTATGAAATTCAATAATAATAGAGAGATAACAAAAGAGCTTTTACATTTTATCGGCATTTACAATACTTTCCGTCACTATATTTATGTATAATATGATTCAAACAGTATTAACTTCTTGAAAATGTTGATCAGGCCAGATAACCTTGACAGAACGCTCTACTTACATTACTGTATGTGCCATTAATGTTTGTTCTCCTGAAGTAAAAAGTATATAAATCTGATGGTAGACATTAGACAGTATGAATTATATTATAATGATGGATCTGTTGTCATCTTCTTTGATCTTTTTTGCACAAGTTAAAGTAAAAATTACAGTGATGGTGTCACGGTGTGGGTTTTGTGTCTTGTTCCTTGTTTTCGTCTGTCATGTGATTCCCTGTTTGTCATGTGTTCCTGCCATGTGTCTTGTCCCATGTTCAGCTGTTCCCCGTTATGTGATTAGTCTTCCCAGGTGTTCCAGGTTTACCACGCCCCCTTGTTATCTTGTTTAGCTTGTCTTCCCTTGTATTTAAGCCCTGTGTTTCAGTTCAGTCTTTGTGAGTTCTTAATGTTGTTATGGTGTAATGGTTGCTGTCGTGATGTTCCTGGCCTGATTGTCTTTTGTTTGTTTCACCATTAAATGTGCTTGCACTTGGATTCGCTCTCTGCTCCATTCTTTCCGCTTCATTACAGATGGCAAATCAGATGGATATGAAGCTCTAGCATAAGTTCTGCCGGGAAGACTCAATTGTTATGTCACTTATATATATACACCTTCTCATCTATCCAATCGCGTTCTAATACTTATGGTATAAAAGATAGGTACTTACTAGGGATGGGAAGATTAACAGATATGTATCGATACGCAGTCATGCGTGTGCACGATGCGAGTGCATCGGTAGAGCAGCAGAGGGTGAATGAAATTTTGGAAGCAAATCGAGATGCATCGGTTTTTGCGAGATTCATTGGTTTTTCCGAGATACAGCTTATCCTTTTAATACAGAATGTATTTCTTTATTTATTAACAAGTGTTGTCAACTTGTTTTTGGCACATAATTTAATCGACCTACATAAAGTAGGCCTAAGCAAAGGACTTGCGGATGTGTACACTACAACTCAATGTATCAGCTGCGCGGATGAAGCCAGTGATGCGCCCAATGGTAGTTGTCGGGAAGCGCGAGGAGTAAGCAAAACAAACATGTCGGATGCCGAGATAATTTATCCTCCACTGAGTTTTAAATCTAAAGTTTGGTAACACAATGGATTTTACAAGAAAGACGGACGACTTGACAAGACAGATGCAATTTGTAAATTGTGCCGCGCATCTGTAAAATACACGGGCAGTACGACTAATCTGATATCTCTCTTGAAGCGGCGCCATGGTGTTGTTGTGGAGGAAGCATCTACCAGTGCCCCTGCATCCCCTGCCTCCTGCTCTGATTCACCTGTAGCTACCAGCTCCAAAAGTGGTGAGAAAAGTATTGAACAGTGCCCCTGTTATTGCCGCGCAATCTACGGCAATAACAGATGCTATTGCATTGTTCATCTGCAAAGATATTCAGCCCTATAGTCATGGAGAACGAAGGTTTTAAACACCTCCTCCATGTTTTTGAGCCTCGTTATAAGAAACCAAACCGAGAGCTATTCTCCGATAAACAGATTCCTGCTCTGTACGACAAAGTCAGAAGAGAGATAGAAGAGTCGCTGCACAAAGCCCAAAGAGTTGCTTTAACAGTGGACGGTTGGACATCTTGCGCTACAGCATCATATGTAACGGCCACAGCACACTACATAGATGACGGGTGGGTTCTCAAAAACCACGTTTTGCAGTGTTTGAGTGTTTAATGAGGCTCACACAGGGAATAATCTAGCCGTTTTACTTCAGGATGTTTGCCGCGAGTGGAAGATCGAAGAGAAGAGCCCCGCGTTAGTCACAGATAATGCCAGAAACATGATCCTTGCTGGTGCTGGTGCCAAAATGGACCCACACATGAGATGCATCGCCCACACATTGAACTTGGCATCTCAAATTCCCAGTGCCCTTCTTTGTGACAGATTTTGTAAATTCTTCATGGATAAAGTGGCCAGTATCCGAGACTTAACCCTTTGTGTTGCGGAAAGGGTTATCTTTCTCCAATATCTCTCTCTGAGTTGTCAAAGATGGTCCAAAGTTTAAGACCCTCGGTCTGTTCATCAGACAGCCTTCCAGCAAAACTTTTTAAAGATGTTATTGACACTGTTGGGCCTTGTATTTTAAATTTGATAAACTTGTCACTTTCAGCTGGGCGTGTTCCGGGTGCTTTTAAAAAGGCCATCGTGCAGCCCCTCCTGAAAAAGCATAATTTGGACCCCTCTGTTTTGTCCAATTACAGGCCAGTGTCTAAGCTTCCATTTTTGTGTAAAGTTTTAGAAAAAGTGGTATATGCCCAACTTCAATTGCATCTAAATTCCAACAACATCTTTGAAAAATTTCAGTCTGGTTTTAGATCCTGTCACAGTACAGAAACTGCTCTCTTAAAAGTTTTTAATGATCTTCTTTTAATTTCTGATTCTAGTAGCTCTGCGATGCTAGTGCTTTTAGATTTAACGGCAGCATTTGATACGGTCAACCATAATATTTTATTATCCAGACTAGAGTCCTGTGCAGGCATTAAAGGCACAGCTCTGAAGTGGTTTCAATCATATCTGACAGATAGGTCCTTTTCTGTAAACCTTGGTCCTTTTTATTCAGATAAAGCCCCAATTGACAGCGGGGTGCCTCAAGGCTCAATTTTAGGCCCAGTCTTGTTCTCTCTATATATGCTGCCCCTGGGATCAATCTTCCAAAAACACAATATTTCCTTTCATTGTTTCGCAGATGACATCCAAATATATCTACCTTTGAATATCAAAACAAACTCAGTTGAAGCTCTGAAAAAATGTTTACAAGAAGTTAAAGACTGGATGTCATTGAATTTTTTAAACCTAAATGACAAAAAAACTGAACTTGAAATTTTTGGGGAGCCCGATGTCTCTGGTTTTAACAGTACTCTTGAACAAATATTGCCAAATTGCTGCCCGTCAGTAAAAAGTCTTGGTGTTTTTATTGACAGTTCTTTTAAACTCGATAAACAAATAAGCTCAGTGTTAAAACAAGCTTCTTTCAGCTTAGACTTCTAGGGAAGGTCAAGCCCTACCTGCCCCACAACCAACTGGAAAAAGTTGTGCATGCCCTGATAACAAATCGCCTGGACTATTGTAACTCATTGTACTATGGCCTTGATCAGTCTTCATTGCGCCGATTACAACTAGTTCAAAATGCGGCTGCACGTCTGATGACAGGGATAAGGCGCAGAGACCATATCACCCCGGTACTGTCATCTCTCCACTGGCTGCCTGTCATTTTTAGAATCCATTTTAAGATCTTATTGTTTGTTTTTAAATCTCTAAATGGGTTGGCTCCATCATATTTATCCAACATGTTGACTCTACACACGCCAGTCAGAGCACTTAGGTCCACTGACCAGTTGCTTTTAAACTGTCCAAGATCCAGACTGAAAACCAGAGGGGACAGAGCATTTTGTGTTGCAGGTCCTAAGCTCTGGAATGCTCTTCCTTTCAATATTAGAGCAGCTACCTCAATGGAGAGTTTTAAATCACTTTTAAAAACTCATCTTTTTGCACTAGCTTTTTAATACAAGCTGAGTTGTGTAATCTTTTTTCGTGTCGCTTTTATTAAGTTGTATGGTTATTTTATGTTGTTGCTCTGTATCTGTACAGCACTTTGGGGCAGCAGTGCCTGTTTGTAAATGTGCTATATAAATAAACTTGACCTTGACCTTGACCTCAAAAAGCCTTTAAGGTGGACAGTGTATCTGTGCTGGTGGTGAAAGTTAGGAAGCTTGTCACCTTTTTCCACAAAAGCCCCAAGGCAACTGAAATTCTGCGTGAAATACAGACCCAGTTACACCTGCCCAACCACAAGCTCATCCATGATGTTTCCACCAGATGGAACAGTACCCTTGACATGTTGGAGCGTTTCTGGGAGCAGCAGCCTGCTGTGCTGAACACCCTGCTATCCAGGAAGATAAAGAGGCGTTAGGCTATGGCCAGTTTGACAGAAGATGACATGACACTGATCCCAGAGATCATCAAATTAATGTCACCTCTGAAAGTGGCAACCACACTCCTCTCCTCCACACTCACTCCTGGGAAAAAAATCCCACCATCTCCATTATCTCTCTAATCCAAGCCAAATTGCAGAGACAATTCCAACCAGATGAGAGTGATCTAGTGGTTATTTCCCATATAAAAGACAGATTCAGGCAGGAATTTGATGGCCGTCATACATATCTTGAAGGCACTCTCCACTGTGCCTCAGCACTTGACCCGCGTTTTAAAGACCTGGCTTTTCTGGATGACAGTGATGCCAAGGATATGGTATTCATGAAGATAACAACAGAGGTGGTACAGATGAATGGAGAGGTAAGAACATTTAAAGTAATATTGTTATTGCAGTCAGTTTAGAACTAATAATATATGAATATGCATTGTTTTACATGTTTATGCATTTTTAAGGAAGAGGTCAGTGACACAGCAATGCCGAATGAAGACCAGACGACAGGCACACTGGAAGAGGACCAGACAGCTGAAATAGAAGGCGACAAAAGCCCTTCCAAAGAGGACAAGACAGGTTGGTTTAAATGGAGACAATGCCAAAAATGTGCAGAAGTATGTAGTGAAGATTCAATATAGTGAAGTAATTTTCAGATTGTAAATTAAAGTAATATTTTTAGCACAACTGATGAGCCTCTCCTCTGCCCTCTTCTGTAGATGATGCCCCTCCAAAGAAAAAGACTGCCATGGACCAGATGTTTGGAGATTTCCTGAGTGCAAGACCACCAGCAAAGACCATCAGGGAGAAAGCTAAGGATGAAATCTTAAAATATAGAGAAAGGGACACTTTAGGTTTGGATGTGGATGTGTTGCAGTGGTATAGACTGCAAGTAGATCTTCCACTACTATCAGCTTTAGCAAAGAGATATCTGTCCATCCCAGCAACAAGTGTACCAGCTGAAAGAGTTTTAGCACAGCTGGAGATATAGTTACAGCTCAGCGTAGCTTGCTTCACCCTGATCATGTTGATCAGTTGATATTTCTGAAGAAAAACCTTTAACTGAAGGTGACTGACCAATGTGCACTATTCTAAAATGCATTTTTTTTATTTAGAATTTTATTTTATTTTTATTTTATTTTATTTTATTAGCCTGTTGTTTACAGTGACAGTGATGTTTCAAAGTAAAAGCAGCATAACACTGCTAGTTCACAACATTAAGTTTTGAATAATAAGTGGCAAAACATCACTTTGTAAAACTTATTTTCATAGTTGAAAACTGAAATTACAATTCTTGATGTGCAATGGTAAGCCTTCTTTCTGTTGAAAGAGTGCAAATATTTTTGTTGTTGTATATATTGCACTTATACCTTCTGTTTATCTTGGAAATACTTAAATAATATGTGCCATGTGTTCTAAAATGGCCCTCTACTGTAAACCGACACTCAGGCTCTGAGAGAAAAGCCAGTTCGTAAAAAAGTCTTGGTTTTACTTGGTTAATAAATAATCAAACTCATTCAATGACACCGCATCCTCTTTCACATCATCACATAAACTTGATCTAATTAGCTAGTGCTGAAGTATCGCATCGTATCGTGATATGACTGTGAATCGTATCGTATTGCATCGCAAAATGCCACACATGTATGGTTAATATATCGGATCGGATACTTTGTATCGAGATGCATATTGGATCGGCATTATTCCTAGATGCCCAACCCTAGTACTTACACATCTGAGTTCCATTTACCTCCATCCTCCCCACCACCACCGAGATGGTACCTTCCCCTCCATCCTTCCCACCACCACCAGGATGGTCCCTTACCGTACCTCACAGGGGGTCGGCTGCACCCCTGCCTTCGTCTTCAGGCAGGCAATGCAGAGTCCATACTCTCAGATTGCGAGCTACGGACGGGGCCTACGGCAAAGAACTTTATATCATAATATTGCTTGCTGGGCTGTTAATAAATGGTTATCTGTCACAGTATTATTCTCCCGAGTCTTTCTGGTAGAATGTGAGTCTTAATGAAGAATTGAAGAAGGCTAGTATGTGAACACAGCACATGTAGATGTAAGTGTGATTTATGTGGCCTCTTATTGAGCATGTCCTCTCGGTTCACTTTCATTTAGACCTACCAACTCAGACGCAATCTAGAGAATCTGAACAAAGGCATTTTAACAGTCTTTCTTGAACCCTCACTGATCTACAAATCAAGTAGAACCTTAGTGTTTAAATATTTCAGGTGTCATCATGCCTACATATAAATAGTCTTCCTGGATCTTGTAAAAAGTAATCATTATAAATGTAGACCCCACCAAATGGCAGTGTCTATTTACTCTGTGCAAATATCAAAGGTTGTTGCAAAGGCTATTTTCATTAACTCCGCCCACTGTCGCTTAGATATTCTACCTTTAGTACTGCACAAACAGCACATTACTTCCATTTACACTTTGTGTGAATAGAAAAAATCCCTATTCACACTACTTATGTCACTATTCAATGTGTTTGAGTTCTGTTTTTAAGATCTGGTTTCCCCTGTCTTTGTGGTTTTTGGTTTAGTCCTGTTTAGTTTTCCCGCTCCTCGTTTGTGTTCAGTTTCATCACCTGTGTTCTGTTAATTATTCAATCATTCCATGTGTATTTAAGCCCTGTGTTTTCTCCCAGTGTTTGTCGATCGTCGTCTATGTGTGGTTGTGTGTAAACCCTGAAACTCTGGAGTTCTGTTCTTGTTTCATTTTGGAAAGTTTCATTTTTTTTATTAAAAACTATTGTCTTTGTAATTCCGTGTCCTCGTCTTCGGTCACCTGCACACCAACCCTGACAGAACGATCGACCACATCATGAGCTGGGAGCTTGCGGGACAGATCTCGGCTTTAGCGCTGGATAGCCGTGATCTGTTCCACTTTACCTGGAGCTTTGTTCCACTCGCTGCTTCCTGCTCGCTGGGCGATGAAATAATCAAGACATGTTACCGGCGTGGGGCCAAGGTGGTCGACCCAAGGGAGCTTCCAGATCTCTCCGGTCTGGACTGGAGAGAGGCAGTTTCCAAATGTCTGGAAAGCTTCCTCCCATGGCACGCCATGTCTTCACCGCTGGTCCCGTCCAGCCCAGTCAAGCCTTCGCCGCTGGTCCCATCCAGCACAGAGACCCTACCGCTGGCCTCTGCCAGCATTGATTTAATAGACTTTTTCACAGAGCCCGTGGACCCAGCGCCAGAGCCAGAGCCCGTTGACCCAGCGCCAGAGCCAGAGCCCGTTGACCCAGCGCCAGAGCCCGTTGACCCAGCGCCAGAGCCCGTTGACCCAGCGCCAGAGCCAGAGCCCGTTGACCCAGCGCCAGAGCCAGAGCCCGTTGACCCAGCGCCAGAGCCAGAGCCCGTTAACCCAGCGCCAGAGCCAGAGCCCGTTGACCCAGAGCCAGAGCCAGAGCCCGTTGACCCAGAGCCAGAGCCAGAGCCCGTTGACCCAGAGCCAGAGCCAGAGCCCGTTGACCCCAGAGCCAGAGCCCGTTGACCCAGAGCCAGAGCCCGTTGACCCAGAGCCAGAGCCCGTTGACCCAGAGCCAGAGCCCGTTGACCCAGAGCCAGAGCCCGTTGACCCAGAGCCAGAGCCCGTTGACCCAGAGCCAGAGCCCGTTGACCCAGAGCCAGAGCCCGTTGACCCAGAGCCAGAGCCCGTTGACCCAGAGCCAGAGCCCGTTGACCCAGAGCCAGAGACCGTCCTGCCAGAGACTTCTTCCCCGCTGGTCCCGTCCAGCCCTGCCGAGCCCTCACCGCTGGTCCCGTCCAGCCCTGCCGAGCCCTCACCGCTGGTCCCGTCCAGCCCTGCCGAGCCCTCACCGCTGGTCCACGTCTGTCACGTCACGTCTGCCCAGCCTGTCCCTTTTCCAGTCACTCTCCCCATTAATTTTTTGGGGGGGGGCCATAGGTCCTCGCCGTGGGCGCCGAAGGACCCACGGCCACCTGAAGGGTCTCACCGCCATGGCCACCCGAAGGGGTCTCACCGCCATGGCCACCCGAAGGGGTCTCACCGCCATGGCCGCCCGAAGGGGTCTCACCGCCGTGGCCACCCGAAGGGGTCTCACCGCCGTGGCCGCCCGAAGGGGTCTCACCGCCGTGGCCGCCCGAAGGGGTCTCACCGCCATGGCCGCCCGAAGGGGTCTCACCGCCATGGCCGCCCGAAGGGGTCTCACCGCCATGGCCGCCCGAAGGGGTCTCACCGCCATGGCCACCTGAAGGGGTCTCACCGCCGTGGTCACGCCCGCAGCCTGCTCCGCCCTGGCCACGCCCACAGTCTGCTCCGCCCTGGCTACGCTCACAGTCTGCTCTGCCCTGGCCACGCCCACAGCCTGCACCGCCCTGGCCACGCCCACAGCCTGCACCGCCCTGGCCACGCCCACAGCCTGCACCGTCGTGGCCACGCCCACAGCCTGCTCCGCCCTGGCTACGCTCACAGTCTGCTCCGCCCTGGCCACGTCCACAGTCTGCTCCGCCCTGGCCACGCCCACAGCCTGCACCGCCCTGGCCACGCCCACAGCCTGCACCGTCGTGGCCACGCCCACAGCCTGCTCCGCCATGGCCACGCCCACAGCCTGCTCCGCCCTGGAGGCTTCCTGGACCTGCACTATGCCCTCGTCAGCCTCCAGGGCGCCCACCCTCCCACCCCTTTGGATGTTATACGGCGCGAGATCGCGCCTTCGGGGAGGGGGGAGGTACTGTCACTATTCAATGTGTTTGAGTTCTGTTTTTAAGATCTGGTTTCCCCTGTCTTTGTGGTTTTTGGTTTAGTCCTGTTTAGTTTTCCCGCTCCTCGTTTGTGTTCAGTTTCATCACCTGTGTTCTGTTAATTATTCAATCATTCCATGTGTATTTAAGCCCTGTGTTTTCTCCCAGTGTTTGTCGATCGTCGTCTATGTGTGGTTGTGTGTAAACCCTGAAACTCTGGAGTTCTGTTCTTGTTTCATTTTGGAAAGTTTCATTTTTGTTATTAAAAACTATTGTCTTTGTAATTCCGTGTCCTCGTCTTCGGTCACCTGCACACCAACCCTGACAACTTAGTCAAGATGCTATTTATTACTTGCTATACTTGGTGCAAAAAGTATCTTTGCAAAGTCTCTTAGCAAAGTCTATCCAAAACACAAACAATTATGACAGTGACACTCAACATTATAACTCAGCCAAAAGGGCAACAAACAGAGTAAAAAATGAACACTAATCTGTTGTTATTGTACAGTAAATTGTGAAACTCCGCTGTACATTAAGCTTTGTAAAATAAGCAAATATTGTCATATATGCTAAGTAAATATTTATACACAGTGTTAACAATGAGAGAATGCACAAAATAGAAGTCCACCCTATTTCACCAATGTCCTCTCGTGTGGAGATTTCTAGCCTCAGAAGTAGAACAAAAGAAACTGGATGCAATATATATGTATATATATATATATATATATATATATATATTAATATACATATATATTTCCTAATACATTGTAACGCAACAAGGCATTAAATGCGCAACTCAACCTAAACACAAATAATTATTATTTATTAATATTTCAGTGTTCTGGTTTGTAGAACAGAACACAAACATACACAAACACACTATTCTCTCTCAAGTTACAATCTATCTTGTATAATATTTCCTATGTGATCTAACATCCTTGAATATTGGATTGCACTAAAGCTGGGTAATGAGTTTTTCTAAAAAAAAGGATACGCATTGCGACAAAGCAGCCAGGAGAGCTAGTAGATTAACATTGGTGGACTTGAACTTGAAAAACGGTGTGTACTGAAGTCTTTCTGCGGTTGAAAGAACATTCCTTCTGATATTCATTCATGTTTATTTGATGCTATAAATTAACTAGAAGGAAGAGATGATCAGTTCACGGGCAACTTTGACTGAGTCGCTACAGAGATCTGTCACGACAAATTAAAAAGCCACAAAATGGCATTTGTTTCAATTTCTTAAAAAAATTACAAAATTTTAAAGTTGAGACTTTGTTTCATATCACATTAACCTGCCCTGTCCTTTCTGTCACCGCATTATCAGCGCGAAAACATGATGTGTGGCGTGAGAATACCATGGTTTGTCGGACATAGCAACAGTAACTAAAGGGAGTGGGTCTTTGCGAACGGTAATTTGGACTTACATTTTTTGCCTGTTCATTGACTTTGACACATTCCTCACACTCAGTCACTAGTGAAGGGTTTGGGACTGTGCACTTGTCAGCCAATCAGTGCTGTTATGACGTCACATTTACAGCTAACGGCTAAATGATAGCTGTCTTTAGATATTATAGATCTCCTTAATAATACAAATGAATGGAGGCCACCTCTAGATGGAGCTGAAAAACAGGTAAATAACACGCAAATACGATCAAAGTACTACAACGACCACATAAAAGCTGAAGCAGATGTAATGCACCTTTCCTGCACTGTAATGTCCCATAAACTCTTTGGTCTTTTCATCTCTTTGATCATCTCAGATGTCTGACTGTTTGAAGGACTCTCTGACCTGTGTCCATCCATCATTCCACCTCACAGTAATCTTAATATCAGTGAACCATGTTTACATGCAGGAATTAGTTGTGATGGTGGGAAAACAACCACACAATGGCCTAAGAACAGTACAAAACATGATAAATAGAGGTCATCAGTATGCAGAATATTTATTTTCACATATTAGCCATTCATTGTTGGTAATGTCAACATTAAAGGAGATAGTTCAGTTGTTGGTGTAAAAGCATCAGTTTTGCTAGTCTTTTTTTTCTGACTGACCAGAGGGAAGAGCTTGAAAAAGGAGATGGTTGATGGGGTGAAAGACAGGTGGGCTTTGGACCTCCTTATACTCTTCCTTGCCCTGAGGTTGTTGAGAGTAGGCAGGTGAAACTCATAATGCGCTCTACAGATTTAATAATGCGCCGTGGCTTGTCCTTGGTGTGGGCAGACGTGGCCCCAAACCAGACAGTGATTGATTAGTTGAGAATGGTCTCAATGATAGCAGTGTAAAATTCGATCAGTCATTTGATCCGTCTGTCATATCCAGCCATCTTTTAAAAATGGGGTTTTCAACTTAGGCTAACATACCTCCTGGTTAGATAAAGGTTATCATCTAATAAATGTACTGTCAAGATCCGCTTGACACTGAAAGGAGCCCAGCAATGTAAAAAAAATCAGCCTCCCCGGAGTGCAGATGTGTGATGGACTAATTTAGACTAATAGGGCTTTATTTAGGCTCCATCTGTAGGACTGCTTTCATGCAATCAAACACTCATTTTCTCTCTTTTCTCTCTCCCTTACACACATACAAGTCTCCACTTTAAGCTTACAAGAAGGTGTGAGAAAGAAAGTTAGATTCACAATTAGCCTCTGGAGACCTTGTATTATTTTTATTTTTCATGAAAAAATAACTGTATGCCACCCAAAATTCTCTGAATGTGGCTGTGTATGTGTGCAAAAGACTTTATTATGCCATTTACAAGGTCTCTACATCTGCAGTGAGCAATTAAACAAATTCACACATCTGTCAAACTGTTCTAAACTCATTTCTGCACATATGCTACACATATTCACACAATCTCCTAAAATGACAAAAGTGCTGCTATGTGACCAAAATTATTAGGCTGTATTTCTAACACATTTTACAAATATTAGTCAGAAAGTAAACAAACCCTTTCTGACCACAGTCCAAGAAATCTGGACCCACAAAAACAATTTACAAATTATTTTGTACCATTCACAAAATGGAAGAAATAACTTGCAAGGGTTTATCTTCTGTACAGATTGAAAATGTAATAAAGAAGATATCCTGAGATATCCTGTAATTGAGTGCAATATGATGCAAGAGTACGGCTTATTTCTGACTGTAGAGTAATGGATTTGTTTTGTCTGAAAATGTGTTATTTCATCATTGATGAAAAATGCATCATCCTGGTCATTAGCCAAAGCATCTCACATATAATATTCATATCAAAGTAAATCTGCTGAGATTTCTGAAAATAAAAGAAACACATTTGAAAGTAATTTACACATTCAAGTGTGAGTTTGACTATTACTGCCTGATTTTGTGTATCATTAAAGATGGAGCAGCTGTAAATGGGCCTGTGCTTGTGATACACCTACGTGAATGGATTCTTGTAGAATATGTCCTCAAATGCGACACAATTGTCCCCAAGTTGTTCTGCAATATAGCCAAAGCTTAATATGAATAGGCCCTAATTAAATTAATATGTGATATAAAAGAATGCTATCAGAACTAGTGATAAAGTGGAAATAGAAAATGGCAAATTTAGCTGCTTTTCAGGGTATATTAAGAGCCCCAGGATATAATTTCATTCCAAAGGTTATATATAATTCATGTCATTCATTATTACCTTCAAAGGCCTGATAAATGTGAACCTTTCATTACAATTGTATTAGCTCTGTGAAATCTGACAAAATCCTCTCTTGGATTAGTTGGTGACCTAAATATGCCCATGTTTGCCAAAGTGGCCTTTTCCTAGGTTCTCTTACGAGAGTATCTCTCGTACTGCGTAATATCTTACGCTATGGGGAAACACTCTTTCCTCGAGATATTGAAGCCAAAAATTATCCTTAATTTTTTAATCATGCAAAGCGCTTTTGCAGCAGCAAGCAGACAAGGGCGAGACAGCTCGCGCGCCCATTGGCTGCCTCGCTGGAAAAGCTGCAGCCTATCGAGTGAGGCACTGCGTGACGTAATGACGAATGAGGACGCTTCGCGCTCATTTCGTCATGTCCCGCCAGTATAGGCGTGGTCTCGCCCTATAAATACCCCCTCGATAGCTGTATTTCCTCTGATTTTTCATTCTTCACGCGAAGCTCACGCATCGCGGGATCCAGAGTGAGAAGCCGCGCCGTTGACTTGTAGCCTTCTCAGCGGGACGTGCCATCTTCTGAAGTCGCTGGCCCAGCCGCCTTCAACCGCCGTACCTGCTGCGCTTTCCGGCGTACTATATCCTTTTACTCTGCTAAGTGTGTGTGTGTTTGCTTACGTGACGCAACACCCATTTCTACTGTTCTAAAAGAGCTGCGTCTTTTTAAAGATGCCTTCCTGTGGTTCTTGCCGAGCCCCACTCAGCGACGAGGACCGCCACGTCATCTGCGTGTCCTGCCTGGGTGAGGCCTGACGGCGGATGCCATCATTGTGAACGCTTGCCTATGGTGACTCTGCGGACTCGCCTAGCTTCGTTCTCCGAGCCCGCATCCCAGCCCGCCGTGATGCCGCGCCGCAAGAAGCGCCGCGCCCTGCGCGCGCCCTGCGCGCGCCCGAGCTATTTCCAGCCCGCCAAAGCTCGCCGGTTCGCCCGCCAGCTTCGCCGGCTTCGCCGGCTTCGCTCGAGTCGCTCCCAGACGGACAGCGGCCGCCGTCTGCCGCCGCGTCCGCACTTGAGCTCGACAAACTTACCGGAGACGGCATTGAAACTGAGCCGATGCGTCCGCTCTCTCAAGCCGTGGATTACATCGGCCTGAATGGTGAGATACATTTGTGGCTAACGCTATCCGAGATGACGGAATCTGAGCGCTCCGTGTTCCTCGACGTTCTCGCTCTGCTGGACGCCGCCCCCCTCAGCGCGGGCCCCGGCCGAGGATTGAGATAAAGCCCGAGGTCTCAAGGCCTTCCTAGTCTCTCTAGGAAAGCGACGGTGTTCAGTTCCCGCTGCGGCCGGATTTTCACCAAAACTTCTCGCTCGTTCAGTTCCAAGCAATGTGACTGTTCCAGTGTATTTCGCAGTGAGCAAGCTGGTTCCACAGCCCGCTTGCCTGCGCACAAAGGCCGTCGTTTCGGCTAACTAGCAGCGCCGCCAGGCCCGAGATCAAACACCGCGCTCTCGCTCTGCTGGACGCCGCCCCCCTCAGCGCGGGCCCCGGACGAGGATTGAGGTAAAGCCCGAGGTCTCAAGGCCTTCCTAGTCTCTCTAGGAAAGTGACGGTGTTCAGATCCCGCTGCGGCCGGATTTCCACCAAAACTTCTCGCTCGTTTAGTTCCATGCGTTGTGACTGTCCCAGTGTATTTCGCAGTGAAGCAGCCGGTGTCTCAGCCCGCTTGCCTGCGCACAAAAGCCGTTTCTATGGCTACCCAGATAAATCCAATAAAGAGTGCATTTTCTGGTGTTCCGGCCACGGCCGATGGTGTTACGAGTGCTGTAAGAATGCCCACGTCCCAGTGCCCATTCCCACACCCAGACACAGCCCGCCACGGTGCAGGGCTAGCACAAATAAAACCAACTCATGTTGGTTGTGCAGAAAATGTAGTGAACGCGCCCATACAATGCCCGCTTACACTACACGATGCGTGTCCCTTGGTTTCTGTAAAAACGAAACTAACACACATTTAGTCGGCGCGAGCCGACAGTGTTCTCAGTGCAGTAAATGTGCCCGCTGTTCCGCATTTCCTCACTGACACGCCGAATCCCACGGGATTCACCCCCGCTCGCTTTCTATGCACAACCCGTCACAGAGAAGCTGAGCGCGGCCAGGCTGCCCGCTGTGATTAGCGCGCACCTCGCACACTGTGAACACAGCGTTGATTCAGTCGGCGCGAGCCGAGTATTCTCCGTGCAGAAAATGTGCCCGCTGTCTCGCGCCCGCATTTCTCACAGACACTCCGAATCTCACGGGATTCACCCCCGCTCGTCTTCTCTGCACAACCCGTCACAGAGAAGCTGAGCGCGGCCAGGCTGCCGGCTTTGATCAGCGCGCGCCTCGCACGCTGTATACACAGCAGTGATTTAGTCGCGCGAGCTGACAGTATTCTCAGTGTAGTAAATGTGCCGCATTTAGTAAATGTGCCCACATTCCCTCACACGCGCCGAATCCCACAGGATTCGCCCCGCTCGCTTTCTCTGCGCGTCCCGCCATAGAGAAGCTGAGCGCGGCCAGGCTGCCCGCTGTGATCAGCGCGCCCCCCGCCTCGAACGCTGTAAACACGGTGCTGTGTTCCCAGTACACAGGGGCTCTCGAGCCGCCGTCCTGCCGTGGCCAGAGCCCAGATTTCATTCTACCCCTAGCTATTCACGCAGATGCGTGGTCAAGGCTTCCCGGGGTATCAGAATGGGTGTTGAACACAATAACGAGAGGCTGTTCGCTACAGTTCGCTCGACGCCCCCGCCGTAATACGGCGCGAGTCGAAACTACGGTGTATAGCGAAGTGTTTCATCTACTTCGAGCCGAGATAGCGAAACTACTGAGAAAAGGGGCTATAGAACCTCTATCTCAGGGCGAATGGGGCTTATACAGCTGATATTTTCTGGTACCGAAAAAAGATGGTGGGTTCAGACCCATTCTAGATCTGCGACTGCTGAACAGAACGCTCGGGAAGCGCCAGTTCAGAATGCTTACGACCAGGAAAATCCTCGCGCAAGTGCGCCAAGGAGACTGGTTCATGTCAATAGATCTGAAAGACGCCTATTTTCAAATACAAATAGCGTCCCATCACAGGCGATTCTTGAGATTCGCCTTCGAGGGCCAGGCATATCAATACACAGTCCTGCCGTTCGGCCTGTCCATAGCACCCCGTACGTTCACGTAGTGCATGGACGCGGCCCTCGCCCCCCTGAGACTTCGGGGCATGCGAGTTTTGAACTACTTGGACGATTGGCTGATTCTAGCTCGTTCACGAACGGAGCTCATAGAACACAGGGCCGCATTACTCGAGCACCTCGAGGAGCTGGGCCTTACAGTCAATTGGGCGAAAAGCTCACTGCTCCCCAGTCGGAGAATTTCCTTTCTGGGAACAGTGTTGGACTCGCTATCCATGACAGCACGCCTGTCACCGGAGCGCGGATTGAATATTCAGCACGTCGCGAGATCCTTCCGCCACGGCTCTATAGTCCCGCTCAGAAGGTTTCAGAAAATGCTGGGTCTGATGGCCTCAGCAGCCTCCGTACTCCAGTTGGGCCTGCTCCGCATGCGCCCACTGCAGCTATGGCTAAAAGCACGAGTTCCCCCAGGGCATGGACCGCGGGTCTATTTCGCCTCAGGGTCGACCTTCAGTGCGTTTCAGCTCTGAAACCGTGGAAAGTGACCGACTGGTATCAGTCAGGTGTGAGTCTGGGGATCGCCTCGGGTGTGAAGGTGGTGTCTACGGACGCCTCCACATCGGGGCGGGGAGCGCTGCTCGAGGGCAGACCACTAGCTGGCCTATGGTCAGTACGGGAGAAGCTCCTTCACATAAACTGCTTGGAATTAATGGCAGTCGACAAAGCGCTAAGGCGCTTCTGTCCCCAGATAATAGGCCACCACGTATTGGTCCGGTCCGACAACATGTCAGTGGTGGCGTACATAAATCGCCAGGGCGGCATCGGGTCCACACGCCTTTGCAGGCTGGCGGAACCCCTCTTGGTCTGGGCCCAGCGGAACCTCCTTTCTCTGAAAGCGGCGCACGTGCCTGGGCACCTGAATACGGGTCCAGACAAGCTGTCCAGAGACAACGTCCCGACAGGAGAATGGTCGCTGCATCCGCAGACGGTCCAGCTGCTGTGGGAAACGTTTGGCAGAGTGCAGGTGGACCTGTTTGCGTCCCGCGAGAACGCTCACTGCCCAGTATTCTTCTCGAAAAGCAGGGACGCGCTGGCCCATGCTTGACCCAGCGGTCCCCTGTATGCTTTTCCCCCTGTCTCACTCCTGCCTCAGGTGTTGGAGTGGATCAGGGAAAATGGATGCCCAGTGCTGCTTGTAGCTCCGCTCTGGACGAACCAGGCTTGGTTTCCGGTCCTGATGCGGATGGCCAGCACTGCCCCGTGGCCTGTACCGTTGAGGAGAGATCTCCTCTCTCAGGCGGAGGGCTCGATTTGGCATCCTCGCCCGGAACTGTGGTCCCTGCACGCATGGGCCATCAACGGGTACCCGCTAGCCTCCCGGAAGGAGTGCTAAACACGATCGCGCAGGCTAGAGCTCCGTCTACCAGACGGCTCTATGCCTCGAAATGGTCGGTGTTCTCTACTTGGTGTCGAGCCCGTGGCTTTTCACCTGTGGACTGCGGGGTTAAGGAAGTGCTTGCCTTCCTTCAGGAGCTGATGGATAAGGGAAGGACCCCATCCACGCTCAAAGTTTACGTGGCGGCCATAGCAACGTTTGCTAAACCGGTGTCTGGCCAGTCACTGGGGAAAAACGACTTTGTCGTGCGTTTCCTACGAGGAGCTCGGAGGTTAAACCCTCCCAGGCCCCCTTCAGTCCCGGCTTGGGACCTTTCCACGGTCTTGGAGGCCATGAAAGGCGCCCCGTTTGAGCCGATCCAGCTGTCGGACATGAAGCACCTGTCCCTTAAGACGGTGTTTCTATTGGCTCTCGCTTCAGTGAAGCGTGTAGGGGACTTACAGGCGCTTTCTGTAAGCGCGTCATGTCTGGAGTTTGGGCCTAACGACTCAAAGGTCGTACTCAAACCGAGGCACGGCTACGTGCCGCAATCCCTCAATACACCGTTTAGGGCCCAGGTAATTTCCCTGTCAGCCCTTCCGGTTCTCGATGAGGAGAGGGACGCGAGTCTCCTTTGCCCTGTCAGGGCGTTAAGGGCTTATGTGTCCCGCTCGGCTGAGTTCAGACAGACCGAGCAGCTTTTCGTGTTGTTTGGCGGCCGTTCTAAGGGACTCGCCGCTTCAAAACAGAGCCTATCCAGATGGATAGTGGATGCCATAGCGCTGGCTTACACTTCCAGGGGCCTGCGGTGCCCATTGGGTGTCAAAGCGCACTCCACGAGAGGCGTGGCCTCGTCGTGGGCATGGTATAGCGGGGTCTCCCTGCAGGATATCTGTACGGCTGCGGGCTGGGCCTCGCCGTCTACATTTATCAAGTACTATAACCTGGAGGTGCCCGCCTTACAAGCTAAGCTTCTGGCGGTTTGAACTTCGGGCTTATCGGCCGCCAATGCGGCTATGTGTACCCCTACGGGTCTGTACCCCTACGGGACTTTTATGAAGGAGTGATGCTTCTAGCCTCTCCTCCTCTACTCTGTGTGAGTTGTGGTGATTGTGCACTAGATGTGCCCCGGGCTTGGCCCCGGGACTCTGGTGTTGGATCCCTGTCCGCACGGCGTGTTGCATGGGGTTCCCCATAGCGTAAGATATTACGCAGTACGAGAGATACTCTCGTAAGAGAACGTACTCGGTTACTAACGTAACCTCGGTTCTCTCTAGAGAGGGAACGAGTACTGCGTATCTTGCCGTGCTTGGACTATGCTCTGGTTCGCTTCGGCGTACAAAATCAGAGGAAATACAGCTATCGAGGGGGTATTTATAGGGCGAGACCACGCCTATACTGGCGGGACATGACGAAATGAGCGCGAAGCGTCCTCATTCGTCATTACGTCACGCAGTGCCTCACTCGATAGGCTGCATCTTTTCCAGCGAGGCAGCCAATGGGCGCGCGAGCTGTCTCGCCCTTGTCTGCTTGCTGCTGCAAAAGCGTTTTGCATGATTAAAAAATTAAGGATAATTTTTGGCTTCAATATCTCGAGGAAAGAGTGTTTCCCCATAGCGTAAGATATTACGCAGTACTCGTTCCCTCTCTAGAGAGAACCGAGGTTACGTTAGTAACCGAGTACGATTTTCTATGTGAAACTTAACTTAATCCTCTTCATCCCGTGTGAGACATAAGGCCACTACTAGCTCTTTCCATCTAGGTCTGGCCTGAGCTGCGAACTGTGCTTCTCCCCATGAGAACCCCATTTCTTCCAGCTTGGTCGTCGCTGTGCATCGCCATGTTGTTCTTGGCCTGTCTTATTTGTGCTTCCCAGGTGGTGTCCAACACAAAGCCACTTTGGGTATCCTTTCCTGAGACATCCTGAGTACATGAGCGAGCCATCTTAATTGGTATATCTCCTGAGATATGTTCTTGGATCTTGTCTTTTTGTACAGGTTGACATTAGAGATGGGCCAGTAGATGTTGCGGATTTTCCTAAGGCAACTGTCATGGAAGGCATCTACCTTGCTCATGTCTGCTTTCACTAGAAAGCAGTCTGTTCCCTTTCGAGGGAACTCGCGATGCGGAAGCGTCATCGACGCATCATCTCGTTCCCTCTCTCAGGGAACTGGTTACAGTCATAACCTGAGATGTTTTCACTGCAGCAAATTACATACTGTATTCTATGTGAATAGCCAAGTTTAATCAACGTTTCAGATTAAATGTGATTTTCATCTCTTCAGCGAAGCCTCCCGCATCGCTGGATCCAGAGTGAGAAGCCGCGCCGTCGACCTGTAGCCTTCAGCGGGACGTGCCATTGAGCCTGGAGTCGCTGGCCTCGCCGCCTTCAGCCGCCGTACCTGCTGCGCTTTCCGGCGTTTATATCCTTTCCTCTGCCTAGAGTGTGTGTGTGATTGCAAGCCGCCTGCTCGCAGCTCTCAGCCCCAGCCTGCACCGCCCGCCGCCGCCGCCGCCTCACAGCGCCGCCAGGCCCGGGATCAGAGACCGCGGTCTCGCTCCGCCGGACGCCGCCCCCCTCACCGCGGGCCCCGGCCGAGGATTGAGATCAAGCCCGAGGCCTCAAAGTCTTCCTAGCCGCCCTAGGAAAACGACGGTGTTCAGATCCCGCTGCGGCCGGATTTCCACCAAAACTTCTCGCTCGTTCAGTCCCATGCGTTGTGACTGTCCCAGTGTATTTTGCAGTGAAGCAGCCGGTGTCTCAGCCCGCTTGCCTGCACACAAAAGCTGTTTTTACGGCTACCCAGATAAATCCAAT
Organism: Chrosomus eos; assembly: GCA_036326025.1. Classification (NCBI taxonomy): domain Eukaryota; kingdom Metazoa; phylum Chordata; class Actinopteri; order Cypriniformes; family Leuciscidae; genus Chrosomus; species Chrosomus eos. The sequence goes on from JAZAVI010000215.1 coordinate 186,249, forward strand.
AAAGAGTGTATTTTCTGGTGTTCCGGCCTCGGCCGATGGTGTTATGAGTGTTGTAAGAATGCCCACGTCCCAGTGCCCATTCCCACACCCAGACACAGCCCGCCACGGTGCAGGGCTCGCACAAATAAAATCGACTCCGGTCGATTGTGCAAACAATGTAGTGAACGCGCCCATATCCCTATGCCCGCTTACACTACACGCTGCGTGTCCCTCGGTTTCTGTAAAAACGAAACCAACACACATTCAGTCGGCCCTAAACGACAGTGTTTTCAGTGCAGCAAATGTGCCCGCGGTCCCGCGCCCACATTTCCTCACAGACACGCCGAATCCCACGGGATTCGCCCCGCTCGCTCTCTCGGCGCCACCCGCCTTAGAGGAGCTGAGTGCGGCCAGGCTGCCCGCTGTGATCAGCGCGCCCCCCGCCTCGAACGCTGTAAACACGGCGCTGTGTTCCCAGCACACACGGACTCTCGTGCCGCCGCTTTCCCGCGGCCAGAGCCCAGATTTCATTCTACCCCTAGCTATTCGCGCGGATGCGTGGTCAAGGCTTCCCGGGGTATCAGAGTGGGTGCTGAACACTATAAAGAGAGGCTATTCGCTACAATTCGCTCGACGCCCCCGCCGTTACACGGCGCGCGTCGAAACTACGGTGAAAAGCGAAGTATCTCATCTACTTCGAGCCGAGATAGCGAAACTACTGAGGAAAGGGGCTATAGAACCCCCCCATTGTATTAAATGTGGCATCTAAATCTTGACCTCAGAAGTCTTACATTGCCAATTAGTCAGTCATAAAGCTTGGTTTTTCATGTCCTTAATCATTAGCAAAAAAAAAAGGTTAATTAGAATGACAGACATATTGGTGACTGAGGTCTATATTTAGCCTGACTAGCTCTAATCAAATTTGACAGTGTTCAGTCAGATGGCTTTAAAAGTCCTTTCAATTAGGTTGTTTTAACTAGGGGATTAAAACTTTTACCTGAGACTAATACCTGTGAGAATGGATAACCTCAGTGTTCTTAATACTCAATACACACAAGTCTCCATAGTGTCATAAAAGATTGTTTAAAGATAAATAATACCAAAGATAAAGACATGTTGTAAAATAGTAAGGAAATATGAGGTTGAATAGGTTTTCACAATACTGTACCTCACATGCTTTGCCTGACTTGTGCTCATTTACTGCTCATTTTTTGTCAAATGGACTTGTTTGTGTTTAGTCCACACATTATTCAAGAAATCTTCTGAATTGTCAGAAACATCAAATTGACGCTTTTACTTATATGACTGAAATATTATTTCAGAAATGGAGAACTGGGTGGTAGCTCAAAATGTAACATTGTAGTTATTCTAAACAATGCAGTATGTCTGTACAAATACTGATATGATAATAAGAAAAGAAATACTGCTCATATTAACCATTTAGTGAAACTGAGGTGATGGAAACTACAATACTTGAATCAGAGGTAAGTAAAGGTGGGCTGCAGAATCAATTTCTGTTTATAGCATCTCATTGGGTAATATCAAACGTGGTAAAGAACTCTGCAGATGTGTGTGTCCTTTCATCGACTCTTTGTGCATTAAGGAGCCTACACACATTAAAGTGTGGGCAAGATGGGAGAGAAGGTAATGTAACTATGAGTGATTTCACTGATTTCTATGATGTACCTCTGCCTACATACAGCAATTTTAAAATATTATACACGGAAAAAAGTCAGAAATGCTATGGCAAGTTCTGCAGCCTACTGTACCAATGTCAGGTAATCCAGCAACATGAATGCCTAATGACGAAAAGCACAGTGACCTAGCAATCTGATAAAATTGATGTCAGTGTGAACACACTCAGATATATCTATTTGTAGAGCCACATGTGTCTGCAGTTTCTGACCAGCAGTGCTTGGATTGATTGCTACTAGATTCTGTTCCACCCATGTTTCTTATAAAAGGAGGTTCTCATTTTTTAGCAATCTGATAATAGTTACGATCCATTCCCATATGATAGAATTAACAACCTTTAAGCAATTAAACATGTCTGACCAAGGGGCAAATTCCACTGGAATGCTTGTCAATGGATTATGTTCCATCCATGTTACAAAGAGATTCTAATATGTATCAACATGATACCGCGTGAGATCCGTCCTCCTACAGGAAATAATCAACAATTTTTAAGTCATTACATCAACACATTTAAGTCATTATCAACACCTTTTACCATAAACAATTGATTGGATCTGATTTCAATGAATAAACTGAAGTTTCCCTGTATATTCTTACAACACAGCTGCCCTAAGCATGTAAATATGTTATTTATTTAAAGGTGTGATCTTTCCCTGCTCATTAAAAACATGAATGCTGAATTACAGACATGGGGCTTTATTTCCAATCACTCATACTTCGATTAAGATTATGCATGGTATACATTCTTGAATTTTAATACAATATAGTGCAATATAGTAACATAAGCTTGTATTTTAATATGTACTGTATATTGTGTTTGGATCAATTCCTACTAATAATCCCATATATATGTTCAAGTTTAATATTTCCTGCATAATTATACGTTTTGTTCGGTCAATTACCTGTGAATCTGCCTGGACAATCCTGATTCTGCTGAAGGGATTATTCTGCCCTTTTCTTGACAGCAAGTTTTCCTATGCTAATATTCAACTCATAGGTCCAGTCTTTCTGGTGGAAGGCAAATTCTACCCGAGTTAGTTAGTTGTGGAATAACTGTCAGATGATCTCTGTTCCTTCTCAGTGTTCCCATCTCAGTTCCTACCTAATACGGTCTGGGTGTTGATGCTTTTCCCTGGACTGTTCCAGTGGTCTTTGAAGTCCTGATCCACACTTTCTTTCCAGGTATGATGACTGGAAGAAATTTTTCTCTGTGTCTAGATTTGAATGTTTCCTGTTGTTTCTATTTTAAAATCCTGTCTTTCCTTGTGAACACTTTTAGGTCTGGCCATCTTGGTGTGAGAGATTTAGGTGGAACTGGGACTGTTAACCTTATTCGTATCCCCCCATTAAGAGTTTTGCAGGCGAGATTCCACTTGTTTCACTGTTTGCACCGCTCACTCTGCCTCTCCGTTGCTCTGAGGGTATCAAGGACTACTTCTAACATGTTCAAAATCACAGTCTCGAGCAAACTCTGCAAACTCGCAAGTTGCAAACTGTGGACTGTTATTTTTCACCAGTGTTTCAGGAATACCAAACCTGGCAAAGATGACCTTCAGTCTCTCAACTGTTGTTGCTGTCATACAGTAAGTTTTGGTAAGTTCGCAACCTCAATGTATCTCGAGAAGTAGTCACACACAAGGTCTCTCGCTCTCTCCCTCTCTGCCGTGGTTGGCACTATGTATGTTATGCGCACAGTATTCTGTCTCGCATTCGTGTTCTAGATTCCTGGAGATGTGAACTAATTTGCGGGCATCAGGGAGACGCTGTCAATATGCGGGTGACTCCCGGAACTTCCGGGAGACTTGGGATGTCTGCAATGGCGCTCGTGACATCTACAGTGACCAGTTGTTTTCTTGGGACCAACATGATGTTGTATTTGAATCTGAGCAGCCATAGATCGTCCAAGGCAATGAGTCGATTCACTGGGGAGAAATGACTTGCTAAATTCCTCTCCACCCACAGCATCCTCCTATAACACCACTCACTCATCGACTCTACATTAGAATAACTTGAAGCAGAATGGGCCACGTGAGCAGAGAATGGATGTTCCGATGAACCTGACACATCAGTCTGCAGGTCTGGAAGAAATGGAAGGGTCACCGGAGCATATATCGCTTGTCTAAGTCACGACCATTCCAAGCTCAATCTGACTGTATTGCATGGAGCAGGAAACAGATTTTTTACACATGTCTGTCTCTACTGACTCCACACTTTCTAAATCATCAAATTCATGAGTGAGCAATGAGTCCTCATGTTCCATGGAATAAGCCGCTGAGCAGGCTTCCGTTTCAGGCATGAGGACTACAGAGCAGAGAAGTGAGGGGATCTTGCTCACATTCCTCAAGCAGCTCCATCTGAGATACCCACAACTGTAAGCTCGGCAGCTTGACCCTCTTAACTCATGAAGTGCGCCAGTCGAGAGCGGAGATTTCTCCCCCTTTGAGGGCTGACCGTGCATGCTCCACTCCTAAAAAGAGAAAACACACATATCATAACAATTACCAGGCGTTATGAAACACGGGCATGGAGGGATACAGAGATTAAACTGTTCGCTCGCCAAGTGTCATTCTTTTCCACACACTGCAATCTTCACACAGCATACAGACAAGTGGCTTCTGGAAGACATTGAGCTGATGACGTGTTTTCAGGTGCCCTTTTTATACGCTGGGGAGCACCCAGCAACGTCATAACTGCATCCGCCATGATTGACTATTTGGTACGTGTGCCTCAGACACTGGGTCCTACGGGACAACATCCCCATTGCGTCAGCTGATGCGGTGTTGATTTCCCTCATAAGGGAACCATTATTAAAGTTACAAAAGCTAACAGCAGGGAGTTATTTCCTTGTCTTTTGTTGTGTGGTGAAAACAAGGAACTACATTGCCCAAACTGCAATGTGGTTATTAGGAGAGGTTCTGCACTGCGGAAGGACATAGCGGGATTAATTAAGCAACATGTGTGCAGGGTTAAGGCGAGGAAGTTTAAAAAAAACACTGAGTGAATGTGAACTGGACGAATTCGAGCTGCTGGAGTTTTTAACAAGCCTGAGTTAATCAATTTAGAGCTGCACTGCGGAAGAGTGTTGTGATTACCGTTGTCGTGATTCCTGAAGGACACTCCATCAGCTGTGTTTGGGCTGTGCGTGAGCTGAATAAACATTTGTTATGAGTTTCCATTACAATGCCGCCGAAAAGGACAAACTCGATTGAAGATTGCTGTGTTTAAGAATTTCGCTGGCTGCACTGTGAAAGAGTTTCTGGATTGTCAAACCAGCATAGAGGAGGCTATCGGAATGTTCCTGTTCTGCCTTGCCGGGACCTTAATAACGGAGTATGAACGGCGGCGTTTAAAGACTAGGCTTGAGTTCTGCACAGAGAAACACAGAAGATGAAGGCTCCAGCGAAAAATATGATCTTAAGTAATATGATGGAAGAAGATAGAAGAGCAGAATGCAGGAGGCATACAAAACGAAGGGTAAGTTTAGCAAGCATTATCAATTAGCTGGTTGAATGCGTTATGCTTATGAGTTAGCATAGCCTACATAGGTGAATTGCAACAGACAGTGAAGAAAATTTTGGCAGTGGGCGTGACTTATAAGTGAAACCAATCAACATAGACCTAGTTATGTTAGTATTTTTAGTATTATTATGCTTATTAGTCTTGTTATTGTGTTTTATTTACAAAAGCCTCCCGTGGACAGGTGTTGAAAATTAGCATGTGTGCTAAAACACTTAAACAAATGCATATGGTTCGTCCAATGTAATTGTATGTCCATGTCAAATAAATAAATAAATAAATAAATAGGGAAAGGGAACTAAAAAAGTCCTCGCTCTAGACTAGGTACTGAAAGAGTTGTAGGAACTACAGTCTGAGGAACTAAAAAATCCCCAAATTTGTCCGGTCGAAACACGCGAAAAAAAGGGTTATAGGAACTTTAGGTTCTAGGAACTGCAAAAGTCCCTCCGGTCGGAAAGCGGCTATAGTTGCTATTCCTGGAAGACCCTCGTTATTCAAGATTCAAGAGATTCAAGATTTTTATTTGTCACATACACAGTTATACAGAATATACAACCTGTAGTGAAATGTAAAATAGGGTCCACTCCAAGATAGTGCAATATTATAAAATACTAAACATAAATTAACAATTTAAATAAATAAGATAAAAATTCTGGTAATATAAATCTGTAATATAGGCTAAACTGGTAATATTTACATACAGAAATGTCCAGACAATAGTACGAAATAGTTACATAGCAGCAGTGTAAAATGCAAAAAGATGTAAGAAAAGTAGCTGCATTACAATAAAGCAATCAGTGTTGAGTCCAGATATTGATATCCAGAGTACAGATGATGTTAAGAGATCGAGTTTAGGAGCCTGATGGCCTGAGGGAAGAAGCTTCTCCTAAGTCTCTCTGTTTTAGTCCTCAAGCTGCGGTAACGCTTACCAGATGGCAGCAAGTTGAAGAGACAGTTATGTGGATGGTTGTAGTCTTTAATGATTTTGTTGGCTCTGCTCTTGCAGCGTTTGAGGTAAATGTCTTGTAGGGGTGGGAGAGAAGACCCAGAGATGCGCTCAGCTAAGCACACGACTCTCTGAAGGGCTTTGCAGTCATGACTAGAGCTATTCCCAGAATACACTGTGATACACTGAGTTAAAACACTTTCCATGGCCCCTGAATAGAAAGTTTTTAGGATCGTTGGTGAGACCCTGAATTTCCTCCACTGTATCGTCAGCGAATTTGACAATAGAAGTGGACCTGTGAGAAGCCACGCAATCATGTGTGTAGAGAGAGTAAAGCAGGGGACTCAGAACACAGTCCTGTTGCGCTCCTACGCTCAGGGTGATGGAGTTGGAGGTGAACCGGCCTACTTTCACTGTGTGAAAGAAAGTCCTGAATCCAATTGCAGAGTGAAGAATTCAGACAAAGATTTAGAAGTTTGGAAGTTAATTTGCTGGGAATTATATTGTTGAAGGCTGAGCTGTAATTGATGAAAAGCAGCCTTACATAGTTCCCATTTTTACTGTCGATGTGGGCAAGGGAGGAGTGTGGAACGTGAGAGATGACATCCTCACAAGATCTGTTTGTTCGATAGGCAAACTGAAGAGGGTCCAGTGTTTCAGGTATGAAGGAGCAAATGTAGTTTTTAACCAGTCTCTCAAATACCTTCATGACTGTGGATGTAAGGGCAACTGGACGATAGTTATTCAGGCAAGAGGGTTTATTGTTCTTAGGCACAGGAACGATGACAGATTTTTTGAAAGATGAGGGGACCACGGAGGTAGCCAGGGACTCATTGAATATTGATGTAAACAATCCAGCGAGCTGGTCAGCACAGCACCTCAGAACGCGACCAGAGATGCCATCAGGCCCAGCTGCTTTCCTGACGTTCACTCGCTTTAGCGCCCGCTAAAGAATTGTTATCAGAATTGCCTTGGCTGAGCGGCTTGTGAGTGAGTTAGGCTACTTCTTTTCGTTGTGGACCGTGAAACACACACACACAAAGGATTGTGGGTGATTAGAGGATGCAAATGATACACTTGATGATCACTTGGAGATTTTTTTGGGGGGTTGTTTTGCAGTTTAGTTAACAATTTGGCATACTGTAAAAACATGCTGAGGATGGGGTGTCAAACAACACACACAATGTTTTGTGTTCATTAATGAAAGTAATACAGACACAATTATGCACTGTGACTCAGTCCTCTACAACAATGAAGTGGCACTTGAGAGAGAGGCAAGGTCTCGTTTATAAAACTGTGCATAGGATCCTCACTAAAAGTGTATGTGCGCCTGAAAGCCAAAAATGGCATACAACTAAAAATATTAAGACCTATAAAACCATGTGTACACCAGAACCTTCCGCAAAATTCCCTTTCTCAGAAACTCAGAAACAGAAAAAACTCAGTCAGGGGAAGATTGTGCGTACATGCGTCTCCAGCCAGCTTCCTCCCCGAAATAATCATATATGGAGCTTGCAACGCCTAGTTTTACTTTGCATATCCTCATCTGCATATAATTTGCATGCATATTCATCCATGTGATACCATGTTTAACAGTACAAGCCATTAGGAAAATATGAGATCCCGATGTGCCGTCACATTACATTGCTAAAAATCATTTAGTAGCCTATCCGTGACTTGTTTTTGAATACATAAATCGAAATAAAATAAAATACACTTCAGAGAAAGTTTTTCTCAATCTTTTCCACTGGCCAAATGGTATTTTTAATTGATTCGTATTTTTAATGGAAACATATAGGCTTTTTATGCATTATTGATCATTATTTGCACAAAAAAGATTCTCAGACCATTAGTTCTGCTCTTATCATGCGCTAAGCAATCATCGGTATAGCTAAAATGTTAAAACACAGCATGCCACAGGAAAAGTGTTTAAGAGTATATTTTTGGGGGGATGAGACATGGATTGCTCTATGTTTGTTGTTCCACTCTAGTGAGTGTTTGCCAGATAATGAGATATCAGACAAAACCGCACACGGACGCACTCAAAGCTCTTCCGATTTGAATATATTGGTGCACATTGTTATTTTTGTCACAAATGTATGTCGCATCTTTTGGTTGTCTGGAGCCCTGCTGTGGTCTTTCTGATGTGCAGAAATAAGAAGGCATCTGTGGGCCGATTAGCCTGGTGTGTCCTCCTCAGAGCTTTTCTCAAGAGATCCTCTGTGTTCTAAAAACACATAGATGTTTCTGAGCTAATGAGGGAGAGAAAGCAAGAGTGAAACATTATTCATGATACATAAACGTTGAGAACTGAAGGAAGCTTATGAAGGAACAAAAACAAGCAAATCAACTAATATTTGAAAATATTCATCATGTTAGTTAGACCAGATGCTTTTTACAGCCATTATTTTAATCTTTTGTGGGCACACAGAATATAGCCACACTAGAACTACAGTAAGCAACATTTTTATTATTTAGTGATAAATGTAATGTTTTTTAAGACAACTTTATTTCACACACACACACACACACACACACACACACACACACACACACACACACACACACACACACACACACACACACACACACACACACACACACACACACACACACACACACACACACACACACACACACACACACACACACACACACACACACACATACACACACACACACACACACACACACCCCGTCTCTCTAGACTCTGATCTCCACAGAGGGGAGGAAGTGAGTTATGGATTAGCTACACTGTGACCATATAAGCTGTTTTATGACACCAACAAAGGGAAGGATAGGATCTGATGTATGAGTCATACATTTGATATAGTGACACACAAATACACAGAAACACACACATGCATACACTCATGCTGTCGCTGGAGAACAACCCCTCAAGCATAGGTCATAAATCAGTGCTCACACATCCACATCCTGCTGTTACCTTAATTACTGCCTCTATTAACTGTTGTAATTAATCTATCATTATTTCACTCACACACAACAACTGCAACCCGCTCACCTCTGTAGATGGACTGTATGCTCATTTGATAAGCTCATATCATTGCATTGAAATGGACTTTGAATAAATGTAGTGCTTCTACACAATTCAGAGAGTTAATAACTTGGTGTACTGAATGTGTGTCTGTTGAATAACAGTGTTTTTCAATTAATTGTACAGTCAGCAAAATGTCCAAGTATTTAAAAATGTCTAGAAGAAAGGGAAAGACAATGATAAGGCAGAATGGACAGATTCAGGACCATATTTTGCTAGTTCGGAAGATATTTCAGAGAAGTTATTGGAGTAGGAATAACAGGTACGATTTTGTCAATGCTTGAACAGTTCAATAAACAAAAAGATAATATTGAGTAACTTACATTTTAGGCACAATATTGCCAATTGCATTGTCTGTTTCAGCTACATTTCAATCAAAAATCATTGCGTATTTTTGAATGAATTCAGTGACTCAAAGTGTGTGTCTAGCCTGACTTCGTCATACTCATATTCTAGTCAGAATGTGAGTCTGATACTGATCCATAGGGCTTTGATTATGAAGCGTGTCTTAACCGAACCAGAAAAAAAAAAAAACCTCTGCACTCAATTGGATAGACCTACAACCAATCAGAGCAATGCAGTAAGTGATGTATGTTGAGCGACGCATAGTTGTCAACAGAACTCAACTGCACGCACACTGGAAAAAGTATTAAAAAAATTATGAGTGTTAACGATCTTTCCCCCTGTTGCAAAAATAATTTAAGGATTCGCGGAGTACTTGCAAACACGAAAAGCATTTTTGAAAGAAATACGTTTGATGATGTGATGATTACGTAACTGCAGATCATCTGTCCATCATCGTTTAAAGCCCACCCTGGCAATTTGATTGGCCCGACGATTTCTGAACTGATCATAATTACTCCTCAATGGATCGAGTCCAGACCGAACTTCCCGACCAAAAAATGTTGTGGGCAGGGTTCGGGCTGGCATCCAGGCTAGTGTGTGTCACTCATAGGCCCTGTCTCAAATGGCATACTTCACATGCACTTTCGGTCTTGTGGACTTACAATGGCTGCCGCGTGTGCGTGTCCGTTAATCTTGAGGCTTGTCCTTCTTAGTCCTGTCCTTCTAAGGCCTGATTCCTACTTGATTCCTCCTCAGCATTAAACGCTAGAATGAGATGGCTAAACTGTTAATGTTCTTCGCTCTAGCAGTCACAGGACGAAAATACAATGAAAATGAATGCAGGATATGAACAACAAACTTGTGTATTCTGTAAAACAGGTCGCATAAGTAGGTTGACAAGTTTTTTTGTGGCAAAATACGATCTTTATATTAACTGACTTTCTATTAATGGAATTGTAAACTTGAGCAAAAGTCCATTGAAGGCAAATTGTACGCATAAAACACATTAAAACGCATGTGCAGTTTTATTAAAGTAAATCCAAAACTTGACCAGATGCAAAATAAACATAGACTTCACAAAATAAAAGACATGAAACATAATTTGAACCAAATTCCAAAACCAAACATGACAGCAATAAAGTGAATGACAATTGCCTTCGGTCTCCCAGTGGTTTACATTACGGGCAGTTTAACATTATGTGATTAATTTACAACAAAACCAAATAAAAGATATTGCCAAATCATTCTTTTGTCTTGCATTACATAATGAAATTGGATGAGCTCACACTTGATTCATCCTTTAAAATCAGCCAAATAAGGAAAACAAAGGAAAACACATTAAACAAAGGCTTACTTCTAAGGATCCTTCAAATTGAGACGGCCTTCAAGTTTGATGAAGTAACAGCCGAGATTAGGACATAGTGATCGAATTGAGAAGCACCAATAAAGTCAGTTGAATAAATTATCCACTGAATCACTAATGAAAACACAAAATTTGCTGGCTGCCACCTGGCTTAACTACTGTATGTAAACTTGCAGAAACGGTCATTGAGAAGTGTAAAATGCTATTAAAATGATATATTATTTTCTTATATTTTCTTATAGGGTCAATTCAGGATAATTGAAACATTTTTCAGTCATCTCAATCGCAAAAGATCTGAATTCAGGCCCAACTCTTTTCTGTATAAATATATATTAATAGCAGCGCCTCAATACATGTTAATGGTCGCCCACTGACTCTCTTCACTGCTTCTTAGAAAATCCAGCAGGCTGGAATTTATTAGTGGCAGTCGGTGGTCCGTGCTCTCACACCCTTTTAGCAGTGACCAGTGCAAGCTCTTTCTCACTTCTGATTTACGCTGAAGAACTGACAAGACATTTTTTCTTCTGCAAACTCAAAGGCACAAAAACGCAGCTGCAAGACACAGATTGTGATGCATGGTGATTGTGAAACCAAGTGTTTGCCTAAGCTTAATGTCTAATAAAATAAGAAAGTAACAGTCTCCTTTTACTGGGAGAACATCTTTCTCACAGAAGCTGACAAATACATACAGAACTTTCTATGGCAGGCCCTGAAGGGACAAATACACATCACACACATTCACAGGGCAAAGGCATTCCACAAACGTTGTCCTAATTCAGCCTATGACAACTGTTTTTGTTTACACTGTGCTCCTGCTCATATTTCAACAAGCTTCAAGTTGATTTGCTGCCAAAATCGGGTGGTGCAACACTTGACAGGGAAATTTCAGAGGCAGTTGTTTAATTTGTCACCCTTCCTCAATGCTAAATCGGTGAGTTGACAAACCCACAGACAAAGAAGGGCAATATTTCAGCTGGTGTGACATTCTCTATCGTTATCGAGTCAGTGTGAAAATGTCACAATATAGCCTAATCTTAGTCTTGAATTGAATGGAGAACCAATACAATACATGCATTTAAACATACTTAAAATGTAAATGATTTAAAATAGTTTGAATCCAAATATATGTTAATTTTAATTATCTTATATATTATCCTGCCATGCACCAAACATACATCACATACCAAGAAAAAAAAGTGTGAGGTCACATGTCCAAAACACTCTATGTAAGTTAAGGAGCTTCTTTCACCAAGACTGTTTATCAAAAGAAAACTGATCAATAACAGACACAGAGCTAAAACAGCTGTTTGTTTGTGAAAGAGGTCGAAAGCAAACACACATCAGCTGGTAAAGCTCAGCACTGGACAAATTGGATCATGACCACAACAGTTTCTGGTGAGGAAGGGTCATATTAATTTTCTCTTCCCCATTTTCTGCTTCTTTATTTGTAGTTTAATTTGTTTTAGTGCTTTTATTTATTTCTCTACACAACATTCATTTTCTTTTAGCTACTGGCCATAGATATACCTTTGTTAGCATTCTTGAATCTTTATTCAGCACTTTCGCGGACTGTTACTTTTCAATTTAATGTGCTACAGTTGTGTTAATAGCAATACAAATAACCAATTATGTTGCAGTGGTAAATTTATGGAAAGTAATGCATAATTATGATTTCATGTACTTTTAATTATTATTTTAGTGGCCTAGAAAATTTCCTTTTAATTTAAAAAAATATATATATTTTTTCTCAATCTTTAAACTGTTTTTAAATAATATATTTTTTTTGTACAGAGCCATATTGATTCAGGATTTTGTAACTGAAATATCAGATTTACTTATCAGATATCAGATCATTTCCTAAACTGAAGGCCACTATTTATTTTATTGAAAATCTTTAAATGTTCGTAAGTATATATAAATGTAATAAGTATAATAATATCAATGTACTGCACTTGTAAGTGTAGTATTTCAATTGGGACTAGATTGGCCAACTTTTTAGTATAAAAGTGTACTTTTAAGTGTAGTAAACTGAGTACACAACAACTAAGTTTTTTTATTGTACCGAAGCTATACTACAAGTTAACCTATAGGTATTCTGGTAGTTTACTAGTTAAATACTTGTAGCACATTTTTTTAGTTTATGAAAGTACACTTTGAAGTACACTCTCAGTAAACTACTGTTTAGTAGTTTTATATTGTAAGTATACTTGTAAGTTTTCTTTAAGTGAGCTTAACATCATACTCATAGTTTACTATTTATATGTATTATATAAGCTTTAATATTAAACACTTATATGTACTACTATGTTCCTATTTAGGTATTAATTTTTATACTTGAAATATAGCTGTATAAATGTATAACGTCTCAGGTTACTATTGTAACCATAGTTCCCTGAGAACAGGGAACGAGACGATGCGTCGAAACGCTGCGGGAACGCCTTCTGCGTGATTGCGTCTGAAGCATCTATGCCAACTAGTCCAATGGAAAAAGGGAATGAGCGTCACGGGCGGGTGACGTCATGACCAGGAAAGGATAAGAGCACTTCCGCTGCTCGCCGGCATTCATGCTTCGACAGTGCCGAAGCAAGCCGATCGCAGGGACGCCAGAAGTATGGCAGGGGGACGCATCGTCTCGTTCCCTGTTCTCAGGGAACTATGGTTACAATAGTAACCTGAGACGTTCCCTTATCGAAAAGGGAACTTCGAGATGCGTCGAAACGCTGCGGGAACGAGAATACCCAATGCGCCATAATTCAAGTACCTGAGTGTCAGACTGTTCAGCTAAGCACTAAGCACCTGAGAACCTGGGGCAGCATCCAGGTCCAAACTGTAAAATCTCACGAATGTGAGCGGAGAGGACCAGCCCGCCGCATCACAAACATCTTGGAGAGAAACCCCATGCAACAAGGCTTTAGAAGCCGCCATACTCCTGGTGGAATGAGCTCGGACCGCCAAAGGACAAGGCTGGCCCGAGTACTCATAAGCAAGTGAAATAGCCTCGACTATCCACTTACTGACTGTCTGTTTTGAAGCAGGAAGACCTTTTTTAGGTGATCCAAAGCAAATAAATAGTTGATCGGACTTCCTGATTGAGGATGTCCGATGTACATATGTGTCCAATGCTCGCACTGGACACGACAAGTGCAGTCTTTCCTGGTCCGCAGTTGCAAACGGAGGAGGACAGAAAGCCTGCAGCACAATAGGCCTCGGAGTCAAGGTCGGCACCTTAGGGACGTATCCCTGTTTTGGATAAAGGAACGCCTTGACCATCCCCGGAGCAAATTCAAGGCAGGTGGGGGAGACCGAAAGAGCCTGAAGGTCACCAACTCTCTTGAGGGACGAAATAGCTAGGAGAAAGACGGTCTTAAGAGTAAGGAACTTCTCTGAGACTGATTCTAAGGGCTCGAATGGAGCCCTAGACAGGCCTTCTAGAACTACAGTCAAATCCCAAGCTGGCACCTTAGTGCGAGTTGCAGGCCTCAGCCTCAAAGTGCCACGAAGGAAACGTGTAATCAGGGGGTCTCGACCCAAAGATAAACCTCCCACCATGGTATGATAAGCCGCAATGGCTGCCACGTAAACTTTTAGTGTGGAAGGACATAGACCTGACACAAAGCGCTCCTGCAGGAACTCGATTACTGTGTTGACAGAACAATTAACCGGATCCCACTGATGTCGGTGACACCATAAGGAGAAAACTCTCCATTTAAGCGCATAGAGTTTCCTCGTAGCTGGAGCTCTGGAGCTTAGGATGGTCTCAACAGCCTCAGCTGAAAGACCACTATCTACAAGTTGGGCCCCCTCAGAGGCCAAACCCAAAGATTCCATATCTCTGGCCGAGGGTGAAATATTGTGCCCCCGGCCTGAGACAGAAGGTCCCTCCTCAAAGGGATCTCCAATGGAGGCCCGTCTAACAGAAGGATCAGGTCCGCAAACCAGATCCGACTTGGCCAGCGTGGTGCTACTAGCAGTAGGCTTATCCCACACTGACGGACCCGCTCCAGAACTCCTGGGAGCAGAGCAACAGGGGGAAAGGCGTACAGACGTAGCCTCGGCCACGTCTGCACCATGGCATCCAGCCCCAGGGGGGCCGGGTGAGTAAGTGAATACCAGAGGGGACAGTGCGTCGTGTTGTGAGACGCGAACAGGTCCACCTCTGCTCTGCCATATGCCTCCCAGATTTTCTCCACCGCCTCGGGGTGGAGTCTCCAGTCCCCTGGCCTCAGCTCCTGCCTCGACAGGATGTCTGCTCCTATATTCTGGTCCCCAGGAATATACACTGCCCTCAGGGAGAGTACCTTCCCCAGGGACCACAGGAGGATCTGGTGCGCCAGTTTGCAAAGCGGACGCGACCTAGACCCCCCTGGCGGTTCAGATAAGAGACCACTGATGTGTTGTCTGTTCGAACGAGCACATGATGGCCTCTTAGGTCCGGAAGGAAATGTCTCAACGCATTGAAGACAGCCATCACCTCCAGGCAATTGATGTGCCACGAAAGATGATGGCTTTTCCACAGACCCTGAACCGAGCGGCCTTCCATTACCGCTCCCCAGCCGGTGAGGGAAGCATCTGTCGAGATAGTAGCTCGATGGCAAAGAGCTCCCAACACCGGGCCCTGGGTTAAGAACCAGTGTTTCCTCCATATCTCTAAGGCACGAAGGCATCGCCGCGTAACCTTGATCATACGGAGTGGGTTTCCCCTCGGGGAGAACCCTCTGGTCCTGAGCCACCACTGTAAAGGCCTCATGTACAGCAGGCCAAAAGGTATCACGTTGGACGCTGCTGCCAGTAGACCCAACAGTTTCTCGAACTGTTTTACAGTGCGTGACTGACCTAGCTTTAGCTCTTTGGTGGCTGCCAGGATAACAGCTACACGAACGGGCGATAGGCTGGCCCTCATCGTCACTGAATCCCATACCACACCAAGGAAAGTGGTTCTCAATACTGGAGAAAGCACACTCTTCTTGGTATTGAGCATCAACCCCAACATCTGCATAAGAGCGAGAACGACACCTCGGTGCCGAACCGCCAACTGCTCCGATTCCGCAGAATCAGCCAGTCACCGATGTAGTTCAGAATACGTACGCCCTGAAGCCCAAGGGGGCTAGAGCTGTATCCACGCATTTCGTGAACGTGCGGGGTGATAAAGCTAGACCGAAAGGAAGAACCCGATATTGGTATTCTTTGCCCCCGAAAGAAAACCCTAGGAACTTCCTGTGCTGAGGGAGGATGGAGATATGGAAGTATGCATCCTTTAGATCTATCGTGACAAACCAGTCCTCGGATCTGATTTGGGTCACGATCTGCTTGAGGGTCAGCATCTTGAACTTGAGTTTCTGAACTGACCGATTCAACAGGCGAAGATCTAAAAAGGGATGCAACCCTCCATCCTTTTTTGGAACAATGAAATAACGGCTGTAAAAACCCGACTCTCGGTCGGGTGAGTACACCTGTTCTATAGCCTCTTTTGCTAACAGGGCCCTTACTTCTTGCTCCATTACCAGAGCCTGCTCGGGATGCACCACTGTGGGTAGCACCCCGCTGTAACGAGGAGGACGAGAGCCAAACTGGATTCTGTATCCTTTCTCTACAATCTGCAGGACCCAATGAGAAATATTCGGCAGAAGCTTCCACGCTGCCAGAAAATTTACTAAGGGAACCAGCCTCTCGAGGCTGGTCTCTGGTGTTACTGAGAGAGCCAAATCTGGAGCCTGAAACATACCGGCAGGAACTACCTGACCTGACTGCTCTAAAACCCCCTCAGAGGGCGCGAAACCGATGCTGTGCCGCAGCATAGCACCAGCGACTCGCTGGAGACCACTGCGCCCTGAAGCACCAGAGGTGGCAGGGTTGGCAGGAGGGTCTCGTGAGGACCCCGAAGTGGAACGGGCACCGTATAATGAGGTGAACACCGCTCCACTCCGGTCGGGGCTGTCCTCACAGGCCTGATGCCTAAGCATCAGGGCCTTTTTTTTTTTTTTTTTTGAACCGAAGCTTTCTTCGCCTGAAGAACGGTCCTCAGATCCGGCTTAGGCTTAGGCGACTTCGGTTGAGAGGGTTGCGTCTGTCTCCAGTATCTACATGGAGGAACACGAGACGCAGCACTCTCTTTCTGTGCACATTATGATGAACTCGACGGCTGGGGCTGCTCACGCCCAGCAGCCCCAGGGGGGCTGGACACAGCGAGGGAGAAACCTTATTATATATATTTTTTATATATATATATATCTTTTATCACCTAACAACGACCGCATGGAATGCGTCGCCGAAGAGACCCGAAGGCTCAAATTTCGCTATATCCAGAACCCCAGCAGATCGGCCTGATAAGCCTGGAGCATTATAATATAGATTTCTATAAACATTCTCCAGCTGACCTGCTGCCGTATAAGCTTTACCCATAAAACCAAAGTAGTTCTGCTTAAACCTACGCGCTGCCTCGGCAAACGCGAGATCCCAGCCACAGAATCTTATTTTTGCAAAATACACTCGAAATCTAAGCGGTGCCTCGGCAAACGCGAGATCCGAGCTAGATTCTGATTACAACATTAAACCTACACGCTGCCTCGGCAAACGCGAGATTCTTTAGTATAGGCTTATGAGCAAAGCAGAGACTTAAATGATGATACTGGACCAGGTGAAAAAATAGCATTTTCCTATTTTTATTTCTGTTCAGCCTGGGGCATCATATCATAACCGTAATCTTTCAACCCTCTAATCTTGAATAAACATTTAACACGAGGGCTGAAAGTAGTGATAAATACGGTTTATTCCATAATTTAAATATTCAGTGTGTAAATCAGGGAAAAAATGGAAGCCTCGTGGTGGAGATAATGTGATAGAAATAAGAAAACGCTCGTCAAGTTTCTTAGGACGAGCGCTCCTTTTTCTCAGCTGGCCATTAAATATTTAATTTACTAACAGCACGGGACAAAACCTCCACCAGTTCATCATATACTGGAAAAATAGATGGCGAATCTAATTCAACAGTGTGTGTGCTTGCTTTCACTTTCAATATTCTTAACACAAACCTCCTCGGAGGAAGAACATGAAGGAAAAAAGGGCTCTCTCTCCCCGAGCGGAAGAAACCGCAGAGCGTGCTTCCAACACCGGGGAGATAGAGCTGGATCTTCCGGGCAAGGAAGAAGAAAAGGCCCTCGGACCGTTCTCCCACCCCCCAAAAGATCCTTTTGCGATCCCCAGGAATGCATTCTCCGCGCCGCCTCGGCAAACGCGGGTCCTGTATCCCGTGAGAATCGCGAGCCTGCCACTATCATACAGAGTGACAGGCGAGAGCAGAGCATGCTAATCTGGTAGTTTCACTTTCACAATGTTAGCACTCAGCATGCTCTTACTCTCAAACAAATTGACACAAAGCTGTGTGTGTCCCCACCCGTTTAAATAAACGCGGGCAGGGAGGAACACACTGTTTGTACATTTGTTTCGCCATAACGATACCAACAATATTGCAACAGACAACAATAAATAGACAGGGACAGTTTGACACAGATCGCTTGCTGAGGCACAGAAGCATGAATGCCGGCGAGCAGCGGAAGTGCTCTTATCCTTTCCTGGTCATGACGTCACCCGCCCGTGACGCTCATTCCCTTTTTCCATTGGACTAGTTGGCATAGATGCTTCAGACGCAATCACGCAGAAGGCGTTCCCGCAGCGTTTCGACGCATCTCGAAGTTCCCTTTTCGATAAGGGAACTGTACTTTATTTTCATGGCCCAGAGAATATTTTGTTGTATGAAAGAAAGAACTCTCTGAAATGAAAAAATCTTGTGTATCAACACTTGAATGTGGGAAAGTTTCATTTCAGCCCTTTGAACAAAACGCTGAGAAAATCAAATTGTTGTCAAATACTTCGTTTGGATCATATTCACAACAGTGATCAAAACATAGATGAAGTAGATTTCTTGCATCGAAACCCCCAAAGCTTCTACAATTCTATACCTCTTATGTGTTCAACATTTCATTCGGCAACGTTAGCCAGTTTTGATTTATATGCTGATTGATGATCGCCTTAGCTACATGAGCGTAAGCAATGCTTCTCGCTTGTTTCTGCTTCTTCACCTGGGTTTTGTGTAATAGCCCCCCCCTACCGTATAACGGTGAAAACATGATAGCTGGAAAAATCAGTCAATGGCAGGGAAGTGTTATGTCATAAGAAAGTAAATTTGTCAGATTTTAAGAAAAATTCCTATGTACACTAGCACTGGACTACACAAAAAATTTACATACTCAGAATTAGAAACACATCTGTTCCCTTTATCGAAAAAGGGAACTTCGAGATGCGTCGAACGACACGGTGGGAACGCCTCTTGCGTGATTGCTTCTGAAGCATCTATGCCAACTAGTCCAATGGAATGAGAGAATGAGCGTCACGGGCGGGTGACGTCATGAACCAGGAAAGGATAAGAGCACTTCCGCTGCTCGCCGGCATTTAGCTTCTGTTGCCTCAGCAAGCGATCTGTGTCAAACTGTCTCTGTCTATTTATTGTTGTCTGTTACAATATTGTTGGAAACGTTATGGCGAAACAAGTTTACAAGCAGTGTGTTCCTCCCTGCCCGCGTTATTTAACGGGTGGGGACACACACGAGCTTTGTGTGATTTGTTTGGGTGCGGAGCATGCGGCCTCAGCCTTCGAGGGGGCTGAGTGCCAACACTGTGAGAAGCTACCGCTTCGCATGCTTCGCTCCCGCCTGTCACTCTTTGATAGTGTGAGTGGTCAGGCTCGCGATCCACAAGGATCAGGACCCGCGTCTGCCGAGGCAACGCGGAGAATGCATTCTTGGGGATCGCAGTTAGATCTCTCGGAGGGGTTGGAGACGGGTCCGCGGACCCTTTCTCCTTCCCTACCTGGGAGATCTAGCTCTCCTCTCCCGGTGTCGGAAGCACGCTCTGCGGTTTCTCCCGCCCGGGAAGAGAGCTCTCCCTTTCTGCATTGTTCTTCTTCTGAGGAAGTTGATGTTATGAGTGTTGAAAGTGAGAATGCACACACGGGGGAAAGGGATACACAGTTTATTTCCCCGGCGTATGATGAGCTGGTGGATGTCATGTCACGAGCTGTAGAGAAGTTAAATATTGAATGGCCATCTGAGAATAAAAACACTCGCCCTAAAAGCAAGTTAGATGAGCGATTTCTCTCTTCAGCCACATTATGTCGACCACGAGGGCTCCCATTTTTCCCTGATTTACATAGTGAAATATCTAGATCTTGGAATAAACCATATTCATCTCGTGTTTTTAGCCCTCAAACCACCACTTATTCAAGAATTAGAGGGCTAAAAGAATATGGTTATGAGTCGATGCCCCAGGCTGAGAAAAATTTTGCGAGTTATCTCGCGCCTGGTCCAGCATCGGCTATGAGAGCCCCAGTTTTGCCCACTAGACCGCTCAAAACTACATCCACTTTAGTGGGCAAAGCTTATGCGGCGGCAGGTCAAGCTGGAGCGTGTTTACACACCATGGCACTGCTCCAGGCTTATCAGGCTGACCTGCTGGGGGATTTGGATAATAGTGAGGGTGTTAGTCATGACGATGTTCGAGAACTTCGTAGGGCTACCGATCTTTCTCTCAGGGCTACTAAAGAGACCGCTAGAGCTATTGGGCGGTCTATGGCAGCTTTGGTAGCCACTGAGAGGCACTTATGGTTGAATCTTTCTGAGATTAAAGATAAAGATCGAACTTTTTTATTAGACGCTCCTCTTGAACCCTCTGGTCTCTTCGGTGACGCAGTCCACGCTGCAGTGGAAAGGTTCCAGGAGACTAAAAAACAGTCTGATGCATTTAAAAAGTTTATCCCTCGCCGTGTCCAGCCCCCTGGGGATGCTGGGCGTGAGCAGCCCCAGCCGCATAGCTCATCATATCGTGTGCAACAAAAAGAGAGTGTTGCGTCTCGTGCACCTCCACGTAGATACTGGAGACAGACGCAACCCTCTCAACCGAAGTCGACTAAGCCTAAGCCGGATCTGAGGACCGTTCTTCAGGCGAAGAAGGCTTCGGCTCAAAAAAAAAAAAAAAGGTCCTGATGCTTAGGCACCAGGCCTGTGGGGACAGCCCCGACCGAAGTGGAGTGGTGTTCACCTCATCACACGGTGCCCGTTCCACTTCGGGGTCCTCACGAGGCCCCCCTGCTAACCCTGCCACCTCCGGTGCTTCAGGGCGCAGTGGTCTCCAGCGAGTCGATGATGCTGTGTTGCGGCACAGCATCGGTTTCGCGCCCTCTGAGGGGGGCTTTAGAGCAGTCAGGTCAGGTAGTTCCTGCCATTATGTTTCAGGCTCCAGATTTGGCTCTCTCAGTAACACCAGAGACCAGCCTCGAGAGGCTGGTTCCCTTAGTAAATTTTCTGGCAGCGTGGAAGCTTCTGCCGAATATTTCTCCTTGGGTCCTGCAGATTGTAGAGATAGGGTACAGAATCCAGTTCGGTTCTCGTCCTCCTCGTTACAGCGGGGTGCTGCCCACTGTGGTGCATCCCGAGCAGGCTCTGGTAATGGAGCAAGAAGTAAAGGCCCTGTTAGCAAAAGAAGCTATAGAACAGGTGTACTCTCCCGACAGAGAATCGGGTTTTTACAGCCGTTATTTCATTGTTCCAAAGAAGGATGGGGGGTTGCGTCCCATTTTAGATCTTCGCCTGTTGAATCGGTCAGTTCAGAAACTCAAGTTCAAGATGTTGACCATCAAACAGATCGTGACCCAAATCAGATCCGAGGACTGGTTCGTCACGATAGATCTAAAGGATGCATACTTCCATATCTCCATCCTCCCTCAGCACAGGAAGTTCCTAAGGTTTTCTTTCAGGGGCAAAGAATACCAGTATCGGGTTCTTCCTTTCGGCCTAGCTCTGTCACCCCGCACATTCACGAAATGCATGGATGCAGCTTTAGCCCCTCTCAGGCTTCAGGGCATACGCATTTTGAATTATATCGACGACTGGCTGATTCTAGCGGAATCAGAACAGTTGGCGGTTCGACACCGAGGTGTCATTCTCGCTCATATACGAATGTTGGGGTTGAGGCTCAATGCCAAGAAGAGTGTACTTTCTCCAGTACAGAGAACCACTTTCCTTGGTGTGGTATGGGATTCAGTGACGATGAGGGCCAGCCTGTCGCCCGTACGTGTAGCTGCTATCCTGTCAGCCACCAAAGAGCTAAAGCTAGGTCAGTCACGCACTGTAAAACAGTTCGAGAGACTGTTGGGTCTACTGGCAGCAGCGTCCAACGTGATACCTTTTGGCCTGCTGTACATGAGGCCTTTACAGTGGTGGCTCAGAACCAGGGGGTTCTCCCCGAGGGGAAACCCGTTTCGTATGATCAAGGTTACGCGGCAAAGCCTTCGTGCCTTAGAGATATGGAAAAAAACACTGGTTCTTAACCCAGGGTCCGGTGTTGGGAGCTCTTTGCCATCGAGTAGTGATCTCGACAGATGCTTCTCTCACCGGCTGGGGAGCGGTAATGGAAGGCCACTCGGTTCAGGGTCTGTGGAAAAGCCATCATCTTTCTTGGCACATAAATTGCCTGGAGATGATGGCCGTCTTCAATGCGTTGAGACATTTCCTTCCGGACCTAAGAGGCCATCATGTGCTCGTTCGAACAGACAACACATCAGTGGTCTCTTATCTGAACCGCCAGGGGGGTCTGCGCTCGCGTCCGCTTTGCAAACTGGCGCACCAGATCCTCCTGTGGTCTCTGGGGAAGGTACTCTCTCTGAGGGCAGTGTATATTCCTGGGGACCAGAATATAGGAGCAGACATCCTGTCGAGGCAGGAGCTGAGGCCAGGGGATTGGAGACTCCACCCCGAGGCGGTGGAGAAAATCTGGGAGGCATATGGTCAGGCAGAGGTGGATCTGTTCGCGTCTCAGAACACGACGCACTGTCCTCTCTGGTATTCTCTGACGCACCCAGCCCCCCTGGGGCTGGACGCCATGGTGCAGACGTGGCCGAGGCTACGTCTGTACGCCTTTCCCCCTGTTGCTCTGCTCCCAGGAGTTCTGGAGAGGGTCCGTCGGTATGGAATAAGCCTACTGCTAGTAGCACCACGATGGCCAAGTCGGATCTGGTTTGCGGACCTGATCCTTCTTCTAGACGGGCCTCCATTGGAGATCCCTTTGAGGAGGGACCTTCTGTCTCAGGCCGGGGGCACAATATTTCACCCTCGACCAGACATTTGGAATCTTTGGGTTTGGCCTCTGAGGGGGCCCAACTTATAGATAGTGGTCTTTCAGCTGAGGCTGCTGAGACCATCCTAAGCTCCAGAGCTCCGGCTACGAGGAAACTTTATGCGCTTAAATGGAGAGTTTTCTCCTTATGGTGTCACCGACACCAGTGGGATCCAGTTAACTGTTCTGTCAACACAGTACTCGAGTTCCTGCAGGAGCGCTTTGTGTCAGGTCTTTGTCCTTCCACACTAAAAGTTTACGTGGCAGCCATTGCGGCTTACCATACTATGGTGGGAGGTATATCTTTGGGTCGAGACCCCCTGATTACACGTTTCCTTCGTGGCACTTTGAGGCTAAGGCCTGCAACTCGCACTAAGGTGCCAGCTTGGGATTTGACTATAGTTCTAGAAGGCCTGTCTAGGGCCCCATTCGAGCCCTTAGATTCGGTCTCAGAAAAGTTCCTGACTTTCAAGACTATCTTTCTGCTAGCTATTTCGTCCCTAAAGAGAGTTGGCGACCTTCAGGCTCTTTCGGTCTCCCCCACCTGCCTTGAATTTGCACCGGGGATGGTCAAGGCGTTCCTATACCCAAAACAGGGATACGTCCCTAAGGTTCCAACCTTGACGCCGAGGCCTATTGTGCTGCAGGCTTTCTGTCCTCCTTCATTTGCAACTGCGGACCAGGAAAGACTGCACCTTTTGTGTCCAGTGCGAGCACTGGACACTTATGTACGGCGGACTTCCTCGATCAGAAAGTCCGACCAATTACTGATTTGCTTTGGATCACCTAAGAAAGGTCTTCCTGCTTCAAAACAGACAGTCAGTAAGTGGATAGTCGAGGCTATTTCACTGGCATACGAGTACTCGGGCCAGCCTTCTCCTTTGGTGGTCCGAGCCCACTCGACCAGGAGTATGGCGGCTTCTAAAGCCATATTGCAGGGGGAATCTCTTCAAGATGTTTGTGATGCGGCGGGCTGGTCCTCTCCGCTCACATTCGTGAGATTTTACAGTTTGGACCTGGATGCTGCCCCAGGTTCTCAGGTGCTGAGTGCTTAGATCAACAGACTGACACTCAGGTACTTGTAATTATGGCGGGTTGGGTATTCTCGTTCCCACCGTGTCGTTCGACGCATCTCGAAGTTCCCTTTTTCGATAAAGGGAACGTCTCAGGTTACTATTGTAACCATAGTTCCCTGAGAAACAGGGAACGAGACGATGCGTCCCCCCGCCATACTTCCTGCGTCCCTGCGATCGGCTTGCTTCGGCAACTGTGGAAGCTAAATGCCGGCGAGCAGCGGAAGTGCTCTTATCCTTTCCTGGTTCATGACGTCACCCGCCCGTGACGCTCATTCTCTCATTCCATTGGACTAGTTGGCATAGATGCTTCAGACGCAATCACGCAAGAGGCGTTCCCACCGTGTCGTTCGACGCATCGTCTCGTTCCCTGTTTCTCAGGGAACTATGGTTACAATAGTAACCTGAGACGTTTTCTTTATAAATCAATATTTTGTAAGTTTATAAGACAACATGTAAAACTATGTGAAAAAGTATTTAATAGCCAAGTATAATATAATAACAAGCCAAGTATACTTAGAATACTTAATTATACTTTTAAGTATATCTCGATCAAAAGATTAAGTACACGTAGTCCAAATATAGCCTACTTAAGGCCAGATTTACTAACAGCTTGCACCAGCACAAACCCTCTTTTGGCATTAAAAAACTGCTCTCAGGAAATGCTGAAAAGGCGTAGACACAGTTATTTTTGTGGCTGACCTTATTGCATAGGCCCTATGCATTTGTTGGAGTTTCATTTTTGAGGCACAACATTTATGGGAGGAGACTGAGTATTTAAATGAATCATGCAAGGTGATTTGGTTTGCACTTGTCAATGTACTGGCGTTTGCGCCATTATGCCACCCCAAAAAAGCATGTCTTAAACCAGATGCTACCAGGTAGATTGCGTTGGTCATTGTGGAAATGATCTGACTGCGTCTGTGTTCTTTAATTTGCCAGTGGATCATGCGCAGAACTTTCCTGTCCCATCGGTGCTGGTTTGAAATTGTGCTCTCATGTGCTCTAATTTACCCTGTTCAGTAAATCTTCCCCTTAGACTTTTCTGTCAGTATAAGTCAAGTATACTTAAGTGTAATTTTAAAGATATTTCTTAGAAGTACATAAAAAGTAGACTGATACATTATTCTTATTTTTTTGTTTGTTAAAAATAACTATACTGATAGCACACTTGAATAAACTTTTTTGTAAGGGAGACTTAAAAGCTCTTACATGATCATTGTCATGAGCACATGCTCCACCCACTCCTGTTCCTGTCAATCTCTGTCCACTGTCTCATTAAGTGCCCTCTCTTCTCCTCTCCTTCTGAATTCTCCAGTCCTGTTCCAGTGGAAGTTCAGTCTCCTTGCATAATTGCATAATTAGTTCAATTAGCTGTGTCTCCATACATCTCAGCTGCTCCTGCTCAATACAGTTCTGAAGCTGAAAAGTAATTATGAGATGTGGGACTCAATCAAATCTCCAACTGGTATATTTAATTACTGTGGTAATGATTGTTAATGACTTTGCTGATGGATTCATTTAAAGACGTGGGAGTTTTAAAGCACAGTGTTCAGGCGCACCAAACACACACTTTTGTCCTCTTATCTCCCTCACATTTTATTTTTGCATATTTCATTTTTCTCCTGTCTTTTGACGGCTGTTGTTTTTCTTTCTCTGTACAGCTCAGTGCAATATTTCATTTCCTATTTCTCATTGTGTGTAAATAAAAATGAGAACATGTATATCTGTGTTTACATAATTGCATTGGATGCCAGTTTTATCCTTTAAAATGCTGCTTGGGGACTACAAACAACGGAAACGGCAAATGCTTCCCACTCTTAGTGAAGAGAAGTGTGTGTGCAAGGGTGCATCAGAAAGCTGAATATCCAAAATCCCATTTTTTTAATTCCAGTGGCGTATTGCCGTCTGACAAGCTTTATTAAAAACCCTCAGCTAAGTCACACAATCACCACACATTCTACTCTCGAACCAAAGTGAGCCTTCTGTTATACACAAGAACACTGTCTGCGTGCGTTTGCATGCGAAAAAGGTGTAATGTTTTCATTTCTTAGCGGCGTGTGGTGTGTTTGATTTGTCTTGTTGGTCACCGCAGGGGTCAAATAACGGAAAAAGGTAGATGATGCTAATGATGATCAAGATAAACAACATGTACGTGTGTGTGAATATGTGTTTGCGTGAGCAGCATCTTTAACTAGAGCACAAACATTGTGTAGAGAATCAATTAGCAACCAGTGCAGCATTGAAATGAAGGTGAGGGCTGGTGTGTCCTCTTATCTCCACTCACACGGGTAAGATACATTCAGGACTTCACTGAACATTGCACTATGCCTAACAGTGACCTTTGTGTTTAGAGAACTTATTCAAAAATGCTTCAAGTTTGATTTGATTTCACCTACAGTACACTCACTTGGCTGAAGTCCTTGAAATGGTATTGCTGTTGTGTTTAATAGTGTGTGTACCATGTGCTGCACAAGTCCTGAAAAGTGAAGCCAAAGCATATCGATTGCCCCCCTGGTGGTTGGAAACAGTATAGGTCTTAAACCCCACCCTCTCCATGTAATCAAATTGGACGTGAGCCAAACTAAAAAATCATATTACACTTCAAATAATTTTATAGAGGGAGAGAGGGAGAGGGAGAGGGAGAGGGGGCAGGAAGGGGCAGGAAAGGACAGGAAAGGTCTACGAGCCGGCGTACACGTGTCGGCGCACTTGCCCATGAGGCTATCGTGGTATGATATATTTGAGTAAAAAGTATAGGCTCATTATTACATTTGGCTTATTCCAAATACTTTGTTTTCAATGGCAAAATGTACATTATTAGACAAATAAAACATATATACAAATATGTAAAACGTATACTTTGTAAAAAAATACTATAGTATACTTTAATGTATTTTGAAAGTATACTTTCACTGCATTGTTACAATAATCATTTCCGACACACAGTCAAAATATACCTAAAATATATTTTTAATTAAAGGATTAGTTCACTTTTAAAAAAACTTTTGCTGATAATTTACTCACCCCCATGTCATCCAAGATGTCCATGTCTTTCTTTCTTCAGTCGAAAAGAAATTAAGATTTTTGATGAAAACATTCTAGGATGTTCTTTACTGGTATCCAAATGGTTCAAGGTCCAAATGACAGTTTCAGTGCAGCTTCAAATGGCTTTTAACGACAACAGACGATGCATAAGGGTCTTATCTTGCAAAACGATCGGTCATTTCTAAAATAAATAAATAAAAAGTACATTTTATGCCTTGCTCTGTTCTGTGAGTTTTTTTCGAGTCATTTCGTTCATTTTGTTTGTTGAATGAACGAAATGACTCAAAAAAAAGATTCCTTGTCTTAGTTTCCTTTTACCAGTTGACAGCGCTAGTCTATCGGTTTCATAATAGGTGTGTTCGACTTGAACATGCGCTGTGCAGACCGATCGCTGTATGGCATTAAAGAACCACGAGAGCGTCTCTGCCGTGCTAAGGCAAAAGACCGTAACTTCGTGTTTGGTCGAAAATGAGTTTTTTATATTTTTGGCACATTCAAGACCTGCTTTATCATGTGGATAAGTATCTTGAGTCAATTCTTTTATTTTTACGAGAAAATGATGGGTTGTCTTAACAGTAACTTCTAAAAGCCCATGAGAAACTTAGGCAGAACACCGTAACATCAGTTAAGGCTCTTTGGCTTTGTTTTGGAACGCTCATTTTGAGTTACGGTAGGCTACTCTGCCTTTGTTTAGCCCATACCTGTCAAGTTTTGGATTTGAAAATAAGGGAAAGTTCTGTTGAGTTCTGTTGTCTAACGTCATCCTATTCTCTGTAACAATCTTCCGTACCATGCTAAAGTCGCAGTTACAAAACTTACAAAATGCGTGACTGTCCCTCACCCTGCTCCTCTTCAGAAAAGTAAATTCACTGTCCCATTGATCGCAGTATTTACATGAGGTTTTTTTTTTTTTTTTTGGCCGGAGTGCCGGAGTGTTCGTCTCTGTCATCGCGTCCATCATCCGTCTCTGTTTACGGTTTTTCCCCGCGTTGTCACTCAGTCACTCATCATCTGACCTCACACACTAACCTCGCGACAACTGCCACCTACAGTACCTGTAGCATTGCGGTTATCGCGAGGCTAGTGACAGAGCTCAGATTGGGAATGTTTTTTTTTCTTTACTCCGCCCGGCGGGGTATTATTATTTTTTAAAAACGCAGGTTAAAATACGGGAGATTTACGGGAAAATACTAATACGGGAGGACGGCGGGAAAGAAGGGTAAAATACGGGACTTTCCCGGCCAAAACGGGATACTTGACAGGTATGGTTTAGCCGCGCGTCAATATGAAGTTACTGTGCCGGTGTTCTATCAAATAATGCTACCTTTCAGATTACGGTGTTCTGCCTTTGTTTTACTCTCCATTAAAATTTCAATTACGATGTAGCGTGTGTAGCCTACTTACTTTGTACAGCTGCCATCAGTCCCTGTAACTTCTGATGTCCTCAGAGCTTTGTCCTGCACAAACGCGGTCAGAACATGTAGTATCTGAATCCGCTCCATCGACAAACGATAGACTATATATCATCGCGAATGATATGCAGAGTTGACAGAAAAATGTTACACACGCCGTAGCAGGGGAATACAACAAATAACTAAAGCCCCGCCTCACCCAGTTCGGTTACCGTGTGTGTGTGTGTGTGCGCGTGTGCGCGATCGAACAGTGGAAAGATATAAACATACTCCATAATTTTGTACAGGACATCATTCAAACTACAAATAGTTTGCTTATATTTGTGTACACTCACAATAAAACACAACATTGTGCATTGGTTTTAATTTCAGTTTTTTTTTTTCAGTTACACATTCTACATTGATTAAAAAAGAAAATCAAATGTGTTTTTAATGGTAGTATTATTTTATACATAAATAAATTATGTATCATTCAGATGAGAATAAAGCTAGTATTAATAAATGTTAGGTCATCTGCAAAATGACTGAGTATGAAGAAGAGTGAGGGGAACAATCAGGCCTCATGCCCTTCTGCAGACTCACACAGCTCTGATCTTTAAACACACACACACACACACACACACACACACACACACACACACACACACACACACACACACACACACACACACACACACACACACACACACACACACACACACACACACACACACTTCAGTTTTAGAATCAACTTTTCAAAAAACCTTTAAATATTTTACATCTTGTATACATTTGTGGTGTTAATCAACTTTGTTTTATGAAATTCATGTTAATTAAAACCATTCATACTTTTCCAACTATTCTTACTACTTCAACTTCTTGTTGATACATGTGAAGACATTTTTATCATGAGTCCAATAGGGTTAATATTGCTTACATTTTAAGTGTTATCATAACATTGTGCTATAAAATAGAAGTTAAGGTGTTTTGCCTTAGTATGACCAATTGTGATTTTGTGGGCAATGCTAAGGCAGAATACAGTAACTTCCGAAAAAGGGTCAAATGTCAAATTTGAGTTCAAATTTAGGTTTAGGCTGATAGGTTTATACAGGTATACACTACAAAATGTGAAAATTACAATATTATACCTATAACCCAATTGTCAGGACATTAAGGTAACTTTAAAGTCATTTTTCTTAGTTTCACACTCTGGCGAGTTAAGGTCTTTTGCCTTAGTAGGGCAGGTCTGCTCTCTATTCGTAGAATGGACAGAGACTGACTGAACAGCAAGGAACTAAATACAAAGGTGAACAATGAAGACAACAGCTGAAGACGCTGAGTGATGATGATTGATGGCAGGTGCAGGTAATGGTGAAGGAGGTGCAGGTGTGGGGCAAGGAGGATGCTGGGAAGTGTAGTGCAGACGGGGACTAACACATGACAGTGGCCGCGTTTCCACTGCCGGGCCAGGGCCGAGCCGTGCTAGTGCGTGCCAGGGCCAGTCTCGTTTCCACTGTCACTTCCGGGGCTTGATCGGGGCTTACTCGGGGCCAACGGCCAGGATTTCTGGCCCGTCGAATACCTTGGGCCAAAGCGGGCCAGCTCTGGCTAGAGGCGTGGGCAAGGTAAAAGGCAGAGTTTATCGGTGTTAGGGAAAGTTATGGTCTGCTGTCGGTAATCACTGCTCGAAATGGAGAATCGCCTGTACTGGTCTGTCGAAGATACCAAAGCTCTTCTGAGCATTTGGGCAGAAGAAATGGTACATAGCCAATTTGACGGCGTGTAAAGAAACGAGGACATTATAAAATACATCCATGCTGAATTTTCGAAGCTAAGCATTCAGCAAGCAACGCTTCAAGTTCAGAAAAAAATAAAAAAGTTGCGGGCGCAGTATTGTACAAGGCGATTAAAACGCACAATGGACAAAGCGGAGCTCAGAGAAGAGGAAATTTTCTATGGTTTGATTTGATGGACGGTTGTGCTGCTGGTCACCGTCCCTCTGGCGACTCGCGAGACAAGTCGGGACACTATTGCAGCCATGGCCGGTGAGTTAATATGCTATCTTCCTAACTTAAAAAATAAATAAATTCATAATACTCACTGAAATGGGTTGGGTTGTATGACGTTTGATCCAGAAAGGCGTGTTAGGGGCGGAGTTTAGGGCAGCACTGCGGGCTACTGGCCTGGCAGTGGAAACGCAAGCCGGTGCTTAAGGCCTGAGGCCACTGGCTCGGCTCGCTGTTAGCCTGGCCCGGCAGTGGAAACGCGGCTAGTGACAGTAACTTTCACTGAAGTCTAAATCACAATCACTAACAGACCCTTCTCAATACCAAATAAGGCATATTATTTCACAAGTTTTCCATTCAGTCTTAATAGTGAATGGTAAACAAACTTGGTTTGCTCTTAATGACTACTAAATTAAACTCCCCTATAACAATACTGCGTAAAGGAAGATAAGAGAAATAGAGGAGGAGATGGGTTGGAGGAGGGATCCTGGAAGAAATGTCGCTGGGATGACACATGGACTGCTGCTTATATATGCTCATAATGATGATTGACTGTTTAGGAACCTTTGCTTGCAACTTCCTTTGATATAAAATTAATACAATAATATTTAAATTAATTATAACGTTTGTACAATAGGAAATAAACACAAGCAAGCAATTCAGTCAAAAGCACAAAAGAAGCACAATTAGTACAGGATTTAAGTTAAACAAAAATGTAAAGTTATGAAACTTAACTTAGCCCTTGACAAATGAAACAAGTATAGGCTAAAAGATGAATAATGTTTAACCAAATTCCTGAAGGACTGGTCGAAATAAAGATTTTTCTCGGATGGTACACGAGCGCTGAATGGCCGCTGACGGTCTGGAGCTCACATCACCGAAAATGTCTAATCTAATTTTCAAATAGGCGCTATGTTTATAAATAAACATGTTTATGTCTAAACAACGACATTCTTGCCTAAAGAAACTACATAAAAATTACATTCCGTGACATAATAACAGTAGTATTTGTAAAATTATAGTGGGTTAGTTTGAAGATTGTTGTGAGAAATGTTGCCAGTAAAAATCTGTATATATATATGTTTGTGTGTGTGTGTGCGTGTGTATGTCTGTGATTTACTTCATGACTTTATTTAACATTATTTTTCAGATATGTATTTATCATGTACAACATAAATGACATTTGCACCTTTATTATTCTCATGGATGGTGGATTGATGACTCATTTCTGACACATTTAATATTAGAACATTTTGTTCATTGTTATCAAGTTTCCTTGTTAAAAATAGTGCTAAACTGTCAGAGCCATAGCCTTGTGGGCAGTGCTCTGACATATGGTGTGCCTTAGACAACCTGAGTTTGAGTCCTGGCTCAAGGTACTTTTATGATCCTATTCCCTGCTTCCTGCCTGTATCATGCTGCCCTGCCAAAATAAAAGTACAAAAGCCCAAAAATATAGCTTAAAAAGTACTGGTGAGGCAGGAAAGCAGAAATCCTTCCAAAATATTGCAGGAAAACAAGCTTTGAATGACTATGATTGAGCTAAAAAATAAGCGTCCTCAGTGTCTCAAACAATTAACTTGGTTATGCCATATGTTTTGATTGCCTCTCATTCACCCATTCATACACCGACGGCGGTGTCAGCCATACAAGGTGCCATCCAGCTCGTCCGGAGCAGCTGGGGTTAGGTGCCTTTCTCATGGACACCTCGACACTTGGTCAGGTGGAACCGGGGATTGAACCACCAACCTTTCGGTTTGTAGACAACCTACATGAACCACTGAGCCATTATTTATTATTATAAAATAATACACACATTTTGAAACTGGCAACAATACATATCTTTATAATAGATTTTCATAGTTAAAGAAAGTCTGGGAGAAATCCACAAATAATACAATATGCACATGAAAATAGGGCAACAATTATATGACCTTCATTTTACAAAAAAAAAAAAGAAAACTTTTGAAATATGTTGTAATAAAAATCTACCCCTGGGTCAAAAGTGCATAAAGTTGAAGAAATAGTTTGATTCTACCCAAACTATCCCATGATGTTTGTCGTGCTTTTCCATCCGGTGACATTCAGAACAGTCTATTTGGGGAATACAATGTGTGTGCTGTGACTTGACTATCAATTGTGAAAATAGCCTAACTTCCCAGACCACCAGTCACCCTCTAAAAAGCACTGAACAACTCAATGATTAGATTAAGCACAGACACACACTTTACTTGGTGTTACATCTAATATCATAAAAATAGGTATTAGTATAATACCCTATCTAAAAGCCTTTATATCACATGTCCTCTTCAACACTTTTATCTGGTTGTTAAACATGATTAGCAGTGCTACATTAAATCTGTATGCAACAGCATTAAATCCAGTCTTAGATATGGTCCTGTAGCTCTCCATTTGATTGTAATTGTCCATATTTGTTCTCAATATTATTGAAGGTGTACATAATCACATTAGCTTGGTATTTAAAACATCAAGAAAAAGGATTTTCTGGTTGTACTTTAGTAAAATCATTTATGCCAGCCTAATGTGATTTATAAACATGGGCTATTCTCAAGGATACATATTAGTAAATTAATAATATACTACCTTATACACACAAAGGTAATTATTAAAGAACATCCATAAGCTCTGTGGAAGTGTAAGGCAGGATTGACACGAAAAAGAAGTATTAAAACATAATTTACTCTGCTTAATGAAGACAGTGGCTTACTGATACAACACGATTTCATAGAGCTAAACATGGCTATGATTATGGAACTGAATGAATGAAATTAAATAAACTTTAGAAGAAATACAGCAGATGATCACACACAGACACAGCCAAACAATCAATCACTTTGTAATTTTTGCACAAAATGAGTCTTTCAAAGCTTATGTATAAGCTCTTCTGAATTGAGTCTGAGATGCTGTTTTGGCTGAAATTCACTCATACTCTGCTCCAGTTTATTAACCCCCCTGTAACCCTCTCTTTTTAAAATATCTGTTGTCTCTAACCCGGTTTGTTGCGCCTGCTTATTTCAAACCCAATCAGTTTGTATAGGCTACACTTCAGCTGTAACGCTATTTAACCTTCTGCAAAGGTGACACTGGGTAAAAGGGTAATGCAGAAAGAAAGCAAAAACTGTGTACAGGGCACATTTATAAAGGAAATGGGCAGGAAGGTGTGATGGCTTGTATTTTTGTCACATATTTGCTACAAAAGAATTGGGTGAGGGATATGGCTCTTGAATGAAGAATCATGTGTTGATGAAATGCTTTTGTGTGTGAAGAGCTGTCTATTGCCAGTATTTTTCCCTGTCAGCTCTGTAGAACCATTTGCAAAAAATAAATAAGTAAAAATAAAACAATAATCTGCATCACTTTGATAGCCGAAGCCTTCCAATAGTGTGTACTTTCAATTCACTGCCTAAAAGGTCAAAACAAATGAACAACTGCAAAATCTTTTTCCAGGGTTCCTCCATACTCAGATTCAAAAGAATGTTCGCTATAATCACTAATATATTCTGTTATTCGCCATATTAGTGTCAGGATACAGGCACAGAGACAGAGGTAAGTGAATGAACATAAAGCTTTATTAATTTGAATAAAGTGCAACGGTGAGTCTTTCAGAGTTCAAGGGTGAATTCGGTGAGATTACGGATTCCAGGTGAGTAGATCCTCTTCAGATTATCCAATGTCAAACAACACTGTTCGGTGATACTTGTCTTTTCTCTTATAGATGAAGCCACAAGCAAGTTGAACTCAGGAGGAATACTAGGTCTCAGGATACACGGATTCAAGCGAGGATTCTGGAAACATCGGAACAAGAACACAGAGGTTAGTAATCTACAGGTGATTATACATTACTTGTCGGGTGTTGACAGCATAAGAGAACTCGTGCAACTGGGGTAATGGTCTGTTCCTGTTGGAGGCTTGACAAAGACTGAGGCCTTGTCCACACGGACACGGGTATTTTTATAACTGGAGTTTTTCCTCCAGTGTTTTTAAAAAAAAATCCCGTCCACACATGCTCGGTCTCCGTCTACATGATAACGCAAAAACACGCTATCAAGTGCGGTCAAGAGCATGCCACGCCAGCAGGCGGTGAAATAACTCTAACTGTAAAGCCACGTTGGCCAATCAGAAGCCTAACAAAAAGTCCGGTAGGCGCAAATTTGACGTCAAACACTGCGGATAACGGCGCACGCTCTGACGTCGCGAGGCAAAAACCCCGGTTTCACTGTCTACACGACAACACTGTAAACGGCGTTTCTGAAAATACTCACCCTGGCAGGGGTTTTCAAAAATGTTCAAATTCAGTGTGTTTTCGTGTGGACGAACCGCGTTAAAAAAGTCCCGGTTATAAAAATACCCGTGTCTGTGTGGACAAGGCCTGAGTGTAAGCTGGGTGTTTTTATGGAGCTGGTTGTTGATTGGGAACAGGTGCAAGTGATTAGAATTCAGGAGAGAGTGATTGTTGTGTGGTGTGAGGACTCGAGTCTAATTGGTTTCTGACAATTAACTTAGGACACTTTAACCCTCTATGGTGCGCAATATGATATCAGTGAGAAAAAAATTATTTGTTATGTTTTTCCTGCTTAAAATTGGACACTATAACAATATCAATAAACATTATCATTATTTTAAATGTATTTATTAATTAAAAGTTTGTTGCCTCAAGGCAACATTGTACCACAATGGGCAAATTGAAACATTTGATATTTTCATGAAGAAAAAAAGGTAACACTTTATTTGAAGGGGTGTGCATAAGACTGACATGACACTGTCATAAACATGACATAACACCTGTCATGAACATGAAGGAGTCTTTATGAATGTTTATGACTGTTGTCATTAAGTGTCATTCGGTAAATTATGACACTTTTAATGCAAAGTTGACATTGTTTAAAATGTCTTTGTTATGACAACTTGACATTAACAAAGACAAAAATGTCTTGATTATGACAACTTGACATTAACAAAGACAGAAATGTCTTGATTATGACAACTTGACATTAACAAAGACAGAAATGTCTTTGTTTTGACAAATTGACATTAACCAAGAAATCATAACCTGTCAACCTGTCACAAATATGTCATAACAGGTCTAATTATTAAACTTAAAGCATTTCGCTGTGTAATAACCCTTAATGACATCTTTATAACTAGTACAATGTTTTCCACTTTACTTGAGGACAGGTAATATTCATGACACAGTTATAATGGTGTCATGACGGCCAAAGTTGTGACAGGTTGACAGGTTATGATTTCTTGGTTAATGTCAAGTTGTCATAACAAAGACATTTCTGTCTTTGTTAATGTCAAGTTGTCATAATCAAGACATTTTTGTCTTGGGTAATGTCAAGTTGTCATAACAAAGACATTTTAAACAATGTCAACTTTGCATTAAAAGTGTCATAATTTACCGAATGACACTTAATGACAACAGTCATACACATTCATAAAGACTCCTTCATGTTCATGACAGGTGTTATGTCATGTTTATGACAGTGTCATGTCAGTCTTATTCACACCCCTTCAAATAAAGTGTTACCGAAAAAAATTATAGATTTATTGAAAACATCAATTTATTTAACTAAACACTTGAACAAACATATTTATCAAGTTTGTAATGAATTACACATTTCATATTTAATAAAAAGTAACATTTATTATCCAGCTGTTGCCCTCAGGCAACATTGTACCATCGTGGAACGCAAGTACTACAAACCATAATATCAAGTTATCATATCAAAACATTACAATCTGTGTTGTTTCAGGGTAAAACATTAACAATCACCATAACCTTATCCTAATATGAAGGCCAGGCCTCAACAACAGCAAGATCAAACATGTGGAAGACCTCCCAGGCCGACCTAATAACCGTGTGAGGTCAGGTGGGCCTGACCCCCCCAGGGGCCCGACGGGAGCACCCCAAAATCCGAGAATCCCAGAAGCAGCGCCGCCTTCATCCTGTGTGGCGCCACACGCCCCCGTCCCACTCACCCACTATTTGTCCAATTGCCCACTATAGTGGTCAAATGTCCCGTTGACCCCCGCTGACCATTCACAAGTCACATGCCCCGTCCCACAAATCCACTATTTGTCCGATTGCCCACTATAGTGGCCAAATGTCCCGTTGACCCCCGCTGACCACTCACAAGCCACACGCCCCGTCCCATGAACCCACTATTTGTCCGATTGCCCACTATAGTGGCCAAATGTCCCGTTGACCCCCGCTGACCATTCACAAGCCACACGCCCCGTCCCATGAACCCACTATCTGTCCGATTGCCCACTATAGTGGCTACTG
The DNA here is from genome assembly GCA_036326025.1 of Chrosomus eos. Lineage (NCBI taxonomy): Eukaryota > Metazoa > Chordata > Actinopteri > Cypriniformes > Leuciscidae > Chrosomus > Chrosomus eos. The sequence goes on from JAZAVI010000215.1 coordinate 223,141, forward strand.
GCTAAATGTCCCGTTGACCCCCGCTGACCACGCACAAGCCACACGCCCTGTCCCATGAACCCACTATTTGTCCGATTGCCCACTATAGTGGCCAAATGTCCCGTTGACCCCCACTGACCATTCACAAGCAACACGCCCCGTCCCATGAACCCACTATTTGTCCGATTGCCCACTATAGTGGCCAAATGTCCTGTTGACCCCCACTGACCACTCACAAGCCACACGCCCTGTCCCACGAACCCATTATTTGTCCGATTGCCCACTTTAGTGGCCAAATGTCCCGTTGACCCCTGCTGATCACTCACAAGCCACACGCCCTGTCCCACGAACCCATTATTTGTCCGATTGCCCACTATAGTGGCCAAATGTCCCGTTGACCCCACTGAACGGTCCCAAGCCACACGCCCCGTCCCACGAACCCACTATTTGTCCGATTACCCACTATAGTGGCCAAATGTCCCGTCGAACCATGCTGAGTTTTCAGATTGTAAAAATGGAGATACATTTACATAATTCAAACTCTTTCCTTTACAATTAAAATATACTTGTATTCAAACCTAGTAACCTGCCTGGTATGGCCTTATGTGATTCCATTATGGTACAATGTTGCCTCGAGGCAACATACAGTTTTATGTAATTTCCCCTATGATACATTTGATGATATATAATGTAATGTTTTTGAAAATACTTCTTAACTTACCAATGAACGTGACTAAGATTTTTTGTAGTTGATTATCTGGACAGAAATTAGTGAAAAATGACCTTTTCAGTGGAGAAAATATGGAGCCATGTGACATGTGCACGTTTGCTGAAAGAGGGAACACAATGGACCCCTGTGGGTCATGTTACCACTCTTTTGCATTTTCATTGGTTAGTATTTGAGTTCCCCTCCCCTTAGAGAGCATTGACCAATACAATTGTATTAGTTTTTATTTAAAAAAAGCTAAAATAGACTATGTTGCCTGTAATATTTCACAATATTACAGTTTTTACTGTATTTTGGTCAAATAAATGGAGCACACACACACACACACACACACACGCAAGCACGCACACACACACACACACACACACACACACACACACACACACACACACACACACGCAAACACACACACACACACACACACACACACACACACACACACACACACACACACACACACTCTCTCTCTCTCTCTCTCTCTCTCTCTCTCTCTCTCTCTCTCTCTCTCTGTGTTTTATTCATTTTTAATTCTTCCTGTGGTTTAGAAACTGCTTTATTTCCATGTAAACGTATTTAAGAACTTTTTTATTTTTTATAGAAAACTTTTTATTTCAGATTTTAAATTCTAATCTCTTAGAATTAAATTAAATTCTTAATCTCAGAATTTTGTAACTCAATGTATAATTTTCGAGCCAATGATAGTGTCAGACACTCTTACAGACATCCAACAAACTTTGCAACAAAATTAGAGTCACATAGCTGGACAGCATTCTTATCATCACATAATGCGTGTGTAGGACTGACCTTTACTATAACAGTTAGTTCTGGTCTTCTAATTTGATTGGCTGAACATGATTCCAAGAAGAGTGCTGGGACTTCTCACTGTTTATATCACTTCCCTTGTCTCATCCATATGGGGAAGTGGGTGACTGTCCATCACTACCGCCTTGTTTGGTTCACGTAAGTCCACGCACATTCTCAATGCATCATTCTTTCTTCGTGTGACAACGATGGGTGATACCCATGGAGATGCGTCAATCCTCTCTATCACATCCAATTCTAACAATCTCTCCAATTCAGCAGAGACAGCTTGTTTAACAGAAAGTGGAAGTCTCCGCAGCTTTTGTTGAACAGGTCGGACGTCTTCCCTGACTTTTACACAGTGAATGAAACCTTTAGCAAGACCTAGCTTCTCTCCAGTCACAGATCCGGCTTTGATCTCTCTGATCTCTGTCACTGGACCCGCAGGTGAGAGCACGCTGTTTTTGTCAATAGAAAGTCTCAGTGCTCTGAATAAGTCCATTCCCTGTGCCTGTCTTCACGATGTACAGTGTAGCTGGTACTGTAATGGTCGCATACTGCACTGTAGTTAACATGCAACCTATCACTGGAACGTCAGCTTTGGTGTAAGTCACTAACCTTTTTTTCTGGCTCAGAAAGCGGCACACAACTAAAGTGCGTTCTGTAGAGGTGCTCAGGAATGATTGACACCGCCGATCCCGTATCCACCAACTCCACAGTACGGGAAGTTGCTTTTGCCTTTATGGCTACTGTGCATGTAATTTTGTCACCTCGTTGTCCATTCTCTATCATTTGCACCGTATTAATTTCCAAAATAACCACTTCTCCTACTTTGGCTGTGTTTTGTTTGGACTAACATACACGGGCAAAATGTCCAACCTTATTGCAATTTCGGCATGTCACTTTCCTTGCAGGGCAGTCCTGAGCATTTGCTATGTGAGCTGCTGATCCACATCTAAAACAGCTTTGATCCTGTTTTAGTGCTGCTGCAGGTTCTGCGGAGTAACTGCTCTTTCCTCTGGTTCTGAATGGACGTTTCGGTCTTGCCTTCACCACGTGCACTGGAGCATGCGGCTCCGAAGCTAGAGTCCGAGCATGTCCAATAGCTGCTTCCACTTGACACACCAACTTTACTGTTGTATCCAGAGTGAGGTCTGCCTCAGTTTGTACTAACAGTGTATTTTTACACAGCTAGCGTGCTCAATAAGTTGGTCCCGTATCATTTCATCTGTATTACCAGCAAACCCGCACGTAGTGGCTAACTCACGTAGCTCGCCTACATACTCAGCTACAGACTCATGTGGTCTCTGTACTCTTTGCCTGAACTTGTGTCGTTCCACCACGACATTTATTCCTGGACTGAAATGTGCATGCAGTGCAGCCACTACTGAATCATAGGTTGTACCTACGTTCGTGAGTGTATAAAATACACGTTGGCCTTCGGTGCCCAAGCAGTGTAGGAGAATTGCACGCTTTCTCGTATCGGGCCAGTCATCCCCCTCCGTGTGAATAGCGAGCAGGTAATTCCCGAACATTTTCATCCACATATCGAACGGGATAGTGGGTTGTCCACTGCATGGCAGGAACAACGCAGGGTGAGGCACACCGGCAGTCGCCATCCTCGTCGCCAATTTGTTATATCGTTCATTCACAGCAGAACAGACAAGAGCATGCAAGCTAGCTCAACCGAACTTCTTTATCGTTATTCTTTTTCTCTTAGTTCTTATCAACATCCAGTACAATGTATTGTGCGCTACAGCGCCCACCCTATATAGGTTAAGCCGTAAATCAATACACAACATATAGCAGTAAAATTATGTTTTTAATTGGTTTGGAATATATCACATTGAAGGAGCAAAAATAGACAGAATAACTTGAGGTGCTGTGTCTAAAATGTAAGTGAATATTTTTTTTTTTGTTTATTAAACTGTGTATGAAATTACTTGAGGCTCTCTGCCTGTGACAGTACCTATACGGCCAAATTGCCTTGAGATATTAAAGGGTACCTATTATGGCATTTAAAATGTTCCTAATAATGTTCTGGGAGTCGCCAACAACAGTTTTACATGCATGCAATGACAAAAAAACACTTTTGTTGTCTTATAATATGCATTTATTTTTACCTGATTTGCTCACCGACTCCCTAATGATTCGTTTGACGACTCATTTGTCCAAACCCCTCCTTTGCGTGACGCTAATCGGCGGTGATTGGTCAGATGACGCAGTCAGTTATATTTTGCGTTAGCCCAAAGCTTAAACATATTGATAAAGCACTGCAGTACTACAATACGCTTCACATAATTTCACATATTTCAAAAAACAAAAAAAATGACATTGGAGACCTAGAAGCTGCTGAGCGTAACTCTCACTCTCTCACACACCACGCACCGCACACGCACGCACGCACGCACACACACACACACACACACACACACACACACACACACACACACACACACAACACACACACATAAAAGCAACAATTATTAATAGTACTTACAGGTTGTGATTCGGAGGAGGAAGCTGATCCAAATAAACTTGGTATTGAACGTTCCTTCAGTATCAGGCGACTCGCGAATCAACACTTGAAAGCATTTGTGTTTGTGAAGCGATCGTCATTAAAATAACGCGAACACAGCTCAAGGTGGCTATACTTGTGTGGTATAGTTGTAAATATAAACTCTAGCCACTGAGTCTTCACATGCTTGTCCCTGGGCAGTGAAAAAAAAAGTTTCCTTTTGATTCGCACTTCAGAACAGAGTCTCGTCGGCATGTTGTTGTCAGGTTTCTCTGTCTGCTCGGCGCGCGAGTAGGCGTGTCGAATTCAAATAACTTGTACAAGTGACGTACGAAAGTTAGAGAAAATGCATCGCTCGTCTATCGATTCATATCAGCGACTCAGAGTCGACTCTTACTTTTGAGAGACAATAACTTTGTATAAGGTGAACTTTCATATTTAAAACTTTGCAGGATGTTTTTGTTCACTTAGATCTATGTTACACACTACATGAAAGGTAATTTTCAAAATTCCATGATAGGTACCCTTTAACAACAGCAGTATTGTGCGTGTGCATATATATATTGCATATAGATTGTGTATTTATGTGTATAAATCATCCAGATATTGTTGTTACTGCTAATAAAATACACAAAAACTGTTATCATTCTCGAAATTGGCTGTTGTTTTGGTCTGGTTTAAATTATTTTACTACAAATTATAAATTATAAAAATTAAAAAATTAAATAAAAAACTGTTGCTTTTATTTCTGGTAGCCTTGGACATAAATGATGTACATGACTTGCAAATTGCTAAGTTGAGAAAGAGCAGGCTAAACTTGTAATTTTTTGCTCTGTGTTAACCATTTTAGGTGGTTTATCTATATGGAGAAGATCCATGTGAACTGTCCCTCAATCTGTTCATCTGCACAATGTGACCAGATTTTTATGCTTTATGATGTATTCGATTAACCCTAACTGATTTAACTGTTAATCAAAAAAAGAAAAGAAAAGAAAAATAAATTCTCTCTAGAATTACCTACAATTTGGAATGTGTTAAGCTCATAAATCGTGTGTACACTTGTCTTGGAGTGTTTGTTGATGTTAATGAGAGTGTGGTTCTGCATGGGGGATGTTTGTAAGTGTGCATGTTAGGATGAGAGTTTAAAGGCAGTAATGCTGAGAGTCTGACAAAATGTGAGAAACAGCAAAATCCCTTTAAAGCAAGTCAGTTCATTTGGCAGCCATCTTGTTAATACCAAAAAAGTTGCTTTCTAAGAATTTTTCTCCAAAACTATTTGGTTGTTTAAATAATATATTTCAAATCAGAAAAAAATAAGCAATCTTAAAATTTGCTATATCTGTATGTATTTTAGTTGATAAAGGATCAATACATTTTTTATATAAATTAATACTTTTGTTGAGCAAGGATGCATTAAATTGATGAAACTAATTTATGTTACAAAAGATTTTGATTTGAAATAAATTCTGTTCTGTTGAACGTTCTATTCATCAAAGAATCCTGAATACATTAGGCTATATTAGAATAAAAACAACATTAGAATAAAAACAATACAAATTTTAAATTGTAATAATTTTTCACAATATTACCGTTTTTACTATATTTTAATCGAATAACAGTCTTGTTAAGCATAAGAGACTTCTTTCGAAAACGTTTATATATAATTACATAATTTGATATTTTAGGTATTTAGCTTGAAGTGAAAACCAACCTGTGTAACCTCTCTAATCTGTGTAGATTTTATAAAGTGCAACCATTTTCTTCATCTTCATTGAGTCAACATTTTGTAATTTACAAACACACAAACGCCACACATTGTCTCCATTCAAGGAATTGTGTTGATTTAACACAACACCTCAATAAACCGAAATCCCATGTGGAGGCCTAAAGCTCTGCAAACACCATTAACACTAAGCAAACCTATAAGAAAAATATCATCCTCTGAAACATACACTTCAGTCAATAGCTCTGGGTCCACAGAGACAAGGAACTCATTTTGCCTCAAAGTGACTGAGGAGTCTACATCAATAGTCATTTTCTTAATAAATAATGAAATGTTTGTTGATATATAGAAACTGTTTTTGAAGACCTATAATCTCAAACACCTGGACTTATTGTCTTGGTCTTTCTGACGCACAAAAATACCTTTGTTGATATGGGAACTAAAGCCTGTGCTTTAATGGGAGACCATTGGTCCCTGTGGTGCTGAATTTCTTTATTAACTCCCGACTCCCGTTTCCAACTATCCCTTTACATTCTCTCTCTCTCTCTCTCTCTCTCTCTCTCTCTCTCTCTCTCTCTCTCTCTCTCTCTCTCTCTCTCTCTCTCTCTCTCTCTCTCTCTCTCTCTCTCTCTCTCTCTCTCTCTCTCTCTCCCCTCTCTCTCTTTTAGACACATTGCATTTGGATGTTTCTGAATGGTTAGTGACATTTGGTCAAATAGTGTTCTGTACTCGTCTGTGCAGCCAACGACAGAACAGTTTGCAATGCTTTGCTCAAACTTTTCCCATCGTGTTAGAACTGGTTACACTGTTGTAGCTTGCGAAAACCAAATAGCGGCGCCTTGGGTGGAAATAGGTTTCCTACATCAGAATCTTCCTTCCTACGTCAGAAGCGGAGCGAAATCTGATCGGCTTAATATTTTGACATGCTTGCAGAGAAAGGCTAACCAAAGCAAAGTTACCGGGGACCCGATTAGCAATTCAACACGGAAAAAGTCAGTTCCCTTTCAAGGGAACTTCGAGCTGCGTCGAACGCTGTGGGAACGCCCCTGCGTCGTGCGTCATGAAGCACGTATGGAATCAGCCCAATGGAGAGACGGAATGTAATAGGCAGGTGACGCCATCGACCAGGAAACTATAAAGCACCCCAAAAACACAAGTACATCAGCTTCTGTGCCTTCAGAAAGCGCTATATGTGAATATGTCTGAGTGTAAACACTGTGTCTGTCTTTAGTATTTGCTAGGCAGGAGTTATCACATTTACACCACACAAACCATTTTGTATGAGAGACTATGGCGAGCGAACAGCATTTAAGAAGTGTGTTCCTCCCTGCTCGCGCTATCTAACGGGCGGGGATACACACGTTCTTTGTGTTTTTTGTTTGGGAGTGCAGCATGCCCAGTCAGCTCTCGAGGGGGCTGGCTGCGAGCATTGCGAGCGTCTGCCTTTATGGACGCTCCACTCTCGCCGAGCGCTCTTTGAGGAGAGTGCTCGTTGCACGCTCCCCGCGGTTCAAGTCCCGCTTCTGCCGAGGCTGAGCGGCGACGCTTTTCGTGGGGATCGCAAATGGATCTTTCAGCGCGGTTAGAGACGGGCTCTGCCTTATCTCTGCCTTTACCTGTTAGATCCAGTGTCTCAGCCCCAGTTCGAAAGCACGCTCTGCGGTTTCTTCCGCCCGGGCTGAGGCACCACTACTGCAACTATCTAGTTATAAAAACAAGGAGATAAAAATAGCAATATTGATGAGGGAGATGTGGAGGACTCGCCAGCTCACACTCCCGAAAGTGAAGAGCTCATGGAGGTTCTCACTCGAGCTGTATCAAAATCATTAAACATTGAGTGGCCAGTGGTTAGGAGTCTGTTATTAAATCTAAGTTAGATGAAAGATTTCTCCCTTCTCGTGTGCAACCTCCACTCCGGTGCTTGCCGTTTTTTCATGATCTAAATACTGAGGTGTCGAGATTATGGAAGAAGCCGGCTTTTAATAGAATATTTATCATTTACATATTCCGATTTAGGGGGGCTAGGTTTTTTTTAAAAGAAAAGACTGCGCTTTGCCGCGGGTAGAAGAGACGCTTGCAAGCTGTCTCTCTTCCAAGGCTGCATTGTCATTTAAAGCACCGGCATTACCTTCCAAGCCATTATGAAATATTTCGGCTTTGTAAAGTGTATTCGGCGGAAGGTCAGGCTGTGTCTGCATACAATCTATATTGCAGGCATACCGGGCTGATTTGCTAAAGGATGTGAATGTGAGTGAGGAGGCAGTACTGACGTGGTTCGAGAACTGCGTCAGGCTGCCGATTTATGGTAAAATTAATTTTTCCAACATGAAAGAGAAAGAAAAAGCTTCTTCAAGATGCTTCTCTCTCCCCTGCGGGGTTATTCAGTAAAGATAGTTAATACTGTCATTGATAATTTCAGGAAGAAAATAGCAGGCAGGAGCTTTTAAAAGGTTTCTTCCACCTAAAGTTCACGTCCCCGGGGCTGCTGGGCGGGAGCAGCCCCGGCCGTCTACGAGCTCATTGCATAGGCGCAGCAAAGCAGAGTATCGTGTCTCGCGCTTCCCCTGCTGGTCAGTGGGACCAGACTGCGGTCACGCCAGCTTTACAAGTTGGCCCGTCAGGTCCTCCTGTGGTCCCTATGGAAGTTACTATCACTGAAAGCAATGTATCTTCCTGGGTATTTGTATGTGGTAGCAGTCTCCCTGTCGAGGCAGGGGCCGAGGCCGGGGTAATGGAGACTCCACCCCCGAGGTGGTGGAGCTCCTTTGGTTGAGTTTCGGTCGCGCCGAGGCGGACCTATTCACTTCCAATGAGATATCGCACTGTCTCCATCAGTCATTCAGCCCCTCTGCACTCTAAAAAATGCAGGGTTAAAAAATAACCCAACCTTAACCACGCCGCTGGGTCACTATTGGACAGAACACGCGCTGGGTTGGTTTGACCCAAGTGCTGGGTTTTTCCATTTAACCCATATTGTTGGGTCATTCATTTGACCCAACCAGTGGGTGAAATTGACCATCTTGCTGGGTTAAGTCTTACTCATGTGCTGGGTTATTTCCTGTCTCATTGCCTTATTAAAATTAGTAACAAATAATTAGTAAAATAATTATTGTCTCTGTAATACAATAAACCAGAGAGGCCAATATGTGATTTCAATCATTTATTTATATATTTTTTTAATTTTTAATACATCTCTTTAATATTTTTTTGTATACAATTATTACAATTATACAATGTATACTCATTTTAAGGTAAAAAAAAACATAACGGTTCATTAAGTAAGGTCTTTATACACCACAGAAAACATAGTTATGTATATGATATTGCATTTCTGTTAACAGATCCTCCTAAATATTACACAATGCACCTTTAAAAGTCATTAAGCAACTCATTTGAACTCTTATACGATTATGATTTCATTTATTAAGATGTGTTGATTTATTAAGAATAACAACAAACATTTCAATTGTGACTAAATATCACAGGGTTTTCCTCAAATTTGACAGAGGACGACTCTTTTCCATAAATTTGATACACTGCTTCGTGTATTTAACATGAAAAACAAAATAAGGCTTTGAAACAAAGATCACCAGCCTCCAGCAAAGACTCGGTCTCGATGGCGTGGCCTGGAACAGTGGCAAAGGTCTGGCGTGTCCCCCTCGTCACATCCCTGATGCTCCAGTCATTTTGTAAATATTCATCCATGTTGGTCCCCACCTGTTGATTACACACAATCACTTAGAGTGTTGCAATATAACTGACATGCAAGTTAAACTTTTTTTGTGAAAGTATTTATATTTTTTTTATTACAAACATTACCAAATATGGCCAAATATGTTGCAAACAGAGATTGCACCTTTAAATATTCTAAACCTAAATTACTTTCATAGTTATCAAGCATATCAAACGTCAACTCTTATTGAAGTAGAAACACTAAAGCAAAACTTACAGGTTGCATGTTAAGGACCTCTGTGCCTGTGGGTCTGACGCCCTCTCCTCCTCTCCTGTAACGTTAGATGGATGGGGGAAGCAAAGTTTGCAGGACCTTCAAAGCTGTCTCCCCTTGAGCAGCTAAACAAAATGAGCATAATACAAAAAGTTGCATTAACATTTAAATAGTATGCTGTTTATAACAATTCATATTTTTAAAGTAGGATTTCTGACTTTTCTGCCCTGGTGTTTAAAATGGCGCTGTTGTGAATATAGCAAAAACGATTATTTGGCCTCAAACATCGCGCGGTCCATGACCACTGCCTTAATACTAAATTATTCTTAGTAACTTAGGCCTAACTCAGGTCTTAACAACTTGTAACTTTAATGGGTTTTCAGGGCGAGAACATGCTTAATATGAAATCGATTTATTTACCATTGCCTCAGTTGCCGTTTGTAAAGATTGCACGCCATACAATTCCCCTACATCCCAACGTATTTTTTTTTTTTTTTTGCAATAACGATCCGTTCCGACATCGACATTCCAGAAGAAACAAGCAGACTGTACTGGAACTTACCCCCGTCGCTTCTTCTGACGAGAATTTCTTAAATGTGCCTGCAGACTTTCCACACGAGTCACTAACGTTAGACTTTTTTCCCGCAGTTTTTACGTGCGAGCCCGAGACTAAACAGCCTACTGCGCGTGTACGGTTTCATTCAAAACGCTTTCCTCACTTTTAATTACTACGTACACAATAAATACGATATTGACGTGATGAAATTACAATTTAAACGGCATATTTCAATAAGGCTGCTGATATAGCTGGTTTACAACTAACGCAGCATTTTGTCAAAAAATCTAACCGGCTAGCTGTTACTATTTAATGTTTTACAGAATAAATACGTTAACGTTACCCCTCACACTTCCATATCAAAGACTGTATGCTGAACAGTGAAAGTATTCATGTTAAAAATATCGGTAAACATTAACTTACCATAAAACACTGCCCGCTCCGAGTGACGTCCTCCTCGAGTCAGAAGTGAAGAATCCAGAAAGTTCCGCAAAGAATAAACAATTTGCTGGGTCAAAATAACCCAACCAGCTGTTTATTTGTGAATTACCCCCTTACAAATCATTTGACCCAGCATGAGCAACCCAATAATGTGTTTACAGTGCCCCAAACAACCCAGCATTTTGACCCAGCACAATCAACCCAACAATTTGTTTACAGAAACAACCCAGCATTTTTTTGAGTGTGGGGTTGGACGCTATGGTGCAGCCGTGGCCGAGGTCACGTCTGCACGCTTTTCCCCCGATTGCTCTGCTACCAGGAGTTCTGGAGAGGGTTCGCCGGGACGGGGTCAGCCTACTATTAGTAGCCCCGTTCTCGCCGGCCCGAGTATGGTTTGCTGACCTGATTTCTCTCCTGGACGGCTCTCCTTTGGAGCTCCTGGTCAGGAGGGATCTTCTCTCTCAGGCGGTCGATATTTCACCCCCGCCCAGAGTTATGGAAACTGTGGGCTTGGCCTCTGAGGGGGCCCAGCTCTTAGATTCCAGTCTCTCAACCGAGGTTTTTGAGACCATCTTTCACTCCAGAGCTCCATCCACGAGGAAGCTATATGCCTTGAAGTGAAATCTTTTCACTTCTTGGTGTGGAGAACACCTGCAGGACCCAGTTAACTGCCCAGTGGGTGCAGTGCTGGAATTCCTGCAGGAGCGTTTCTCCACAGGGTTATCCCCCTCCACACTAAAGGTGTATGTGGCGGCACTGGCTGCTTACCTCGTCCCTTTCAGTGGAGTTTCTCTTGGGATGCACCCGCTTATAACTCGTTTCCTTCGTGGTACAAACTGAGGCTGAGGCCAGCAGTTTGTACGAGGGTGCCGACCTGGGATCTGGCCATTGTATTGGAAGGTCTTTCCCTAGCTCCTTTCGAACCTATCGAAGAAGTTCCTGAGAAGTTTCTCACTTTTAAGACTATCTTTCTTCTTGCTATCTCCTCACTCAAGAGAATCAGAGATTTGCAGGCTCTGTTGGTTGCACCCTTGTGCCTGGAATTTCCGCCTGGTTGGTTAAGGGTTTTCTTACCCTAGGCCAGGTTATGTTCCTAAGGTCCCTACTAATGTTGTTAGACCTACAGTTCTGCAGGCTTTCTGTCCTCCTCCATTTCTGTCATCAGACCAGGAGAAACTTAATTTACTCTACCAGTGAGGGCGTTAGACGCTTATGTCCACAGATCTGCCCTGTGGAGGAAATCAGAACAGTTATTTGTATGTTTCGGGCCACCCAGGAAAGGGTGTCCTGCGTCTAAACAGAGAACAAGCAAGTGGGTGGTCGAGGCTATCTCACTTGCTTATGAGTCGGCTGGTCAGCCTTCACCTTTGGCTGTACGAGCCCACTCTATTCGGAGTATGGCTGCTTCCAAAGCTTTATTGTCAGGAGTTTCCCTGAGTGATGTATGTGATGCGGCTGGATGGTCTTCACCGCATACGTTTGTTAAGTTCTATGATTTAGACTTAAGCTCTACCCCTGGGGCGCAGGTGCTCTCGTCCGTTGTGCGCTAGATTTCACATGACGGTCACTTGCTCCTATGGCGATGTGGGTATTCGCGTCAACGCAGCTCGAAGTTCCCTTGAAAGGGAACGTCTCGGTTACATATGTAACCCTAGTTCCCTGAGAGGGAACGACACGCTGCGTCGTTCCGCCATATTCCCGGCACTCCCGTTAGCGCTTCCTTCAGGCCTATCAGAAGCTGATGTGCTTGTGTTTTTGTGGTGCTTTATAGTTTCATGGTCGATGACGTCACCCGCCTATGACGTTCCGTCTCTCCATTGGGCTGATTCCATACGTGCTTCATGACGCACAATGCAGGAGCGTTCCCACAGCGTTCGACGCAGCGTCTCGTTCCCTCTCAGGGAACTAGGGTTACATACGTAACCGAGACGATTTTCATGATATGTCCCCTTTAAAGGGTCCCTATTATGCTATTTTAAAGTTTCCTAATGTTGTTGTGGAGTCTCCTACAGCATGTTTACGTGCATCAAAGGGAAAAACTGTTTAATTTCCTCATAATATACATTTTCACATCATCACATTTTCAATGATTGTCAAACGACTTGTCAAATGAATCAATCCCTCTAAATCCCTCCTTTCTGCTAGCTGCTCTGTTCTGATCGGCCAGACAGCTCAGTCTGTTGTGATTGTTTCACCGTGTACAGCACGTCGAGAACAAAAACGCCCATTGCCATAATAACATCAGCTCTGCTTGTCCTCCTGAGGCTTCCTACCATAGACAGTAAAAGAAATGGACACAGCGACCACATAGACTTCAACGGAGAAAAGTGAAGTCAATTAGAAGCACTCACTTCCTGATTGCCAAGCGTACTACGCAGACTCAAACTGAGCTTGATGACGTAGATGTGACGTGAGCAACCTGTCTCACAGTTGTACGTCTTCTAGTAGCTGTGCCAAGAGGAATCTGAATCATTCCCTTCCGCAGTAGCAACTTTGACTCTCTATGGGCTTCTCGACTTTATGCCTCCACGTCCCCCGATTGTGCGCAAGCTTCTACTTCTGTCTATACGGTAATTTCGATTCTGTGCGACAGTGAGTCACGTGTTATGACGCAATCGTTAGCCTATTTTTACAAAAACTGCTTCTACGGGGCCACCAACGTAAGATACAAGGTAATGGAGCCTTTTATACATTGTCGTGTTTCTTTAGAAATAAACAATGGACAAATGGAGTCTTTAAACGCCTCAGATGTAAAGTTATTCACTGTCAAACTGATGCCAAAATGAATGGGAGTCAATGGAATGCTAACAGCAGGTGAAGGCTTGTTAGCCAATGGCGGCCCCCAGAGAGATTTCAGTTTCCGGCTGGTGGATTACCCCCTTGCTTCCTACACTGTAAACTAAACACAGTAAAAAACAATGACGCCGATTCGACCATATTAATGTGAGCGCGAGTCCGATGATGAAACGTTGGAAGAGCTAGTTATTCAAACCAAACCTCAATTGCAAGGACGACTCGAGCAGGATGTTTGACAGTGATACACTAACTTACTCACTTTGAGGAACATTATAAAATGTTACAACTGTAATTCCTTGCCATCAGCATTAACAAGAGCATGCCCATTAACAAACCGGATTTTTTTACTTGTACTAATTTATTTACATAGTATTCTTCTAATATATTGCGGTATTGCTTTGATATATTGGTTTGAAATATATTGCAGTGCATGTATGCACTGTACATTAGCCGAGCTCTAGAGTGAATGATCTGATGTAACATAAACGTTGGTAAAACAAATATTTCCTCAAAATAGTGTGAATGACAGACAATCTGCATTAATAGACACAGTTTTATAGCCTGGATGCCAGCCCAAACCCCACCCACAGCATTTTTTGGTCGGGAAGTTCGGTCTGGACTCGATCTATTGAGGAGTAATTATGATCGGTTCAGAAATCGTCGGGCCAATCAAATTGCCAGGACGGGCTTTATACGATGATGGACAGATGATCTGTAGTTATGTATTTCAAAAATGTTTTTCGTGTTTGCAAGTACTCCACGAATCCTTAAATTCTTTTTGGAACACCGGCAAAGATCGTTAACACTCATTTTTTTTTTAATACTTTTTCCAGAGTGCGTGCAGGTGAGTTCTGTTGACAACTATGCGTCGCTCAACATACGTAACTTACTGCGTTGCTCTGATTGGTTGTAGGTCTATCCAATTGAGTGCAGAGTTTTTCCTGGTTCGGTTAAGACATGCCTCATAATCAAAGCCCAATGTAGCAGTATAAGACTCACATTCTGACTAGAATATGAGTATGACGAAGTCAGGCTAACAGTTTTAGGTAATAGTGGCCCACAGCTGATCAGCAGAAGTATTTCAGTAATACAGTAGTCGTAATAATGTGAGTTAACCAGTTAGCAGGAGACCTACACAATATAAAACTCAAAACTAAGTTTTTTTGCATGCCATCTTTCAAGAGCAAGCGGTTTGCGAATCCTGCATTGAACTCCGAGATTTGAGAAGCAGTCGTCAGTAAAATAAAGGGAACACAGCAAAAGTTTAGGATTGTACTGGTGTGATATCGTAGTAAAGATGAATTTTAACCTCTGATTCTTCACATGCTCGTCCTTGGCCAGTGAAAAATAACTGGCTTTACCTTCAGATTATAGAGCACAGCGCCGTCTTCTCCACATGATGCTGTCCAGTATCCACAGGAATCAGCTGTTTTCCCTGGTGTCTGCGTGTGCAATACGTGGGCGGGCAATAATACTAATGTTTCGTCTTGACGTCACAACGAAAGGGGTTATGACTCGTTTGAAAAACGATTCATTTAATTGACTCAGAGTCGACTCTTATTTTTGAAAGACTATGGGCCCTATTTTAACGATCTGAAACGCAAGTGTCAAAGCGCAAAGCGCAAGTAACTTTGTGGGCGGATCCCGGCGCTGTTGCTATTTTCCCGGGGGGATAAATGACTATTGCGCCTGACGCAAGTTTAAAAGGGGTTGTTCTGAAGTAGCTTCATTATTCATAGGTGTGGTTTGGGCGTAACGTGAAATAAACCAATCAGAGCGTCATCCAACATACCCTTTAAGAGCAGGTGCGCATGTTGCATGGTGGATTGTTATTTTTATGGCGCATTAACCAGGCGTGCTTCAGAATCGGTTCACAGCCGAGGAGATCGATGTTCTCGCCAGGGCCGTAAAAGAAAGAGAATTGACATTGGGGATGGGACAAACCCACCCAAATCTATAGAAAAAAATATGTGAAAGCTCAACTTAACTGATAAGTTAAAGAGTAAGGTTTTTAATGTACTTACATTATGGCAAAGGTGATTTTGCCATCTTCAGATTTTTTTTTCCTGGTTCTTGACGGACAAACTAATTTGTCAGATGTCCTTATATATATATGAGTCTTGCCACTATTGGGCAAACAGGTCTGATCCGTCATTACTACAATTTGCCTGAAAATTTTGGGTAAATGTGTAAGCTAGATTTATGCCTATTTTTTTCACATCTTCATGGACACCACAATGATTTCCCTCGTGTGGTAATATATTTCCCTGTTATAATGTATGATTTGCAAAAATAAAAACTGCTGCATCTGTGTTGATGAGAGAATCAAACTGTATGCGCGTTGTGCACCCTCTACCTTAGGGCCAAGCATGCGCGCTTAAAATAGCATTATGAACAACGCGCAACGTGCCAGTGACTTTAGACCAGTTTTTTTTTTTGGTCAGTGGCGGAATTGTTTTCTGAAAGTGCAAAATAGCACTAGGGAATGTGTCGTGAAATAGAACTACAGGTTGTGTGAGTCGCGCAACGGTGACGTCAGTGGGGGGCGCCTCGGAGAGGGCCGAATGCATGTGACTGTGTTATGCTCAGTAGCTTAGCTGTAGCAATGAAAGTCAGTTAATAAAACAGTTCCTTCCCAGCAAGACAACTCGTTCCTCTTTCATTTAAAAAGCATCGACACATGACATGGTGTCAGAAGTGGTCGACTTCACGCTCTGAAAATAAGATATGGCGAAGCTCGGACCTCCGGAATCTTTTGACTTCACGCGGCCGGCGGAATGGCCGATGTGGCGCCGACGTTTCGACCGCTTTCGGGTGGCGTCAAAGTTGGACAAAGATAGCGGTGAAGTGCAGGTAAACACGCTTCTCTACGCAATGGGGAGAGAGGCGGAAGCGATTTATGATTCCTTTGTGTACGATGACGGCGGAGAGGATGATGAGGAAGGCGGAGAGGATGATGAGGAAGAGGAAAGAGGTAGACAGGAGTTGAATTATGACACGGTGATAGCCAAATTCTCCGATCATTTTGTGCCCAAGAGAAACGTGATCCATGAAAGAGCATGTTTTCACAAGAGAGCACAAAAGCCCGGTGAGTCCGTAGAGGCTTTTGTGAGAAGTTTATACGAACTGGCACAGTACTGTGAGTTTGGGCACACTAAAGATGAGCAAATCAGGGACAGAATAGTTATTGGTATATCTGACAACGATGTATCACAGAAGTTGCAGCTCGAGCCTGAACTCTCTCTTGAACGAGCTATTCAAATAGCGCGCCAGTGCGAACAAATAAAGCAACAGAATGTGAGCCTGCGCTCGGAGTGTACAGTAGACGCCATGAGACAGGGGAGGCGGCCGTTCCATGGCAGAAGGAGCAACGATGGACAATGGCAGAAAAAAACAGGAACACAGTGAGTCAAAACAGCATCCTACCTGTCCCCGCTGTAACAGACAACATGGTAAAATACATCCTTGTCCAGCCAAGAATAAAAAGTGCCGAAGGTGTAATAAAATTGGACATTTTGAGGCAGCTTGTCAGACGAGGATGCTGAAAGAGGTAGTTACAATGCCGAGCAGCACCACTAACTCAGATGAGATGTTTTTCCTTGGAGAAGTTACTGAACATGTGTCAGACATAAAGGATCAACCTGATTCAGAGAATAAGTGGCTCGTGGACTTACCTGTTAATGGCAGCACTGTGAAATTCAAAATAGACACTGGGGCAGACATCAGTGTAATGTCACAGGCTGCATTCATGGGGCTGCCACAGCGCTCCCGCCTGGTCACTGCAACGAAAGGACCCATCACCAGCCCCGGCGGCAGGGTTAAGAGTATTGGCAAGTTCCTGGCAACAAGTGAGTACAAAGGAGAAAAGTACAGATTCTGGATAACTGTAATTAAAGGGCCATACTCTCACAACCTCCTGGGACGGAGTGTTGCCACAAGAATGGGACTGGTCATGAGAGTAGACGGGATGGACACTGTAATGTTAAGTCAGGTGTTTGGGGATATTGGTTTGCTCAAGTGCGACCCCGTAAAAATTGAACTTAAAGCTGACTGTGAGCCCTACTCACTGACAACGCCACGTCGCATCCCGTTCCCCCTCCTGGCTAAAGTGGAGGCTGAACTTAAACGCATGCTAGCCCTGGGCATAATTGAGGAGGTTACAGTGCCTTCTGACTGGTGTGCCCCGATGGTTCCAGTAGTGAAGAAGAACAAGGAGCAGGTGCGAGTGTGTGTCGATTTAAAACGCTTAAATAAGGCGGTTAAGCGAGAGAGGTACATCATGCCAACATTGGAGGATATTGCTCCCAAGTTAGCCGGAGCTAAAGTTTTCTCTACCCTTGACGCCTCCTGTGGATTTTGGCAGATCCCCTTGGATGCTGCTAGCCAAAAGCTGACAACCTTCATCACTCCAATGGGGAGATTCTGTTTCCGACGGCTACCATTTGGTATAACATCGGCTCCAGAAATCTTCCAACGACAGATGTCGACACTGTTAAAGGGGCAGGATGGAGTTGTTGTAGTAATGGATGACATACTGGTTTATGGAGCAACAAGGAAAGAACACGACACCCGTCTTGATGCGGTGCTGATGACCATAAAGGACAGTGGTTTAAAGTTGAACAAGGCTAAGTGTCATTTCGGCAAAACAGAAATAAAGTACTTTGGCCACCTTATAAGTGCAGAAGGCATGAGACCTGACACTGATAAAGTTAAAGCCATCACACAGATGCCAAGCCCAAACAATGTTACGGAGCTTAAACAGGTTCTGGGTCTAGTCAACTATGTTGGAAAGTTCCTGCCTGGCCTCTCCTCACAGCTGCATCCCATCACTGCCCTGCTCAGGAAAGAAAGTGAGTGGGTGTGGAGTGATGTTCAAGAAGCGGCGTTTGAGAAAGTGAAAGCTATGCTCGTGTCAGCACCAGCACTTGCATATTACGATGTTAACCGCAAGACTGTCATCAGCGCCGATGCGAGCAGCTACGGATTAGGTGCGGCATTATTGCAGGAACAGGAGGGTGTGTTAAAGCCAGTTGCATTCTGCTCCCGTACATTGTCGGATGCAGAGAAGAGATACTCCCAAATTGAAAAGGAGTGTCTTGCAGGGGTGTGGGCATGCGAGCGCTTCGCTCGCTATGTGCAAGGCATGGAAAACTTCCTTTTGCAAACAGACCACAAACCACTGGTACCCCTCATAAATACTTACGACCTGGACAAAGTCCCTCCAAGGTGCCAAAGACTCCTAATGCGCCTACTGAAATTCAATGTTGTGGCGGAGCACGTCCCGGGGAAGCAGCTTATCATAGCTGATGCTCTCTCCAGGAGCCCACTGACTGACAGCGGTGATGAACACACTGACCAGGACGTTCAAGCATATGTGGAGTCAGTGGTAGAAAATGCGCCTGTTTCATCGAAAAAACTTGACAAAATCCGCTCCGCTACACTAGAGGATGAAGAGCTGCAAAGGATTGTGCAGTTCATTAGGAACGGATGGCCACCAAAGACATCGCTGTTTCCATCCCTGCATGGATATTATGCTGCCAGAGCTCACCTCTCTGAGACCGATGGACTAGTGTTGTATCAAGACAGACTGGTTATCCCAACTGCACTCAGGTCAGAAGTGCTAAAACAACTACACGAGGGACACCAAGGTCTAACGAGGTGTCGTGTTCGAGCTACAATGTCAGTTTGGTGGCCTCGTATCAGTGCAGAGATCACAACGACAGTGTCAACATGTAAGTTCTGCATTGAAAATAGACGCACTCAAAGACGTGAACCGCTCCTCACCACACCTTTACCTGGGGGACCCTGGCAGCGTATTGCTGCTGATTTGTGTGAGCTAGAAAGACAGAATTATCTCATTGTGACTGATTATTATTCCAGGGACATTGAAATTTCCCACCTGTCTTCAACATCCAGCCATCAGGTCATTACAAGGCTGAAAGGCATGTTTGCAAGATGGGGGATACCGCTGGAGCTGGTGAGCGACAATGCCACACAATTCACCTCGGGTGAGTTTCAAGACTTCTGCCAAAGCTATGGGTTTGCGCATACGACTACCAGCCCTCATTACCCCCAAGCAAATGGTGCTGTCGAGAGAGCTGTGCAGACTGCTAAGCGCATTCTAAAGCAGCCTGATCCATATCTTGCTCTAATGTGTTACAGAGCCACCCCTAGTGCTGTTACGGGGGTGAGCCCAGCTTTACTTATGGCTGGAAGAGACATTAGGACCACACTTCCTATGTTGGAAGGAAAACTACAAGCTTCTCCTGTGGACAGACATCAAATCCAGCAGAAGGATGCTCAGGCTAAATCAGATTACCGGTTCTTTCACGATCGCCGTCACTCTGCTCTGCCACTTCCTGAACTCCAATCTGGGCAGGCCGTTAGAGTGAAATTGGATGGAGAAAAGGGGTGGAAAACGTCTGCTAAAGTCATTAGCAAGTGCAGTGAGCCCCGGTCTTACATCGTGAAGACAGACAACGGTGCAGTGCTGCGACGCAATAGAAGACATCTGCAGACAGTCCCGGAGCTTGCTGACTCTCCAGACCAGCAGCAGCAGTCTGAGGGATATCCGCTGCAGCTGCCCAGCAGCCCTCCTTCTGTGGCTAGACCAAGTGATGGTGACCCCGCTTCTGTTCAGAGACTGAAAGATTCACCTGTGGGGTGTTCACCACACCAGCCATCCCCTCAGAGAACTGTTCAAGTGACATCCAGAGGTCGTGAGGTCAGAGTACCTCTCAGATATAGAGACACTTAAATACTTATTGATACTTATCTTCACACTGTTTTCTCAGTATTTCTGTTTTGAGTGATTAGTACAGTTAATGAAGCTACATTATGTTCCCGAGTTATGTTCCATGGGAATAGATTATGTTTGGGAAAGATACGATAATTGATAGGATAAATAGAAATTAAGTGCCTGGGATCACAATAAGTAATGCCGATGTAATTCATCAACCACCCAGAGACTGTTATGTTCATGTTTATCTTTATTTGATGGGTAGTACATCTTGTTTAACTGTTGAAGCTTTAACCTTTGAAAAGGGGGAGATGTCGTGAAATAGAACTACAGGTTGTGTGAGTCGCGCAACGGTGACGTCAGTGGGGGGCGCCTCGGAGAGGGCCGAATGCATGTGACTGTGTTATGCTCAGTAGCTTAGCTGTAGCAATGAAAGTCAGTTAATAAAACAGTTCCTTCCCAGCAAGACAACTCGTTCCTCTTTCATTTAAAAAGCATCGACACATGACAGAATGTTTGCGCCGAAACACGCCTCATTTTTGCGCTGAACCGCCCAGGGAGCGCAAGTTCATTTCCTAGTTTACCAACGTGCGTCTGTGGAGGGAAAAGCCCGCTTTGCGCGGGTGCAAAATAGGAATGATACATGCGTCAGTGTACAAAGTCATTTGCGCCGGGTGCAAGATAGGGCCCAATAACTTAAAATACGGTGCACTTTCAGATTTAAAACTTTGCAGGATGTTTTCATTCACTTAGAGCTATGTTACACACTACATGAAAGGTAATTTTCAAAAATCCATAATAGGGGCCCTTTAAATGAATCCTCTCTTTTCAGTTAAAAAGGATGATGGGACACAAAAGCAGATTTTTTTTTCCAGTTCTTTTTGTCTGTACAATGAAATCCAGTGGGGTCCAAAAAAACAAAAACACTGGGACATTTTTCTTTTGTGCCCCACAGTCATACAGGTTTTTTTGGGGGGAACTATCCCTTTAACATTTTATGTGCTCACAGGCACCCTCCATGCAGATTTTCCACTATGTGATGCTTATTTACTGAAAGGAGACACAAATGAATGACAGTATGATAATGATACGATCAAAACCTGATGCCAATCAATCATGCAGTCAAGCACCCATGCCGGCATTACACATCACAAGCTCACGAAGACGGATGAACAGGCGCACTAACCTTTCCACTTTGTTTTCATTCACTTTCCATTTGTAGCTGCCGTCGCTATGCTGGTCACGAGGCAGACTCGTTTCAACTCTTCAGTTCTTCCTCCATCTGTGAAAAGCCTACAATGTTCCAGCGTTTTAGGTAACGTCCTTCAGTACCTCAGAAACTGACACACATAAACGTGTAACAGAATTAATGATATTTAGAGCATTCAAGAGTGTAATACAGAGGGATGGAAGGTACCCAATAGAGCAGAAAGAATGAATGAGTATTTAGATTACTATTTAGTCGTTTAGCTAGTGCTTTTAACCAAAGCAACACTTATAACCAGTGGCATCTCCTGCTTTTTATTTCTAGTAGGATAGAATCAATCAGTTGACTAACTCACCATGATATCCTACTATAACACTATAGCTAATTCATGTTAAGCAAAAATTTAAGTTGGATTAAGCATTGACATTATTCACATTGGCCTAAGGTGGTTCATATTATCTCATAACTCATGAACAAAAGTATAACAACAATCAAAAAGGAAACATACTAAACGTAAATGCATTTAAATGAGTCACCAGTGAAATTCACTAGAAATTGCAGTTGACTGTTTATTTGTGCAAACTTGGCAATGATATTCCTATTGAGATCTGCCAGTTCATGCATGAATTCATTTTCATTTGAAATCATAGGAAGTTTAACCTCTCTCTACCCATGGTATTCTATATTTAAAAACTGTATTCCTATTCTTTCATATAAAACACTTTACAAGGTTTACATGCACAATATTCTTAATTAAAATACATTTAAATAAATCAATAGACAGTCAGTAACAGCCTCATATTTAAAAAGTTTACTGGCTGACATTTCCCAATTCATTGTTTATCTGCTATTGGTAAGAACATGAATGAGAAGAAGAAAGAAGAAACTATTGAAATGTACAGTAATAAATGACATAAATGTTCCTTTTGTTTCCTTCTTCCTATGATTATTTATATTCTTATAATAATAAAGAAATTATTCTTGAGCACCAAATCAGCTTATTAGAATGATTTCTGAAGGATCATGTGACACTGAAGACTGGAGTAATGATGCTGAAAATCAGCTTTGCCATCACATAAATAAATTGCAGTTAAAAACAGTTATTTTAAATGTTAAAATATTTAACAATATTACAGTTTTTATTGTATTTTTTTATCAAATGAATGCAGTCTTGGTGACCATAAGATACTTTTTCAAAATATTTCCCCAAAATTTTCAATGGTATAGTATATGCTGCATAGCCTGTAGTTTACACATATTTGTTCAAATGAACTGATAACCATATGCAATGCATTAACCATTGCACCATGTGCCCCAGTGTAGAGACGCCACTACATGCCATCTTTCTGAATTAATGTTAGGTTAAGTGCCCTGTACACGCCCCCTTGATGAGTTTGAACCTACAACCTTTCAATTACCACCCCAGTTCACTAGGCTACAATACAGCCAAATAATAATAATAATAGTTGTGTGTGGTATTATCAAAAATATGCTGTTCAAATGCATGTAATCCTACACCTGGTCTGTGTGTCACACATCTGCTTATTAACAGGTCTGCATATTTTCACAGTCACATAGCGAATGTTCAGCTAATGAAGAAAAGCGCATCAGTGGGGTGATGAAAAGAAAGGAGGAGAGAGGATTGGAAAAAGTTGTGATGGACACATTCCTCTCGTTAAAGGAAAACGAAGTGAGCGCAAGCAAGAGAGAGATGAGATTGTGACAGGGGAGATGAAGGGGGGATGTCACCCGAGGAACATCAAACCCGGCCGTGACAGCTGGAGACGGATGCTCAAATAGCAGTTGTGTCACACGCACACACACAAATGTATATACACTTCTCTTTTCCTCTAAAAAGTGCAAGGAAGGTGAAGTCTCAGACATCTTTATGTGCATTTTTTTTTTCTCAAACTGTTGTACCTGGTGCAGCAGACAGCATTTGATGCCACATGCAGATACATCTGTACTGATTTCAATTACTGTAATTAATTTGTGTGCAACAATATTCATTATTACACCTTATTTTCATTTTAGTTAGTTTTTGATGAAAATATCCAAATTTAGTCAATAGTTTGTCATGTTGTAAATTTTACCTCAAAATGAAATCTGCTTTGAAAATAAAGTGCTAAAATAAACTAACAACAAATATGTTAAACTGTACAATAAACCGTACTGCACTACAATGGTAAAAAGCAAAAACAAAATGTTTTTTTGTATAAATCTGAGAATATTTAAAGGGATAGTCCAGCTCAAAAAGAACATTATGTCATAATTTACTCACCCCCATGCCATTCCAAACCTGTATGTCTTTCTTTCTTCTGTGGAACATGAAATAAGATATTTTGAAGAATGTTGTTACCCAAACACTTTCAGTGCCCATTGACTTCCATTGTATGGACAAAAAACAATGGAAGTCAATAGAAACCAATACTATTACGTTCTCACTGAACAAATTATAGACTTTATTTTGGTAACAAATTAAATTTTGAATAATTGTGTTATTGTGGTTCTTGCCTTTGTTACAGCAGTTATTATAAAGCGAGTCATTTAGCAATAGCATACACTTTTATCCAAAGTGACTTACAGTTCACTTATTACTGGGACAGTCCCATTGGAAGCAACCTGAGGTTAAGCGCCTTGCTCAAGGGCACAATTGTGATTGCTCATTGACTAGTCACTGTGGATCAAATCATCAGTCTTCTCGTTACATTAATTTAACCATTACACAAGCCAACACTATGCATTCTGTTTTGTCATTCATAGAAACAAACATATACCATAAAAAAACATTACTCTCTTCCTGTAGGGCTGTTGTTGTAATGGTTCTGGTGCGCTGAGGCATAAAAGGGTTAAAGATGGACTAGACTGCTCACTGGAGTGGTAATGACAGCTTTGGTTCTCTGCACCAGCGTCAAAGCTGCTAGTGGGTGGCAATGCTCTAAATAGCATAAAACACTTGCAATCGCTGACACTGAGAATAAACAGTTTCACAACTACAGTGAGCACGGTTAAGTCTAAGAGTCAAAAATGTACTGTGCTTGTCTGCACATACAGTAGATACGCCCACGCACATACGCATACAGGAACTAAGGACATTTAGTTTCTAAAACCTGCCCTAGAGGTCACTTCAATCATTTTCAAACCAGTTAGGATTTTTCTTTGTCCTTAATAACATCATTCTCCGGGAATCGACGAACAACGGAACAAACACCTAAAACTCATTGCACCTAATCTGAATTCTCTGTTCATGCCCCAAGAGTCCTCCAGGAATGTTACAACACTGAGATCTAAGATGCCAGTCTCGCATAGTCAGACATTTGTATAAACTGCAAAAGGTCTGACCACACTTCCAATTGGTCGGTTCCACTCTTACAGGCCACATTTTTGAAAGAAACACAGGCTGCATTTATTTAATCAACAATAATTTTGTGAAATATTATTATAATTTGAATTAGAATTATACAATTAGAAATAATTTCTACTTGAATATAAATGTAATTTATTCCTGTGATGACAAAGCTGATTTTTTCAGCATCATTACTACAATCTACATACAATCGGTGTGTCTGACCACTGAGATGGCTTCATTGCCTCCCTCTGATGCTTATTCTCTTGGTTTGTGTGTTTGTTGCTGTCTTGTCTAGGAGTTCCCTTTCAAAGGGAACTCAACACTGCGTCGAGAATCTCGACTCTTTGGGGATGCTCCCTAAGCGTGCGCCTCTGAAGTAAAATGAAACTAGTCCAATCCTGATTGGTGTTGCGTCGTGACTTAACATGTGACGGCATACCCGGAAGTATAAAGGTGACGCTGATGCATAGAATGCCAGCTTTCGCTCTTCAGCAAGCGCTCTGTGTTACGACTGTCTGTCTTATTTGGTGTTGTATTGTCTGATTCCTCATATATATATATATATATATATATATATATATATATATATATATATATATATATATATCAGTATTATGGCCGAGCAGTTCAAAAAGTGTGTGCACCCCTGCCCTCGTTTCATTACGGGTGGGGACACGCATGATTTGTGTGTGAACTGTTTGGGAGCGCAGCATGCACAAGCGGCTCTTGAGGGAACCGCTTGTGATCACTGTGAGCATGGTCGGGCTCGCGTTCCCCACGGTTCTGGTCCCGCGTCTGTTGAGGCAGCGCGGCGATTGAGATCGTGGGGATCGCAGCGGGATCTTGCAGATGAGAATGAGACTGCTGAGGCACTTTCTCATTCATCGTCTGAGGATCCTGAGCCCACTGTTAGTGGTGCAGAAGCCCGCGTCGAGGCTTCTTCTGCCCACGAACAGGTCCCAATGCTTGAGCTCTCTGCTTCTGAGGAAGTGGATGTGCTCAGCATTGATGAGGACGACCGTGAGTTAGCCGCGCCAGTTCACGGTCAGGCTTATGAGGAGCTGGTTGAGGTTGTGACGCGTGCCGTGGCCAGACTTAATATCAGCTGGCCACAAGATGAGCAGGGAACGCAAGTTAAAAGCAAACTAGACGAGCGTTTCCTGCAGCACAGATCACAGCCTCAGCGCCGGGGTTTGCCGTTTTTTCCCGATCTCCATAAAAAGATATCGAGATCGTGGGATAAACCGCATTCGTCCCGTGTCTCCAGCCCCAGTGTGGTTGACTATAGTAATGTTGTGGGGGCACGGGATATGGGTTATGGAAAGATGCCTAGTGTGGAGGAGGCTTTAGCAGGTTATCTCCTGAACTAGCATCTTCCCTTAAAGCCGCACTCTGCACTCTATGGCGATTTTGCAGGCATATCAGGCGGACCTCCTGAAAGATTTAGATGAGGGGGAGGGGTCAACTCCTGAAGATATTGCGGTGTTGCGTAAGGCCACAGATTTGTCTCTCCGGGCCACTAAAGAGACGGCCCGCGCTATTGGCCGCTCTATGACAGCTATGGTGGCCACGGAGAGGCATCTGTGGCTGAATTTATCTGGCATAAAAGAGAAAGATAAATCGTTTCTTATTGATGCGCCACTCTCGCCTTCTGGCCTGTTTGGCGACACCATTACATCGGTCGTCGACAGGTTTCAGGAGGCGAAAAAGCAATCGGCGGCGTTCCAGCAGTTCCTCCCCCGTAAATCCAAAGCTAAATCGAGTAGGGTGGGGCAAGCAGATCAGCCCCAGCCGTCAGCCAGCTCCTCACACCGAGCAGAGCAAAAGGAGAGTGTTTCCTCTAGAGCCCCACCTCCGGGAGCTTGGCAATGGAGGAAACGCTCCCAGCAGAAGCCCTCCAACCAGAGGGACTGAGGGACGTCCTTCAGGCTAGGAGGGCTTCTGGAAAGAGGACCTAACCGAAGTGGTAGGACCTCTGAGGGCTACAACCCCCCCCCCCCCCCCCCCCCCCCCCCCCTGCAGAGCAACCGAGGTTGTTCTCACAGCGGAGTCCTCACGAAATCGGTGTAGGTTTCCCGCCGTCTCTGACGCTTCGGGCCTCATCAATTTCCAGCGAACACACATCGTACCGTTCAGGTCAGAAAATAAAAAACGAGTGTCTGTTATGGTCACAAAAACCATTTCGATTAAATCCTGCCGGTCTCTCGCTTCAGGAAGTCGAGAACAGTGCTCGAAAAACACCCGAGGCCAGCCTCGAGAGGCTGGTTCCCTTAGTAGATTTTGTAGAGGCATGGTATCATCTTCCCAACATATCTGCATGGGTCCTGCGTATAATAAAATCAGGGTGCAGACTGCAGTTCGGGCACCGCCCCCCCAAATTCTCTGGGGTGGTGCACACTACAGTGGTTCCAGAGCAGGCTCAGGTGATGGAACAAGAAGTGCAAACTCTGTTGCTAAAAGAGGCCATAGAACGTGTTCCTCTTTCAGACAGGGAGTCCGAGTTTTACAGCCGGTACTTTATAGTTCCAAAGAAGGATGGGGTTTAAGGCCGATTTTAGATCTCAGAGTGTTGAACCGGTCTTTGAGAAGGTTCAGGTTCAAAATGCTTACCATTCCTGTTATCGTGAGTCAGATCAGATCCGAGGACTGGTTTGTCACGATAGATCTAAAAGACCCTTATTTTCATGTATCCATCCTTCCATGTCACTGGAGGTTCCTGAGGTTCGCTTTCGGGGGCGAAGCTTACCAATATCGGGTTCTTCCGTTCGGCCTAGCACTCTCTCCCCGCACATTCACCAAATGTATGGATGCAGCTCTTGCTCCACTGAGACTTCAGGGCATCCGCATACTGAATTATATCGACAACTGGCTCATTCTGGCCCAGTCTCGAGATATGGCGGTTCGGCATCGAGATGTCGTCCTTGGCCACATTCGGAATTTGGGGTTGAGACTCAACACGAAAAAGAGTGTGTTAGAACCGTCCCAGTGCACAACGTTTCTGGGCGTCGTGTGGAACTCGATTACGATGCAGGCACGCATGTCTCCTGCACGTATCGAGTCCATCCTGGCGATGGTGTCCAGGTTAAAGCTAGGCCAGGCCATCACTGTAAAGCAATTTCAAAGAATGCTGGGCCTCATGGCAGCGGCATCCAACATTATACCTTTGGGCCTTCTACATATGAGGCCCCTTCAGTGGTGGCTAAAAGCCAAGGGGTTTTCCCCCAAGGGGAATCCGTTTTGTATGATCAGAGTAACGCGCAGATGCCTTTGGAGGATGCCCGGGGAATGGAGACTTCATCCAGATGTGGTGAAGTTGATATGGGAGAGGTTTGGACGAATGGAAGTGGATCTATTTGCGTCTCGAGAGACGTCCCACTGCCCACTTTGGTTCTCCCTCTCACATCCAGCCCCACTGGGGTTGGATGCCATGGTGTAGGCCTGGCCGAGGCTTCGCCTGTACGCATTTCCCCCGATCGCTCTGCTTCCGGGGATCCTGGAGAGGGTCCGTCAAGAGGGCATCAGTCTACTTCTGGTTGCCCCAATGTGGCCGACCCGAGTGTGGTTTTTAGACATAGTTTCACTCCTAATAGCTCCGCCATGGCAGATTCCTCTGAGGAGGGATCTGTTGTCTCAGGCGGAGGGCACAATTTTCCACCCTCACCCGGAGTTGTGGAAACTGTGGGTCTGGCCTCTGAGGGGTTCAGTACCTAAATGCTGGTCTGTCAGCCGGGGTGGTTGAAACCATACTTAGCTCTAGGGCTCCGTCTACGAGGAGATTATATGGCTTCAAGTGGAATGTGTTTGTCACTTGATGTAGAGAACAGGAGTTGGATCCAGTCAACTGCCTGATGGCTTCAGTTCTGGAGTTCCTTCAAAATCGTTTCTCTGCGGGTCTCTCCCCTTCCACACTTAAGGTGTATGTGGCTGCCATTGTGGCTTTCCACGCACCATTAAGTGATGGGCCTCTGGGGAGGCACCACCTGGTCATTCGTTTTCTCCGTGGTACTTGGAGGATGAGACCTACAATCATGTCCAGGGTTCCTACCTGGGACCTGGCGGTGGTTCTCGAAGGGTTATCCCTGGCCCCCTTCGAACCCCTTCAGTCGGCTTCGCCTAGGGAACTTACGCTAAAAATGGTATTTCTCTTAGCTATTACCTCTCTTAAGAGGGTGGGAGATCTCCAAGCCCTGGCAGTAACACCAGCTTGCTTGGAGTTTGCCCATGGAAGAGTTAAAGCCTTTTTGCACCCGAGTCCGGGCTACGTTCCTAAGGTTCCTATGAATACGGCTCGGTCCACGGTCCTTCAGGCATTCCATCCTCCGCCTCATGTGTCGGCAGAAGAAGAGAAGCTTCATTTGCTCTGCCCTGTCAGAGCTTTGAGCGTGTACCTTAAGAGTTCCTCTTCCTGGAGGAGGTCGGAACAGTTATTAGTGTGTTTTGGGTCACCTAAGAAGGGGCTCCTGGCATCCAAGCAAACTATTAGTAATTATATTGTTCAAGCTATTACTTCACCCTACAAGGTGCGCAACTTGCCTTCACCTTTAGCTGTTAGAGCTCATTAGACTTTCAGGAGTGCTCCTCCAGGAGATCTATGAGGCAGCCGGATGGGCTACCCCACACACTTTTATCAGGTTCTACAGTTTACACCTCCCTAGTACACCTGGTGCACACGTCCTTTCGTCCTAGTTGAGTGCCTGAATCAGTCTCACTCCAGGACAGGCCTATTCGGTGTGTGGCCTAGTGGGCATTTGTTCCCCAAAGAGTTGAGATTCTCGATGCAGTGTTGAGTTCCCTTTGAAAGGGAACGTCTCGGGTTATGACTATAACCCTTGTTCCCTGAGAAGGGAACGAGGCACTGTGTCGTCCTGCCACGCCCTTCCAGGCCTTGGAGCGTCTTGCTTCATCGCGAGGCTGGCATTCTATGCATCAGCGTCACCTTTATACTTCCGGGTATGCCGTCACATGTTACGTCACGACGCAACACGAATCAGGATTGGACTAGTTTCATTTTACTTCAGAGGCGCACGCTTAGGGAGCGTCCTCAAAGAGTCGAGATTCTCGAAGCAGTGTCTCGTTCCCTTCTCAGGGAACAAGGGTTATAGTCATAACCCGGGACGTTCTGTTGTGTATGAGGTATTTATGTTCTGCAGAACAGGAACCTGCTGAAAATCAGTTTTATACTGAGTCAGGCCCGATTGTCTTTAATCTTTTCCTGTTTAAAAATAAATAAATAAAAATAAATACAGTGTCACATGATCCTTCAGAAATCATTCTAATATACTGATATGGTGGTCAAGAATAATTTCTTAATTATCATATGAATATAAATAATCTTTGTTATAAATATTGAGAACCATGCTGCTTACTGAAACCATGATTTTCAGGAAACTTTGATGAATATAAAGTTCAAAAGAACAACATTTTTTTTTTAAATAGAAATCTTTTGTAACATAACTTTATGTCTTTTGTAACATAACTTTTGTAACATGTCTTTACTGCCACTTTCTATCAATTTAATGAATCATTGCTGAATAAAAATATTCTTAAAACGTGTTTATCCTTAACTCTGGAAGCTGTTTAAACCCAGCCAAGCAATATTTTTAATTTATTAGATTTACATGCATCACCATTGTATTATTATTAACATTTTGATTATTCAGTTTGATAGTAATCATTTGAATGTGTGAACGAACGTTTGTTAATAACAATAAATTGTTGTAAATATTTGAAATGGCTCAAACGATGCAGTGGATTTATTATTGGCTGTACAATGGTCTTAATCAAACTAATAATGACATACCTGGAAAAACAAAAACAAGTGAATAGGGAGTTCTGAGGAAAAAAAAGAAAGACTAGGGTGGGGGTTAAAAGTGTCAGAAGTGGGTGTGTTAGAAACATAACTATACATTTATAATGATAATTCCCATTAAATGAATATAACTAATGAATTTTACTAAACACATTCATGAATATTAAGCATCCTTTTTGAGCTTTCTTGTAAGGGTTCTCAAGATTGTGGCAAATGAGTCTTAAGCTTACAAATGTGACTGCTTTAAAGGTATTTAGATTCACCAGTGCCTAATTACTAATATTTATGTTCCCTTTATCGAAAAAGGGAACTTCGAGATGCGTCGAACGACACGGTGGGAACGCCTCTTGCGTGATTGCGTCTGAAGCATCTATGCCAACTAGTCCAATGGAATGAGAGAATGAGCGTCACGGGCGGGTGACGTCATGAACCAGGAAAGGATAAGAGCACTTCCGCTGCTCGCCGGCATTTAGCTTCTGTTGCCTCAGCAAGCGATCTGTGTCAAACTGTCTCTGTCTATTTATTGTTGTCTGTTACAATATTGTCGGAAACGTTATGGCTAAACAAATGTACAAACAGTGTGTTCCTCCCTGCCCGCGTTTATTTAAACGGGTGGGGACACACACAGCTTTGTGTCATTTTGTTTGAGAGTAATAGCATGTTTAGTGCTAACATTGTGAAAGTGAAACTACCAGATTTGCATGCTCTGCTCTCGCCTGTCACTATGATAGTGGCAGGCTCGCGATTCTCACGGGATGCAGGACCCGCGTTTGCCGAGGCGGCGCGGAGAATGCATTCCTGGGGATCGCAAAAGGATCTTTTGGAGGGGTGGGAGAACGGTCCGAGGGCCTTTTCTTCTTCCTTGCCCGGAAGATCCAGCTTTATCTCCCCGGTGTTGGAAGCACGCTCTGCGGTTTCTTCCGCTCGGGGAGAGAGAGCCCTTTTTCCTTCATTTTCTTCCTCCGAGGAGGTTTGTGTTTGAGAATGTTGAAAGTGAAAGCAAGCACACACACTGTTGAATTAGATTCGCCATCTATTTTTCCAGTATATGATGAACTGGTGGAGGTTTTGTCCCGTGCTGTTAGTAAATTAAATATTTAATGGCCAGCTGAGAAAAAGGAACGCTCGTCCTAAGAAACTTGACGAGCGTTTTCTTATTTCTATCACATTATCTCCACCACGAGGCTTCCATTTTTTCCCTGATTTACACACTGAATATTTAAATTATGGAATAAACCGTATTTATCACTACTTTCAGCCCTCGTGTTAAATGTTTATTCAAGATTAGAGGGTTGAAAGATTACGGTTATGATATGATGCCCCAGGCTGAACAGAAATAAAAATAGGAAAATGCTATTTTTTCACCTGGTCCAGTATCATCATTTAAGCCTCTGCTTTGCTCATAAGCCTATACTAAAGAATCTCGCGTTTGCCGAGGCAGCGTGTAGGTTTAATGTTGTAATCAGAATCTAGCTCGGATCTCGCGTTTGCCGAGGCACCGCTTAGATTTCGAGTGTATTTTGCAAAAATAAGATTCTGTGGCTGGGATCTCGCGTTTGCCGAGGCAGCGCGTAGGTTTAAGCAGAACTACTTTGGTTTTATGGGTAAAGCTTATACGGCAGCAGGTCAGCTGGAGAATGTTTATAGAAATCTATATTATAATGCTCCAGGCTTATCAGGCCGATCTGCTGGGGTTCTGGATATAGCGAAATTTGAGCCTTCGGGTCTCTTCGGCGACGCATTCCATGCGGTCGTTGTTAGGTGATACAAGATATATATATATATATATATATATATATATATATATATATATATATATATATATATATATAATAAAA
The DNA here is from genome assembly GCA_036326025.1 of Chrosomus eos. Taxonomy (NCBI): domain Eukaryota; kingdom Metazoa; phylum Chordata; class Actinopteri; order Cypriniformes; family Leuciscidae; genus Chrosomus; species Chrosomus eos. Next base: position 255,570 of record JAZAVI010000215.1, read on the forward strand.
AAAAGGTTTCTCCCTCGCTGTGTCCAGCCCCCCTGGGGCTGCTGGGCGTGAGCAGCCCCCAGCCGTCGAGTTCATCATATTATGTGCACAGAAAGAGAGTGCTGCGTCTCGTGTTCCTCCATGTAGATACTGGAGACAGACGCAACCCTCTCAACCGAAGTCGTCTAAGCCTAAGCCGGATCTGAGGACCGTTCTTCAGGCGAAGAAAATTTCGGTTCAAGGGTCTTGACGTTTAGGCGTCAGGCCTGTGAGGACAGCCCCGACCGAAGTAGAGTGGTGTACACCTCATTTTACGGTGCCCGTTCCATTTCGGGGTCCTCACGAGACCCTCCTGCCAACCCTGCCACCTCCGGTGCTTCAGGGCGCAGCGGTCTCCAGCGAGTCGCTGATGCTATGCTGCGGTACAGCATTGGTTTCGCGCCCTCTGAGGGGGGCTTTTGAGTAGTCAGGTCAGGTAGTTCCTGCCATTATGTTTCAGGCTCCAGATTTGGCTCCCTCAGTAACACCAGAGACCAGCCTCGAGGGGCTGGTTCCCTTAGTAAATTTTCTGGCAGCGTGGATGCTTCTGCCGAATATTTCTCATTGGGTCCTGCAGTTTGTAGAGAAGGGATACAGAATCCAGTTTGGCTCTCGTCCTCCTCATTACAGCGGGGTGCTGCCCACAGTGGTGCATCCCGAGCAGGCTCTGGTAATGGGACAAGAAGTAAAGGCCCTGTTAGCAAAGAAGCTATAGAACAGGTGTACTCACCCGTCAGAGAGTCGGGTTTTTACAGCCATTATTTCATTGTTCCAAAAAAGGATGGAGGGTTGCGTCCCTTTTAGATCTTCGCCTGTTTATTCGGTCAGTTCAGAAACTAAAGTTCAAGTTAGCTGACCCTCAAACAGATCGTGACCCAAATCAGATCCGAGGACTGGTTCGTCACGATAGATCTAAAGGATGCATACTTCCATATCTCCATCCTCCCTCAGCACAGGAAGTTCCTAAGGTTTTCTTTCAGGGGCAAAGAATACCAATATCGGGTTCTTCCTTTCGGCCTAGCTTTGTCACCCCGCACGTTCACGAAATGCATGGATGCAGCTTTAGCCCCTCTCAGGCTTCAGGGCATACGCATTCTGAATTATATCGACTGGCTGATTCTAGCGGAATCAGAGCAGTTGGCGGTTCGGCACTGAGGTGTCGTTCTCGCTCATATAGAGATGTTGGGGTTGAGGCTCAATGCCAAGAAGAGTGTACTTTCTCCAGTACAGAGAACCACTTTCCTTGGTGTGGTATGGGATTTATTATCCTAACAGCCACAGAAGAGCTGAGGCTAGGCCAGTCACGCACTGTAAAACAGTTCGAGAGACTGTTGGGTCTACTGGCAGCAGCGTCCAACGGAATTCCTTTTGGCATGCTGTACATGAGACCTTTACAGTGCTGGCTCAGGACCAGAAGGTTCTCCCCGAGGGGAAACCCACTTTGCATATCAAGGCACGCGGCGATGCTTTCGTGCCTTAGTTATATGTAAATTCTGGTTCTTAACCCAGGGTCCGGTGTTGGGAGCTCTTTGCCATCGAGTAGTGATCTCGACAGATGCTTCTCTCACCGGCTGGGGAGCGGTAATGGAAGGCCGCTCGGTTCAGGGTCTGTGGAAAAGCCATCATCTTTCTTGGCACATAAATTACCTGGAGATGATGGCCGTCTTCAATGCGTTGAGACATTTCCTTCCGGACCTAAGAGGCCATCATGTGCTCGTTCGAACAGACAACACATCAGTGGTCTCTTATCTGAACCGCCAGGGGGGTCTGCGCTCGCGTCCGCTTTGCAAACTGGCGCACTAGATCCTCCTGTGGTCTCTGGGGAAGGTACTCTCTCTGAGGGCAGTGTATATTCCTGGGGACCAGAATATAGGAGCAGACATCCTGTCGAGGCAGGAGCTGAGGCCAGGGGATTGGAGACTCCACCCCGAGGCGGTGGAGAAAATCTGGGAGGCATATGGTCAGGCAGAGGTGGATCTGTTCGCGTCTCAGAACACGACGCACTGTCCTCTCTGGTATTCTCTGACGCACCCAGCCCCCCTGGGGCTGGACGCCATGGTGCAGACGTGGCCGAGGCTACGTCTGTACGCCTTTCCCCCTGTTGCTCTGCTCCCAGGAGTTCTGGAGAGGGTCCGTCGGTATGGAATAAGCCTACTGCTAGTAGCACCACGCTGGCCAAGTTGGATCTGGTTTGCGGACCTGATCCTTCTGCTAGACGGGCCTCCATTGGAGATCCCTTTGAGGAGGGACCTTCTGTCTCAGGCCGGGGGCACAATATTTCACCCTCGACCAGACATGTGGAATCTTTGGGTTTGGCCTCTGAGGGGGCCCAACTTATAGATAGTGGTCTTTCAGCTGAGGCTGCTGAGACCATCCTAAGCTCCAGAGCTCCGGCTACGAGGAAACTTTATGCGCTTAAATGGAGAGTTTTCTCCTTGTGGTGTCACCGACATCAGTGGGATCCAGTTAACTGTTCTGTCAACACAGTACTCGAGTTCCTGCAGGAGCGCTTTGTGTCAGGTCTTTGTCCTTCCACACTAAAAGTTTACGTGGCAGCCATTGCGGCTTACCATACTATGGTGGGAGGTATATCTTTGGGTCGAGACCCCCTGATTACACGTTTCCTTCGTGGCACTTTGAGGCTAAGGCCTGCAACTCGCACTAAGGTGCCAGCTTGGGATTTGACTATAGTTCTAGAAGGTCTGTCTAGGGCCCCATTCGAGCCCTTAGATTCGGTCTCAGAAAAGTTCCTTACTTTCAAGACTATCTTTCTGCTAGCTATTTCGTCCCTAAAGAGAGTTGGTGACCTTCAGGCTCTTTCGGTCTCCCCCACCTGCCTTGAATTTGCACCGGGGATGGTCAAGGCGTTCCTATATCCAAAACAGGGATACGTCCCTAAGGTTCCAACCTTGACTCCGAGGCCTATTGTGCTGCAGGCTTTCTGTCCTCCTCCTTTTGCAACTGCGGACCAGGAAAGACTGCACCTTTTGTGTCCAGTGCGAGCACTGGACACTTATGTACGGCGGACTTCCTCAATCAGAAAGTCCGACCAATTACTGATTTGCTTTGGATCACCTAAGAAAGGTCTTCCTGCTTCAAAACAGACAGTCAGTAAGTGGATAGTCGAGTCTATTTCACTGGCATACGAGTACTCGGGCCAGCCTTGTCCTTTGGTGGTCCGAGCTCACTTGACCAGGAGTATGGCGGCTTCTAAAGCCATATTGCAGGGGGTATCTCTTCAAGATGTTTGTGATGCGGCGGGCTGGTCCTCTCCGCTCACATTCGTGAGATTTTACAGTTTGGACCTGGATGCTGCCCCAGGTTCTCAGGTGCTGAGTGCTTAGATCAACAGACTGACACTCAGGTACTTGTAATTATGGCGGGTTGGGTATTCTCGTTCCCACCGTGTCGTTCGACGCATCTCGAAGTTCCCTTTTTCGATAAAGGGAACGTCTCAGGTTACTATTGTAACCATAGTTCCCTGAGAAACAGGGAACGAGACGATGCGTCCCCCTGCCATACTTCCTGCGTCCCTGCGATCGGCTTGCTTCGGCAACTGTCGAAGCTAAATGCCGGCGAGCAGCGGAAGTGCTCTTATCCTTTCCTGGTTCATGACGTCACCCGCCCGTGACGCTCATTCTCTCATTCCATTGGACTAGTTGGCATAGATGCTTCAGACGCAATCACGCAAGAGGCGTTCCCACCGTGTCGTTCGACGCATCGTCTCGTTCCCTGTTTCTCAGGGAACTATGGTTACAATAGTAACCTGAGACGTTTTCTTTTCTCTGGAAATGAGAATTTGTCAAAGTGAGAGAAAGTGAGTATGAGAGGTAGAAGGAGAGGTAGAGGTTAATAGCTACATAAAATGTACACAAACAAAAATCCTTTTCGAATGTGCTCACCATGATTGACTTAATTTACCTCTACCACAGAGACAGCTAGCAGGTAAATTCGAAGCGGATGAAGCCGACACTCAATCTGAAATAATAATAATAATAAATCTGTCTCTTCCTCACTCCCTCTACACGTTGGTATTGATTGTTATGCTAATGTAGGTTCACTCATGCACATGTCTGCAAGACTTAAAATTAGCTGCCATGGCAATAAAATAGCTTTAATATTCCTTTGTCATTTCCGTACCTCTCATCATCCCAACAGCAAAATCACAGATTCATGTGCTAGAGAGAGGCAGCAATCAGATGGGAGCTATCACACCCACAATCTCCTAAACTGGAGTCAAAGTACAATAAAACTGGATTCAGTGAGAACATGAAAAGGTCATGAGAGTGAAACGAGGAGACACAGGAAAATAATAATAATAATAATAATAATAAATTTATTTTTTATAGCACTTTTCTAGACACTTAAAGACGTTTTACAATTTTGGTTTACATAGTTAAAACAAACAGACAAGGTATATAGACAAGGTTAAATAACTGACAAAAAAATTAAAACACATAGATGCATGGACAAGCAGAGGCAAAGCAAGAGAGGTGGGAACGAAATGGATGAAAAGCTTGTAAAGTCTGTTAGGATAAGTCAAGTTCGAAGAGGTGAGTTTTTAGGGCCTGTTTGAAGGATGTTATGGTGCTGGACTGTTTGATGTGGACGGGGAGGGCGTCCTGATGGTCTTGAGTGTGTCAGCATCAACGGACCTGAGGAGGCGGGCGTGAGTGCAGCAGGTTAGGAGGACTGAGAGGTGTGTGTGTGTGTGTGTGTGTGTGTGTGGGGGGGGGGGGGGTTAAAGGTTAAAGGTTATTCAGTGCTTTGTATGTGAGGGGAAGTATTTTGAAGTTGATCCTGTATTTGACCAGTGGAGTTTGTAGAGGACAGGGGTTATATGATCTTGGCGGCAGGTGGAGGTGAGAAGGTGGGCAGCCTTGGACATATTGAAGTTTATCGATGATTTAGTTTGGTAGTCCATAAAGAATGCTGTTGCAATAATTCAGTCTGGAGGTGATGAGGGCATGGATGAGTGTTTCAGCTGCAATGGTAGACAGAGAGGAATGGAGCCGTGCAATGTTACGAAGGTGAAAGAAGGCGATTTTGGTGACGTGATTGACACGGTACAAAGGAGAGGGTCAGATCGAAGATGGTTCCAAGGTTGTGGATGCTGGTGGAGGTGGTGACGTTGGAGCCATCAATGTTGAGGGAAAAGGTCTGGGCATTTCGGGTGAGGGAGTTAGGACCAATTATGATAATCTCTGATTTATTACAGTTGAGTTGGAGAAAGTTTTCTTGCATCCATAATTTAATGTCAGTGAGGCAGGTTGTAAGGGTTGAGTGGGTGGAGGCTGTGATGGTCTTTGAGGATAGATAGAGTTGGGTGTCATCCACACAGCAGTGGAAGTGGAGGCCATTTCGGCGGATGATCTGTCCAAGGGGGAGCATGTACAGGATGAAGAGGAGGGGGCCTAGAACTGAACCCTGGGGGACACCAAGAGTGACTGAAGTGGTAGAAGACTTGCAGTTGTTTATAGAGATGTAATGGTGTCTGTCAGAGAGATATGAAGCCAGATTGGAATGGTTCATATACAGTCGTGCCCAGAATTAATCATACCCCTGGTAAATATGATCAAAAATGGCTGCAAAAAATAAATCTGCATCGTTTATCCTTTTGATATTTCATTCAAAAAATTGGTAAAATTCTAACCTTTCATTGAAGTAAAAGAATTGAAAGTGGGGGGGGGGGGGGGGGGGGGGATCACATTATAAAATAAAATAAATAGTTTTCTCCAAAACACGTTGGCCACAATTATTCATACCCCTAGAATTTTTTATAAATAAAATATCTATGAAGTATATTCCCATTAATATTTATCTTTTCTAGCACACCAGGGTGACTAGGAACATGAAACTGTCCAGCTATGACTTCTTGTGTCACAGGAGTTTAAATATGAGGAAGCACAAAGGCCAAATCCCCTTAATCATCCATCACAATGAATAAAACCACAGAACATGGTTCTGATGTGCATCTAAAGATTGTTAAGCATCACAAAATAGAAAGTGGATGTAAGAAAATAGCTAAAGAATTGAAAAATCCCATTTTGACCATCAGGGCAATAATTAAGAAGTTATAATCAACTAAAGATGTAACGATTCTGCCAGGAAGAGGACGTGTGTCTATATTTCCTTAATGGACGGTGAGGATGAAAGTTTGAGTGGCCAAAGACTCTCCAAGTATCACAGATGGAGATTTGCAGAGATTAGTTGAGTCTTGGGGTCAGAAAGCCTATTAAAAAAAATCAAACAACCCCTACATCACTACATGTTGTTTGGGAGGGTTTTAAGAAAAATGTTCCTTGCTCATCCAAATACAAACTCCAGCATATTCAGTGGTCAGACACGACTGGATCTTCAAACGGCACAGGGTTCTGTGGTCAGATGAAACTAAAAAAATAACTTTTTGCCAGCAAACACGCTAGATGGGTTTGGTGCACACAAGGATAAAAAGTATCCCATGTGTACAATTTATTATACCATTGGATCTTTTATGTTGTGGGCCTATTTTTCTGCTGGAGGTCCTGGACTTCTTGTTCAGATACATGGCATTGTGGATTCTATCAAATATCAACAGATAAAAAATCAAAACCTGACGCCTTCTGCTAGAAATCTTATAATGGGCCGTGGTTGAATCTTCCATCAGGACAACGATCCAAAACAAACATCAAAATCAACACAAAAATGTGTTAGGGAGCACAAAATGAAGCTTCTGCCATGACCGTCTCAGTTCCCTGACCTGAACCATATAGAAAATGAGTTGGGTGAACTGAAGAGTAGAAGCACAAACATGGATCTGGGAATCTGAAGGATCTAGAGAGATTCTGTATGGAGGAATGGTCTCTGATCTCAGGTCAGGTGTTCTCCAAACTCATCAGGCATTATATGAGAAGACTCAGATCTGTTATCTTGGCAAAAGGAGATTGCAAAAAGGTATTTAATAAAAGGATATGAATAATTGTGGCCAATGTGTTTTGGAGAAAAACATTTATTTTATAATGTGATTCCCCCCCCCCCCCCCCCCCCCCCCCCCCCCACTTTCAAATCTTTTACTTCAATGAAAGGTTAGGATTTTGCCATTTTTTTGAATGAAAGATCAAAAGGATAAACGATGCCGATGTATTTTTTATAGCCATTTTTTATCATTTTTACCAGGGGTATGATTAATTCTGGGCACGACTGTAGGTTATTGGAGTTTAGGTGAGTTTGAAGTTGAGTAGCAACAGCTCGTTCCATTCCAAATTGGAGATTTGAGATGGGGCGGTAGCTGTTGGGAATGTCTGGGTCCAGACCAGGTTTTTTAGATAATTGCAATGACCAGGGATTTAGTGCCAGCCAGTTTGAATGATAAGTGCTCAAATGAAGTAGGAGTGGGGATGAGTACTATGGTAGTTTTTTTATCATGTTTGTGTATTATTGCAATTCCGCCGCCGTGCCCCTCATGTCGTGGTTTGTCTATGTATGTAAATCCAGTAGGTGTAATTTGATTGAGAGATAAGTATTCAAGTGGTTTTTGCCATGTGGGTAATTCTACAAACTTTTTGTCCTTCTTAATGGGAAATGCTAGCTGGCTCAGCTTTCTGTCGCCACTTAAACCGTCTGCTGCTTGTCTGTAGCTTACAACCTGGATTCTCTCACCACTTCACCTCCTTCTCCAGTATTGCTACTGTGAAGTAGACCCCTGGACAGTTTGCTGCTGTCCAGGTGCAGATAGGCCTCGTTGCCTGGGACTGCTGCCTCCAGTTAGCATGCTAGCAGCTACCAAGTCAGTAGGCGGCTAGCTACTGAACGACAGCTTCAGCTTCATCAGCTTCGGCTACTTGAAGTAGTTGACACTGTTGATCTCTCAATCTCTGTCTCCTTTACTCATCATCCACATTCAGTCTCAGAGCACTCAACCATCTCCAAGCTTCGTCCACCGTGCCTTTCACCGACTGTCCTGTCTTGTCGTAACTTTTCCATCAGCTAACGAGTGACTGTAAGCTTTCACCCTCCTCAGCTAATTATGTCATTTACATATTCTATATTACAACTACACTGTAAAAAATAATTCTGTGGCTTAGTAAATATTACAGAAATATTTAACTTTATTAACTTAATAAAATCTCTGAATATCGTTAACTTGATTGTTTGAGTTAAACATACCAAAATAATTTAGTAAAAATTCAACAGTTAATTTTATCTAGAATTTACAGATATATTTAAGGTTTTCTCAATAAAATTATTTAGTATTTGACTAACCAATTATTTCTTTATAATACACTTAATATATTTGTGAAATTTCTATCAAAAAATATGAGAATGTTTAATTAAACTGATCTGTTTCAAGAAACAAAAAAATATTACTTAATTCAAATCAATATTATTAATATATTTCACACTCTTAAGAAATTTAGTAAGTTTACTCAATTAAAACAATGCACCCCTCCCCCACCCTCTGACGTGACGACAACTCGAACTCGACGGTTGGTGAGTGAGCGCGGGCTGTTTGAACTCTCCGTTCTCCAGTAGATCATCTCTCTTCTTAGCGTCGCAGATTTGGTGCATTTCCTCTGTGAAATTCAGGTTTGTGTATATATTATCTTATCTATACAATCATTACTGTGCTTTAAATCATTTTATTTAATGCAAAACAACATACAGAGGCGTAATTCGACACCTAAACAGAGTCGCGCCTGTCTTTTCGCGTGATTGAAACGCCTTGCATAAACACACGACTTTATTCCTTTCTAATGATAATGAATATAATTCATTTGGATGATAAAATGTCCTCAGAACTGTCACTGTTTGTTTATGGCAGGTTATGGAGTCAGTCGCTCGCAGTATCTTTCGGCTATGAGTGGGATGGTATTCAGGACAGCGGTCTAAAGTTCGAAGTTCACCCGCAGAGCGCGAATCCGTCTCCGGGACGAAAACCAGCGCTGATCCGGTGGATATTGGATAACAGACTGGTTGATTATACTTGAATTAGGCTACCTGAATGTTTAAATGTTTCATTTTTACTTCAGAAATGTTTGTTAATTGAGTTTAAATGTAGGCAATATTGTATACATGTTAAAAACAGTGTAAAATGTTCTGTATTGCTGTACTTAATGACAATAAAGGCCAATGCCATTTAACGTATACTGGTTGTTGTATGAAATAGGCTACTATTTTACAAAGGTTTAGAGGAAATAAAAGAGGTTAATATTACTTATAAATAAAAACAGTTAATATTACTCATAAATATTGTTTTTTAAATGTTGAATTATACTCAATTTTATTTCTTAATGTACCAGATGCAGTTACTTCGATTTACTTAATTTTTTTACTTGCATTTACTCAATTCGCACAGTATATTTCATTGATTTCACAGCTTTAAAATTTACTCAATTTTTTTGAGTGTAAAAATGTTTCACCAAAAAAATTGAGTAAATAATAGTTAAACTTTTTACAGTGTATACAAGCTAAACACCACTATCCCTCCGTTCTGTATTTCTATCATCAAAAAGCTCGGTCTTCTACATCGCCCCCGTTACATTCACTGAAGCCCCCGTAGAATGATTGTTTACTCCTGGTTCAATCACAACATTCCGTCCATCTGGTCTAACGCTCGCCCTGTTGCTTTTCGTCTATGTCATCAGAGTTATCACAACAAACAGCACGTGCACTCCGCATGCCTACAGTAGGTTACCAACCAGAATAATACTTTCAACGCCGCCGCTTTGCCGCGGCGGTGAAATTCGGGGTGTGTTTGCTGCCTTTAACCGCTAAGAGGCGCTACAATCACAGACTTTGAAAAGTGTCCGTTTATTCTCTCTATTGCGTAATCTGCCGCTGCGTCGCGGCTCATTCAGAGCGATTGAAAGCTGGTAGCAGATGCATTTAAGTGAAATGTAGTTAAAATAATTCATCACAATACTTAAATTAAATTGAATAAATAATGAAAACATATATATAGATAGAAATAGAAATAGAAATAGAAACATATTAGGCTACATCAAGGCTTTGGAAGAGTATAAGACGTTGACGTAAACGTTCAGGCGGTGGCTCTGTGGTTAACGCAACGACACGGAGATCCAAGAGGCCCGAGATCGAATCTCAATATAACAACATATTGGCCGACAGCATTAATCTTTAACCGTTCTTGATGCTTAAATAGTTGACTGTTTATTTGCGAGTTTATTAACTGTTTATTTATTTAAAGTCAAGCGTTTTTTTTTAATAATCAATGGCATATTACAACATTGCTACAGTAGAGCTGGGGGGTTGTAAGGGGGGGCTTCTTACATTCGCTTCATAAACACACGCACACTAGCACACACATGCTATCTTTTTTCTGCACCCGATGGATAGACTCATAATTTTCAAGCCCCACTGCCCCCATCGCCCCAACACAATGCTAATGAAATACGCAACAAGCTTAAAATGTTCCAATTTATTGAAGTAACAAGTAGGCTAGTATCTAAATACAAACTAAACAAACAAAAACAAAAATAGAGAAAATAAAAGTGCTGCTGTGTCAAAATGTTTAAAAAGAAAAGAAGAGAAATCCATTTGGCAAGACAAAAAAATTAAATTCAAACAGACATAACATAGGCTAATGTGTTTGATATGGGATTAAAATTATGGGCAGTGCATGAGATATAAACTAATGATTAATTATGTCAAAATTCCTTTGTTCCGATCAGAGCATTTCTGGATATTCCTCAGCTCGCTCATTCCGCTCAGGGTCGCGCGCTCAGGCTGTCTCCGACTAGTTTTTTTCTAGTCAACTAGTAGCCTAGTTGTTTATTTAAGCCATCAGTGGACAAATCACCCCTTTATATTGATTTAATAACTTAAATAGGCTATACAGGGTAATGAGTGAGTGTTATAAAGCTGCACTCAAGCGCACGAGCCGGAGACAAAAATAGCAAGGAGACATTTAATTGTTTATTAATAAACTGGTGTTTTCTGCGTCGCTGCAAAGATGAAGATGCGATGTAGACTCGCCATGAACGAATAAAGATATAAAGGCATAAAAAGGAAAAGTTCCTCCCGTTGGCGCGCCCAACCTGTCACTTCTCTAGGCTATTCCCACCCATAGAGGGGCGCGCCCCACACTTTGAGCGGCAACTACCATCTGTAGTTAGGGGGGATCTAGCCGGTGTTCTGTCTCTCCCTCTCTCTGCCGTGCAAGCGGCCGCGCGCTACACAGTTTGAACCTACAGTCTTTGGTTTGAACTTACATATTCACGTAGCCTTTCGAAAACAGGGACATTCATTGTCCCGGGAGAGTGCTTAAATTTCCCGGGACAGGTTATTAAAAAGAAGGACAATCCCGGTAAAACCGGGACCGGTGGCAACCTAACTTGCATTTAGACTTTATTTCATGCACAAAAGAAACACACAATCTTATTCTTGCTACATTTTAAATTTGTTTTGCCAAAGAAATTGCAGCTAAATTAAACGAAACGGTACAAATCGAAAATAGTCCAAAGCAACATAAATTAAAAACATGAGTTTTGCCTCTCTCGCGCTGGATCTCAGCAAGTTTATTTAGTCTCCCTTGCTCAAACATTCTTAAACTCTACAGAACCAGTTGAAACAACTGGATTGAACACTTCAATTTAAATTTGTGTGTGAAAACACTTTAAATAGGCTACAATAAATAAACAACAATATTTATAATTTAATCAAATATGGGGACACATCGAGAGATGTAGCCTATCCTTAAAATAATTTTGCCTTTGCCATCGGGCTGGCTATCCGACACTCTCCATATGAATGAGGAACATTAACACCTATTGTCTGTCCCTCCAAACCCCCCACAGGCTCTCTGAGTCTGAGTCTGACTTAAAATAAAGGGAAGTCGCAATTCACACTTAAATCGCTCTTCTAGCATTAGGCTATTAAAGTGTTGATAATGAAAGAATTAAATGATTTAAGCTACATGTGGTATTTCTGTCATAAAAGTTTATTACTAAATATTTCATTATTTAAATAATTTAAGAAATAAAACTGGTTTGGGCCAGCTTTTTCCAAGCAAAACTAAATATAGCCTAATCTTCAAACGCATGTTCATTTTGTTGTCATGAACAAAATGCTCAACTCAATATTAAATTCTACAGGGATCTTTGGGTCCAGGCATGCAAAATGTGAATTAGTTATTTTTTAAATTATTATTATTCAAATAAATATCGGTGCTTCGTGGTAGCCTACTGCTGATAAACTAAATAACATTTAGATAATAATTATGAACTTTAAATGAAACAATATAGCAACACTTCGACGAATAAATGATTTGATCTGTTTTTACATTTTAATTCAGGGCGATTTAGTCTCTACATTTAATTAAACGAGATTTTCACCTTGTCATTTTCTCATTGCGAGGCGCTCACAATCACATCATAAACATATTTGAGCAGATTCTCTGTACCTCTCGTTTTCATATGGATTACATTATCAGATAACATTTATTAACCTAAATATTTAGACATTTAAAGGCTTTAGACATAGCCGATTTCCTATCTTGACTGAGCTGAGGCAAGTGGCTTTCGGTTAATTTTTGTGACGCGCAGTTCCCGGAGACCGAGAGAGACGACATATCAACTTTTGTCATTAGCCTAAAAAAAGTTTACAGTTTTGAACGATGTAGGCTACTGTACTCTTATCTGTATGACCAAAAAAAATCACGTAGGCCTATAGCCTATTAAGTTATTTTAGCTGTTATGAGAAAAATAAATCAAATGAACGCGCGCCTCGTTTGTCGAAAACTTTACTTAAAACCATGTTTTTAAAAACTCTATGTAGGTTATAGGGAATAAAACAAATATAGATATATATAGGCCTATATATCTTTTTTTTATACAAAACTGCTTTTGAACAATTGGTATTATTAGCTACAGATCTAAAGTCGTTCTGTTGGATAGCCTATTTGTTCCTTAGTGTAAAATGGAAATGCATGGTAATATTATTTTATAAATATAAGCAAAAAATATGTGGTGTAACAGAGGTTTAGAACTAAACAAATCTGCATTAATAGCCTAAAAATATATAGATTTTTTACAGAAGTCCATGTTTGTTCGGGATTTGAACGCAGGTCTGCCGATTGATGAACCGTCAGCTCTACCACTCGGCCATGTCGAAGCTCACTAAAGCCCAAACATTTATTTCACCAGTGTGTGTTCGCTCAAATGAGTGAGAACGTTTTGTTGTTAGCCTACTGTGAGTGTAGCCTACTTTACATGAATAAAATAGACCTTTTACAGTTTTAAAATATGATATCCTATCTGTATGACCAAAAATAACGAAGTAGGCTATAGCCTGTTATTTTAGCAGAAAAATAAATTCAAGTGAACGCGCTGCTGCGTTTGTCGAACTTAATTCAGTGGCAGAAGAAAACCCCATTTTAGAATACGCACTAGGCGTGGTGTGTCAAAATACTTAATTATAAACTTCAATATTTCGTTCAAAACCACATCAAAACGCTTTGTGACATTTTAAAAAGCCGTGAATGTATCAATGCCACTGGAACCAGGATCGTAACTGAAATGCGCTGCATGTTATCTCTCAATACAGGAGCAGAAGCGCTGGTTCAGATTTTATTGTTTGTTGTTTAAACGTGCGTGTTTTAGGCTATATTTAAAAATATATATACTATATTTGATAAGGTCTATTTAGGGTAGACCTATTCGCTATAGCCTACTGTGGAGGGGGGAAATCACCCACCGGCAAATCGCACCTTGCTTAACCATGTTTTTTAAAATTATTTCTGAAAGAATTCCAGTCCTGCTGTCTGCTGTCCTGTCCGTGAAGTTTTTTGTTTGTTTGTTTGTTTGTTTATTTTTTAACAGAACTGTTTTTGAAGACGTAAATTTAGTCAATCTGTTGGATGAGATTTGTTCCTTAGTGTAAAATGGAAATGCATGGTAATTATATAAAAAACATATTTATTCGGGTTTCGAACCCGTGTCTTTGTACTGCTTAAACCTTCAGCTCTACCACTCGACCACAAGTTCGGCTGTTTAAGCGTCAGTGTGCCCACAAACGACAGATGCACTCTTCAATCTTCTCATTCCTCAATAGTTTAGCATCATTGATTGCACCTAATTTATTTTCACTGACTGCGAGATAGGCCTCTTTTAAATTTTGATTCATAAAATGTTCTGCTCTAAAAGTTTGCTATATTCTATTTAAAATGTAGGCTACTTTTACATACGTTTTGCTTTCGCTAAATGTCCCTTTGCGCCACCTGGCGGTCATTTCGCGAATGACTTAGAAATGCGACTGGGTTTTTTTTGCCGCGGTGAATTCACCGCGGCAGACGCCGCGGCGGCAATAGGCATTCTGGTTGGCTACCTACTGTACAAACACTAGTCAAATTCGATCAGCCTACCCAAAACCAACCACTCCTCAGATTCACCCTTTTTAATTCCCGCTCCCTTAGCAACAAAGGCCGCATCCTCAGTGAATTTATTTTGGACAATAATCTGGATTTCCTTTGCTTAACCGATACATGGCAAAAACCACTTGAATACTTCTCTCTCGACCAAACTACACCTGCTGGATTTACATACATAGACAAGCCACGACATGAGGGGTGCGGCGGCGGAATTACAATAATACACAAACATGATATAAAAATGATTTGTTGTCTTTGCTATACCGTATAGCTAATTCACGTAGCTTTGATTTATAATCTTTGGTTTTTATGGGGATAGAAGTGCATGAGTGTGTGCACTCATTGTATACATTTAATTAAGGGATTTTCATGTTTGAATGATGCATCTGTTCCTTAATGAATGCTCGATCACAACAAACTCCGTGGTATGTCAGGGAGAAAACATGCATATCTTGCAAGAACAAAGAACTCTGTTGTCTTGTCTTGTGTTTTTGACATGCGGCTCATGCAGTTAACACACCCCATCTCAACTAAATCGCTGTCATCCAACACAAATTTAACTCACTAGGCTACTTTCTTAAACCCATTCTTTATTTATCTCCAGTTAACAAAGTGATATATATATATATATATATATATATATATATATATATATATATATATATATATATATATATATATATATATATATATACATATTACTACTTTTTTAATATCACTAGATATGCTGGGATACAATTATTTAAAACAGGATTGATGATGATAAGCAATTTGACATCACAAGTCTTTCGCTCAAGGTTGCAAAAGTGCTTCTTATAAAGATAATTAAATTCTGATATTTCACAAATATCCATTTGTGAGTATCAGTTTTTTTATGCAATATTGCAGTTTTTATTATAAATTATTGATCTATGCACACCATTATTATTATTATTCTTTAATGCATGAGCCCTCGTAATCTTGATTAAAAATAAATCCCCTCCACCCTCTTTAAATTGCATCTGTTCTCTGATGACCTGTTTACTGGTGCGAGGGCAGGACAACCGGTCACTCACATCAGATTGGAGCAATAGTAAACCCTAGCAGAAACCATTTAACTCAGATAGGCTATATATGCCATAATAGGGAAGAAAAGACAACTTCTGCTTCATGCTGACTTTAAAGATCATCCTTTATACCTAAAGTCCCCCTGTAGTCAATCATTTTGTCCCTTAAAACTAATCCTTGATCCCCAAAATGACATATTTAAATTTTTTTTTCCCTGTGAATTTGTTTTATTCATGACTTAAAATAGCTTGAAGTCTATATCCTATATATAAGTCTATGGCCGTGTGTCCACCAAAGCGTTTTAAGCCAGCTGAAAACGCTAGACGCTCTGCTGAAAACGACGAGCTGTGCGCGCTTGAGAGCGTTTTGGCAGCGGAGCGTTTTTTTCAGTTGAGACGATTCGTTGCTAGGATACAGAATATCCACAGCACAGTTTACTTGTAACTGATTTTGCAGATAATTTGTTTTATACTAAAAATGTATTTTTCATCCATTTTGTTCGGTTAGCTCTGCTGGTTGACGTCTTTGTACAGAAATAATGTTGTGACAGTTGGTCGGTGTGATATTAGTCCCGCCCCTCCTCCACTGTGATTGGACGGCTGGGTAAAAAGTGACAGTGATGAGCGCTGCGTTTTACTCAAAGTTGAACATTTTTCAACTCTCGGCGACCAGTAAAAACGCCGCGCGCTCAGCGCTTCAGCGTGAAAAAAACGCTCAGCGCCTCGTTGCGCTCATGGCGTTTAAAAAACGCGGCGCTCCCATTGAAAACAATTGGAAATATACGCCAGCTGCGTGAAAAAACGCTTTGGTGGACACACGACCTATATCCTTTCTTCATTTAGTACATGGAACCATGAATATGCAAATTAGCCCCACCACCACTCACTCATAACCTGGCATCTCTTGAGACATAGTAATTATGATATGATAAAGCCCGCCCCTGACGTCGACGTGTTTAAAGGGTACATATCATGCTTTTAAATCTTTCCTTTTTACATATAAATCATATATTTGTGGTCTATATAAAGCAGAACTGCAATGCTTGGGTCTGAATTCCTCATTATTATAGCTCCACAGGCCACTTTTCTACCGCTTTTCTGATGTGCGTCTGAGATCAACTCATTTTGGTGCGGTCTCTTTAAATACAAATGCGACACTTCATACCCCGCCCCCTCTCCAGCTCGCAGAGGTGACACTCGGTTCAACTCCACCCCGTTCGGCAATGTTTGTAGTTTTATAGAGATGCGATTATCTAGCCTAGCTGAACAGAAACTTTTTATTCACATGTTATTAACAAAATGTCAACAACGGAAGACTTGTCCATCAAGCCTAACATGTTCGAGCCACAGTCGGAGCGAGATGAAAATAAAGACGACGAACCTGCAGAACAACGTCTTCATATGGATGTATCGCAATGGTGTGTTACTGTATTTACAGTAAGTTCTGCATCCATGCCCACTACTACAATACTGCATGATTTACAACGACTATTTAATACTCACAAAACAAAATATAAGTTATATTATAAACAATTAAAGAAAAGTCGATTATTTCTCTTAAAACAAGCACACTAACAAGACAACTGCTAAACCATGACCACCGAGTGTTTTAAGAAGAGTAGTAAGTTACGTTATTTACAGCTTACCGAAGTGCTTTGTTCGTCGTCTCCAAAGATAGAAGGAACTGACCCCTCAATCAGACGAAGTCTATCGGCAAATCCTTCTTTATACTGGCGGAGGTTGCTGAAGTGACGTTGGTTATCCATGAAGTGCTTCGCGCACACAAACATGACTTTACCCACAGATGTGGGTACATTTCCGTGAAAAATAAAACTCAAACAGGCACTTCGAAGAGGTTCTGATGCTGGCAGACGGTGTAATGAAGCATGTGGGTTGCTACATCCAACAACCGAACATGTTGACGTAACTTACCCTCTCGTAACTTCTGCATACTTGGACTACAAAATTGCAGCGAGAAATAAAAATGGCGGATTGCTCAAAGTGTTTGGCCGGAAGTCGATGTCCTTATTTGGCAGTTCCGCTGCAAATACTTTGACGTAATAGTTCACAAAACGTCATAGATTATAGAAAAATCTAAACCGGTTGAAAAATGTGACCAAAACGGAATATAAAGATATCAACGAAGTTCCCGAAGAGACTGATTTCAACTTTTCTGTACTTATAAACACTCCAAATATACAACAAAAGGCATTTAAGGGCTAAAAAAGTAGATTTAGCATGATATGTCCCCTTTAAGAAATACCAGTGATTTCAAACTGTGTTTTGAGACATTTTTAGTCTTTTTTCACTGCAGTTTAAAGAGAAAATACTCAGCAATGGTGATGACATGAATTTGCACATTGTTTGTCTTAAAGGGATCGTTCACACCAAAAATGAAAATTACCCCATGATTTACTCACACTCAAGCCATCCTAGGTGTACATGACATTCTTCTTTCAGACGGATATACAGTAATCGTAGTTATAAAAAATGTCCTGGCTCTTCCAAGCTTTATAATGGCAGTGAATGGACGTTTCTGTTTTGAAGTCCATCAAAGTGCATCCATCCATGATAAAAGTGCTCCACGTGGCTCTGGGGGGTTAATGATGGCCTTCTGAAGTATAAATCGATGCGTTCGTGCAAGAAAAAATATCCATATTTAAAACTTTATCTACTAAAATAACTAGCTTCCAGCAGATGCCATGAATATGCAAATTAGCCCCACCACCACTCACTCATAACCTGGCTTCTCTTGAGACATAGTAATTATGATATGATAAAGCCCGCCCCTGATGTCGACGTGTTTGGTTACAAAGTAGTTTGTGACGTAAGAAATACCAGTGATTTCAAACCGTGTTTTTGAGACTTTTTTAGTTTTTTTCATTGCAGTTTAAGGAGAAAATACTCAGCAATGGTGATGACATGAATTTGCACATTGTTTGTCTTAAAGGGATCGTTCACCCAAAAATGAAAATTACCCCATGATTTACTCACCCTCAAGCCATCCTAGGTGTATATGACATTCTTATTTCAGGCGAATATAATCGTAGTTATAAAAAATGTCCTGGCTCTTCCAAGCTTTATAATGGCAGTGAATGGCCGTTTCTGTTTTGAAGTCCATCAAAGTGCATCCATCCATGATAAAAGTGCTCCCTCCACTGGGGGGTTAATAATGGCCTTCTGAAGTATAAAGCGATGCGTTCGTGTAAGAAAAAATATCCATATTTAAAACTTTATCTACTAAAATACTAGCTTCCAGCAGATGGTCAACGCAAGCAGCAGCGGCAATATATGGCCAGCAGCCACATCACCCTGTAGCCCAAGACTAGTTGCCCACTGAAGCTAAGCAGGGTTGAGCCTGGTCAGTACCAGGATGGAGACCTCCTGAGAAAACCAGGTTGCTGCTGGAAGAGGTGAGGCCAGCAGGGGACGCTCACCCTGTGGTCTGTGTGGGTCCTACAGCCCCAGTATAGTGACGGGGACACTAAACTGTCAAAGAGCACCATCCTTCGGATGAGACGTAAAACCGAGGTCCTGACACTCTGTGGTCATTCAAAATCCCCAAAAAATCAAAAGGCCAAATTTGCCCCTTGGCCTCTTTCCATCATGGCCTCCTCATCATCACCATATACTGATTGGCTTCAACACTGTCTCCTCTACACCAGTAAGCTGGTGTGTGGTGGGCGTTCTGGCGCAATATGGCTGCCGTCGCATCATCCAGGTGGATGCTGCACATTGATGGTGGTTGAGGAGATTCCACCTTCCATGTAAAGTGCTTTGAGTACCCAGAAAAGCGCTATATAATTGTAACAAATTATTATTATTATTATTAAGTCAACTTACGCCAAAAGAGTAACAATTGACGATGCATGACGTAGGATGTAGGAGTAGTGTAAGCTTTGACGCTTCTCGTGGTTCAAACAAACAGGGCTGGGCAACAAACTCAAGCTCCTTTGACATTTTTATTCAACAATTCTCGCTTTAATTCTTCTAATTCTTCTAATTCGTGACTGGTGTTTTGTTTTGCTCTATCCTCTGCATTTCCGCATTCATCAATGGGTCATGCCAAAGGTTACTCTTTCGTAATAAATCGGCCGTATGCTAGAAGCTAGTTATTTTAGTCGATAAAGTTTTAAATATGGATATTTTTCTAACACGAACGGATCGCTTCGCTTAAGAAGGCCTTTATTAACCCCCCAGCGCCGTGTGGAGCACTGCCATTAAAATCTAGCAAGAGCCAGGACATTTTTTAATATAACTCTTGATTGTATTGATCTGAAAGAAGAATGTCATATACACCTGTAGGAAGGCTTGGATAAGTAAAACATGGGGTAATTTTCATTTTTTAGTGAACTATCCCTTTAAAGCAGGTGTGCCCAACCCTGCTCCTGGCGATCGACTGTCCTGCATAGTTCATCTCCAACCCTAATCAAACACACCTGAAGGTCTTAACAACCAATTAAGGTCTTCAGGATTACTTGAAAATTAAAGGCAGGTGTGTTTGATCAGGGTTAGAGATAAACTGTGCAGGACAGTCGATCGCCAGGAGCAGGGTTGGGCACACCTGCTTTAAAGCATATTAAAGGGTACCTATTATGGCATTTAAAATGTTCCTAATATTGTTCTGGGAGTCCCCAACAACAGTTTTACAAGCATGTGTAGCGAACCTACATAATAATAATATACATAAAATGTATTTAAGGGGGCCGGAAGGCCAATTTAGCTCAAAGGGAATGATTCATCGATTTGCAATGAATCATTGACCGAATCACTATGGAACCGAGCAAATGACTCGTTTAGAGTTCATTTGAACGGGCCGTAATTTTAACCTTGGCAACAGATATTTATCCAATTTATAGTGAAACACTATGTATTAGCAAGGTAACTTTAGATCGGCAGTACAAGACATTAAATGTGTAAGCAAAACACAAGACAAATATCTTTTCAAATATATGGACGACTTTATTAACTATTCTAAACACATAAAACTAAGGTCTAAACACAATCACACACACACATTCATACAAGGCGCAAAGGAAGAGAGAGAAAGAGTGAGTTTTCAGAGTGAGAGGCACTTGTAAGACATAAACCTGAACGAACCACCAAGCATTAATTTAAACCTTCGTTTCTTAGACAGGTTATTACATGTACATTAAAAAGCACCAGGTCAGTTACAGTCTGGAGTACTTGCTTGTCTTTGCGTTGCTTAGGCCAGGGAATTCCCTATTTGAGGTGCTTCGTCAAAGGGGTTTCCCGGCTGCGTGGCTGGTTGTCTTTGGAGTGCCTGGCTGGAGTTTCTGAACCGCCGGTCACGTGATGTGTTGGCGGATGGATGAACAAGAGTCTTTACAGTTCGAAGTGCGTTGCAGGAGAGACGTGTAAACGAACTTTACAGCAAAACTTAACTTAGAACGAGACTTTTAACGAGAAAATAAAATAAAGGAAGAAAGGAAAGTAAGAGATGAGATGGCTTGAATGAAGCTGTTTAAACTCCGATCTTGATGGGTTTGTCTGCTGGTCTAATTTAACTTGGTCTGGTCGATGTAAAAGCGTACGAACATGAACACTCTCTTGCTGTTTGATCATAGAGAGAGGCACAAACTTAATTTAACACAGAACCGACTCAAAACCGAACTGAACCGAACCGAAACTGAACTGCTCTCTGAACCCTCTGAACTGAACTCAACTGTTCTGCTTTGTTCGGGTCTTTAACTTAAAGTTAGTCCAACCTCTTTTGGAGAATTCTGGCCAATTGGACAAGGGCATCCTCTTAGGAGGTGGACCTCGTTTCTTCTTATCATAAATCAGGCGGTATCTATGATCTGCTTGCTCTCCAACACTAAGCAGAGAGAACAAGAGATCACAGTTTAACATTATAGATTATTATAATCATACAAAGCATTTTACACAGATTTCACTCAAGCCATCTTAAGAATTAAGGGCATACGATTATTTCGATTGGAAGCACGATACTCGTTCATTCATACACACAGTTATAATCATCATTACATGATTTATATGGAACCTAAGCATAATACAAACATGAATTGTAGGAAAACAAGAATTATGATGTTTGATTATGAGTCCACTGAGCATTGTTCTGTGTGAGTTGTTTTCTGCAGAATGTGCAGAATTAATGTGGTTTGATATGTAAAGTGTAAAAGTCTTTCTGGTCTCTGAATGAAAGCGTGGTCTGTTAAATAACTCTGTCCTGTTTAGCAGTGGTGATGCTGAGGGAGGTCAAAGGTGGTCAGGCCTGTTTGACCATTTGTGAGGAGATTTGTCTTGGTTAAGAATGAACAGTGACAAGTTCTTCCTGCTTTGGCTTATCCCTTTATGGCCTGCGGAGCCCTAAAAGTCCTTTCTGAGGGGGTTTTGGAGACAGTTTGGAGCCAGTTTTGTGACGTTGGAATGTGTTCAGATCTGGATTGCTGAATCACATTTGAATGAATCCCATGAAAGATTAGAAAGATTAATTTGTGTTTGGTTCATCCGTAAATTCTCTACATATTTCCCCCCTTCGATCGATGATGGGTTGATGAAAGAAGACATCATTGAACGCTGGAGAAACAGAAGAAGCAAACACACACAGCAAACAACAAGGCAAACACCTCCATGACTGGTCCCTTTACTGGTGCAGGGCATTAGATTATCTAGGCCTAAACAGGTTCACTCTCTCAATATAGTCCATCATGTGGAAAAAGTTTAGTTCAATTTTAGGACCGTTATTCTAGTTTGTTTTAAAACGGTGATTGATCAACTTTGTGACTAAATTTGATTTGTTTGTTTTATTCTCTTCTAAATTGTTCTAGGTTTAGACCAATTTACCTTTCAAATTTTGATTCGAATGATGCAGGGAGTTCTCTAGGCTAACATTCGTTTTAAGGTGACTTGCAAACATCAGGCGTGGTGCGTCAATCCTTATATGGTAACCTTGACCCTTATGGGGTAACAGGGATTTTACCTAATAAAAGAAGAAGAAAGGGAAGAGGTAAAACCAAAACAAAGCAGTTGAGTGACTCCTGTATGGCTACTGTTGTGCAGTGTCAGGTGTCACCATGTAATGAGAGGGTTATACTTGTTGGGTGCATTGCTACATGTTTCCTATGGAAAGGATAGCTAAGTCAGTGTTGCGATTTCAGTGTCTACCTGTGGGAAGAACATGTTTGTTGAATGTTTTTCATGGTAGCTGTGTTTAACTTGTGTATGTTAGTGGTACAGTGTAGTGTAGTGCAGGTACTGCATGTATACTGTATGTATGTCAGATCTGTCTCAGTCTGTTTTGCTCCCCCCTTTTGCTTGATGGTTAAGCTTTGATGGGCTTGTTGCATCTTTGCCTTGGAAAGGGATCTTCTGTGATCTGCTGGGGGTCAGTCCAGTAAGGCAGGAAGTTCTCTGGCAGACATGGGGAGATGGTTTGGCATGGATGCGTGAAGCTGTAGTGCAAAACGTGGTCTCCTTTGTTGCCTTCCTCTTGTGATGCCTTCTGGTTGTGACAGACTTTCTGACCTTCTGTGCTTACTGTCGTTGCTGTAGCACACACATGGTTCTTGAGTTTGGAGCTTGTGGTGTGATGGGTAACCAGGATGGTGTTTTCTGGTACCTCGGGGTGTTTGTCAGTGGTTGACTGTGAGAGACCACTTTGTTCTGGGTTGTTGTTGAACAGGTGGTTGTCTCAGGAAGGTGTACAAGGTGATCACTGGTCTTCTGTGTTCAGCTTGTCTTTGATGAGCACGTGCAGTTGCCTCCGTAGTTGCTCCATGTCTTCTGCGGGGAGACTGTCGTGTTCTTGGGCACACTCAGTGGGGTGTTTGGCTGAGTGGTGCGGAGGTGGGTTTCGTTTTCGCTTACCCACATAGAATGCTTTTGGATGCAC
The DNA here is from genome assembly GCA_036326025.1 of Chrosomus eos. NCBI lineage: Eukaryota > Metazoa > Chordata > Actinopteri > Cypriniformes > Leuciscidae > Chrosomus > Chrosomus eos. The sequence continues at coordinate 278,875 of JAZAVI010000215.1, forward strand.
TCGTTGATTCCAGTTGTTTCCTTCTGGTGGGTCCCATGACTTTTCCATGTGGTTGGAGTGGTAGCTGTCATCGGCATGGGAGTCACATTCTCTGTGCTCCTTACGAAGGACTGTGGTGTTGTCATGCCACTGGGTGTCTTCCAGTGCAAGGCTTGTGTCTTGGCTGATGGAGTTTGACACTGTGGATGTTTTCAAACCTCTCTTGGAGGACATCTTTTGTTTGATGTAGGCCTTGTGTGTCAGGTCACGTAGCTGCTGAATTTTCATTGTGCCTGGGCAGGCCATGATGCCAAGATGATGACTCAAACCAGGGTGCAGGTTTCTCAGGAAGAGGGTTTTGAAGTTCACATCCTCTTCAAGTTCAGGTTTGTTATGTGCACCTAAGTAGGCTTGTCGAAAGCGACGGTAATAGGCTTGGGGAGACTCTCGTCGACATTGTTTGGTTTCCAAGGCGATTAACACACCGTGTTCTGACTCTGGACCTGTAAATTCTTTAATCAGTGTCTCACGTAGTAGCTGGTAGTTTGACTTGACATTAGCAGGTTGTCGGTCTAGGAAGCTTCGTACCTCTGGACTGGATGTGGATCTGAGGAGGTAGAACCTGTCTCTGTCAGTCATATGGGGTCTCACCTCGAGGTGGAAGTCGATATCTCGGAGGTAGGCCTGGATGTCGGGACCCTCTGGGGAGTTCGGGTTGAACTGAGTGATATTCTTAACCAGCTGGTTGAGATCTTTGACAGTCATCCCATGTGCAGCTTGGGCATCTGCCTGGATGAGCTCTCTTCGTTTGTTGGCAGTGAACAGTTCTGTGGTGAAGGCCGGTGACGTTTTGGGTTGTGGCCATTCACTTCTTTCACTGTATGCCAGTTCTTGGATGGAGGACTCTGTTCTGCTCAGCAGGGGTGATGCTGAGGGAGGTCTCTCCCTTCTTGGCTCTGGTTTCTGTTGGAAAATGTGCTGGAGTTCATCTCTGACCGCGTAGAGCTCGTCGTTGGCGGCGTCTCGCTGTTGGTTCAGATGGTCCATTTCAACGCTGCACCTTTGCGGGTGGTCTTCCAGAGCAGTGATTTTAGAGTTCTTACTTTCCATGTCAGCTTTGGCTTTCTCTAGCTGATGTTCAACAGCCTGGAGTTGGTTCACCAGGTGTTTCTGGACAGTCTTTGACTCTTGTTTGTCACGTTCAGTGACTGCAAGGGCTTCTTGGAGCTTGTCAACTTGTGTCTTTGTTTCTTGCTCCGCTTCGTCAGACACTTTGAGTTTGTCTTGAGCTTTACCTTTGAGCTGGTCTTTGCAGTGTTGAGTGTGCATCAGCTCTCTCAGGAACTCGGTGGTCTTGGAGTCATCCTGGACTTTCACTTCCAGCTTGTCTATGCGGTTCTGGGCACGTGTCAGCTCCTCCTGTAGGTGGGTGACGTGCTGGTGGCTTAGGTTTAGCTGGGCTGTGAAGGCATTACTTAAGGAACAGGTTATCTTGGTTAGTTCCACGTGGTTTTGGTACTGGCTTGAATCATGTGTCAGGAATCTTCTCAGAATTATGATTATTATTAAAAATAATAACAGTTCAATTGTCTTTGGTGTGAGGCAGTCTGTAATGCCTCTGAGCCAGGCGTCCACGTCTTCCCTTTGGGCAGTGGGGTTTGTCGTCCACGACATGTTGGCACGCTTGGTGAAGAGACTGACACAGATCTGTGTGTATAAGCCTATATGTGGTTGAACGGCTAAGTGTCGTTTCAGTAATTGTACACCAATAGTGAAGTGTCGTGATGACTAAGTGTTGGTCTAAGGGTACACAGTGAGGCTAGTGATGCGAAGATCTCGTCACTCAACTGGGTAAATGAAAGAGAGAGAAAAAGGTTAAAACAAATCTCAATGGAAAGAAACCCTTTTTTTTTTTTCAATGGGAGAAATATTTTATAAATATTTTCTATCAATGAAAAGCTGGTTTCAACTCGTGGTGTGAGGACTTAGTCGCTCAACTGAGTAAGGGAAAAAGAGAGAAAAGTTAACAACCAATTTCAATGAGGGGAAAAAACAAAAAGAAAATTATTAACTAGGGGAAGTATTAATTTCTCATAAATGTTTTTTTATCAATGAAAATCTCTTTCCAGAAAGGTAAACAATATTATTGCTTATGTTTGCGAGGAAAAATAATACAATAATGATGTTGATACCTCTTCTCTGAGTTTGACAGGATTGACACCACACACCTTCAGTTCGACCGCTTACAGCAGGGTTTACAGCAGGGATGCTGTGAAGGCGGAGTTTGCTCGGCACTTGTCTCTGTTACTTGATCTAATAATCTGTTTGTTGGGACAGATTATATTTGTCTCTTTTGGAGTCGATTGGTGGTTCTTCCAGGTTTGTTCCTACAAATGTGAAGAATAAGATGGAATAAAGCAGGACAGAACAGGAAAGACGTGATGAGGAAGAAATGAAGCAAGGAGGTTGGATCCCACTAACTTTACATCTACCACGAGTATAGAATTGATAGTTGAGGAACAACTAAACACACAAATAAACTTTCGTAAAAGACGATTGTCTCTGGTTTATTTGAAACTCGTATGGAGATGGTAATGTCCCCTATTGAAGCGTCCCGAAAATTAATTAATCAGAACAAATATAGTGGTTAAGTTTATAACCAACAGGACGAAAGGATAAAACGCAATGACAATAATGAGTAAGTCTGAGTCTACCACTATTTTTGTAATAGTAATAACAACTTTCAAATTTTAACTTTCAGAGTTCAAGACTTATTCACCTAAAGTGATTAGATCTCAACGAGAAATTTAGAAATTATGAAAATTATGAAATTAGAATTATTAAAAATAAATCTAGAAATCATTACAAATGATCTGTCAAAAAAAAATAGAATTTCAATTTTATTTTAATATTTCCTTGTTCTTCAAAACATATTCTAAATTTGACAATTAATAATCATAAACCAGCATTTTCTTTTTCAAGTAAAATGCAGGTAAAGTAATTAATAATTGTAAACCAATATTACCTTTTCTTCAAAATCAAATTCAAAATTGACAATTAATAATAGTTAACCAGCATTTTCTTTTTCAAGTAACATGCAGGTAAAGTAATTAATAATTGTAAACCAATATTTCCTTTTCCAGTAAAATATAGGTAAAGTAAAAGAGAGAGGTAAAAGGAAAAGAAGACAGGATCAACAGTTGTAAAGGTCGAGGTGTCTAAACGGTTAAATCACTTTAACGTTTTTTCAACAGACACTGTAGTATTGGCTAGTATTGATAACAGTAACTGATGCTAAAGGATTTAGCACAGGCCTCCGTGCAAGGCTACTGCCTAGTTTGGCGCTTGTTTACACCGAGGGTTGGGTCAAAGTTCACCCGGAAGCGTTGGCTAAGACTTCCGTGTCACGATCGTAACTATAGCGACCAAGCGAACACTAGTGGGCGAACCGGGAATTGCAGACAGTTGGAAAACAATTTGTTACAGTTCCATGCAATATGGGAGCATTTCAACCATGTCCACAGAACATGCATGTACAGTAACAATCGATCCTATTACGGGAAATGTCGGCGCATTTCACACTGTTCAAATAAGATACACCACTCGTAGCTGGTTTTACGACGTGGGGCTTCACTCAGTTTGTCAAGAGTGATATTAACTTTAAGCAAGCGACAGCTTTGCGTTATAATATATGTAATTAGGACGACCTCGGCGGATCGTCGCTGTGCAAGTTTATCGAGGCACATAAAACAATAACTGTTGGTTCAGTTTCAATGGCAAGCTTTACTTGATAACGAATTTAAATAACCACTATTCAAATTACACTCGGACATGCGCAATGTTACACGAGAATTATTTGAACACAAACAGATAAGATTAGTTAAGCCTCGCTGTTTATCACGGGGATCAGTGGGACACGCACTGAATCAGATAAATAAATATAAGGCTTATGACTAACTTAGATGAGGAACACGCTCATCGCTCTGTGAGGAGAATATTAGTCCTTATAACGTTAGGGTTATTTTAATTACTGCAGTTTGATTTCGTTCAGTTCTCTAACTGATATAAACACACACACACAACGTTACAGCTTTCCTGAAAGACTCTGGAACACGCAGAAATCGAACAGCTCTAACGAGGTATTTCTGGAAATGAGGAACACGCTCAATTCTTACCTTATCGTAGTGTGAGGTTTCATATCTTATTTACTGCAGTTAACAAGAGAGCAAATAGGGCGGCAGACTAGACTTTTCAGCTTTCTCTGGGAGCTTCACTCACAGACAACAACAGCAGCAGCAGCATTCATTCAAACGGGGCGCGCGCTGCGCGCGTCACACACAGACTCTCAGAGAATCGGATCTCTCATCCGCACAATATGAAAAGATAAATCTTGATAATATTCTTACAATTTAGGTTGAACTGCCCGCATTCTCCACCAAATAATGTAGCGAACCTACATAATAATAATATACATAAAATGTATTTAAGGGGGCCGGAAGGCCAATTTAGCTCAAAGGGAATGATTCATCGATTTGCAATGAATCATTGACCGAATCACTATGGAACCGAGCAAATGACTCGTTTAGAGTTCATTTGAACGGGCCGTAATTTTAACCTTGGCAACAGATATTTATCCAATTTATAGTGAAACACTATGTATTAGCAAGGTAACTTTAGATCGGCAGTACAAGACATTAAATGTGTAAGCAAAACACAAGACAAATATCTTTTCAAATATATGGACGACTTTATTAACTATTCTAAACACATAAAACTAAGGTCTAAACACAATCACACACACACATTCATACAAGGCGCAAAGGAAGAGAGAGAAAGAGTGAGTTTTCAGAGTGAGAGGCACTTGTAAGACATAAACCTGAACGAACCACCAAGCATTAATTTAAACCTTCGTTTCTTAGACAGGTTATTACATGTACATTAAAAAGCACCAGGTCAGTTACAGTCTGGAGTACTTGCTTGTCTTTGCGTTGCTTAGGCCAGGGAATTCCCTATTTGAGGTGCTTCGTCAAAGGGGTTTCCCGGCTGCGTGGCTGGTTGTCTTTGGAGTGCCTGGCTGGAGTTTCTGAACCGCCGGTCACGTGATGTGTTGGCGGATGGATGAACAAGAGTCTTTACAGTTCGAAGTGCGTTGCAGGAGAGACGTGTAAACGAACTTTACAGCAAAACTTAACTTAGAACGAGACTTTTAACGAGAAAATAAAATAAAGGAAGAAAGGAAAGTAAGAGATGAGATGGCTTGAATGAAGCTGTTTAAACTCCGATCTTGATGGGTTTGTCTGCTGGTCTAATTTAACTTGGTCTGGTCGATGTAAAAGCGTACGAACATGAACACTCTCTTGCTGTTTGATCATAGAGAGAGGCACAAACTTAATTTAACACAGAACCGACTCAAAACCGAACTGAACCGAACCGAAACTGAACTGCTCTCTGAACCCTCTGAACTGAACTCAACTGTTCTGCTTTGTTCGGGTCTTTAACTTAAAGTTAGTCCAACCTCTTTTGGAGAATTCTGGCCAATTGGACAAGGGCATCCTCTTAGGAGGTGGACCTCGTTTCTTCTTATCATAAATCAGGCGGTATCTATGATCTGCTTGCTCTCCAACACTAAGCAGAGAGAACAAGAGATCACAGTTTAACATTATAGATTATTATAATCATACAAAGCATTTTACACAGATTTCACTCAAGCCATCTTAAGAATTAAGGGCATACGATTATTTCGATTGGAAGCACGATACTCGTTCATTCATACATACAGTTATAATCATCATTACATGATTTATATGGAACCTAAGCATAATACAAACATGAATTGTAGGAAAACAAGAATTATGATGTTTGATTATGAGTCCACTGAGCATTGTTCTGTGTGAGTTGTTTTTCTGCAGAATGTGCAGAATTAATGTGGTTTGATATGTAAAGTGTAAAAAGTCTTTCTGGTCTCTGAATGAAAGCGTGGTCTGTTAAATAACTCTGTCCTGTTTAGCAGTGGTGATGCTGAGGGAGGTCAAAGGTGGTCAGGCCTGTTTGACCATTTGTGAGGAGATTTGTCTTGGTTAAGAATGAACAGTGACAAGTTCTTCCTGCTTTGGCTTATCCCTTTATGGCCTGCGGAGCCCTAAAAGTCCTTTCTGAGGGGGTTTTGGAGACAGTTTGGAGCCAGTTTTGTGACGTTGGAATGTGTTCAGATCTGGATTGCTGAATCACATTTGAATGAATCCCATGAAAGATTAGAAAGATTAATTTGTGTTTGGTTCATCCGTAAATTCTCTACATATTTCCCCCCTTCGATCGATGATGGGTTGATGAAAGAAGACATCATTGAACGCTGGAGAAACAGAAGAAGCAAACACACACAGCAAACAACAAGGCAAACACCTCCATGACTGGTCCCTTTACTGGTGCAGGGCATTAGATTATCTAGGCCTAAACAGGTTCACTCTCTCAATATAGTCCATCATGTGGAAAAAGTTTAGTTCAATTTTAGGACCGTTATTCTAGTTTGTTTTAAAACGGTGATTGATCAACTTTGTGACTAAATTTGATTTGTTTGTTTTATTCTCTTCTAAATTGTTCTAGGTTTAGACCAATTTACCTTTCAAATTTTGATTCGAATGATGCAGGGAGTTCTCTAGGCTAACATTCGTTTTAAGGTGACTTGCAAACATCAGGCGTGGTGCGTCAATCCTTATATGGTAACCTTGACCCTTATGGGGTAACAGGGATTTTACCTAATAAAAGAAGAAGAAAGGGAAGAGGTAAAACCAAAACAAAGCAGTTGAGTGACTCCTGTATGGCTACTGTTGTGCAGTGTCAGGTGTCACCATGTAATGAGAGGGTTATACTTGTTGGGTGCATTGCTACATGTTTCCTATGGAAAGGATAGCTAAGTCAGTGTTGCGATTTCAGTGTCTACCTGTGGGAAGAACATGTTTGTTGAATGTTTTTCATGGTAGCTGTGTTTAACTTGTGTATGTTAGTGGTACAGTGTAGTGTAGTGCAGGTACTGCATGTATACTGTATGTATGTCAGATCTGTCTCAGTCTGTTTTGCTCCCCCCTTTTGCTTGATGGTTAAGCTTTGATGGGCTTGTTGCATCTTTGCCTTGGAAAGGGATCTTCTGTGATCTGCTGGGGGTCAGTCCAGTAAGGCAGGAAGTTCTCTGGCAGACATGGGGAGATGGTTTGGCATGGATGCGTGAAGCTGTAGTGCAAAACGTGGTCTCCTTTGTTGCCTTCCTCTTGTGATGCCTTCTGGTTGTGACAGACTTTCTGACCTTCTGTGCTTACTGTCGTTGCTGTAGCACACACATGGTTCTTGAGTTTGGAGCTTGTGGTGTGATGGGTAACCAGGATGGTGTTTTCTGGTACCTCGGGGTGTTTGTCAGTGGTTGACTGTGAGAGACCACTTTGTTCTGGGTTGTTGTTGAACAGGTGGTTGTCTCAGGAAGGTGTACAAGGTGATCACTGGTCTTCTGTGTTCAGCTTGTCTTTGATGAGCACGTGCAGTTGCCTCCGTAGTTGCTCCATGTCTTCTGCGGGGAGACTGTCGTGTTCTTGGGCACACTCAGTGGGGTGTTTGGCTGAGTGGTGCGGAGGTGGGTTTCGTTTTCGCTTACCCACATAGAATGCTTTTGGATGCACTCGTTGATTCCAGTTGTTTCCTTCTGGTGGGTCCCATGACTTTTCCATGTGGTTGGAGTGGTAGCTGTCATCGGCATGGGAGTCACATTCTCTGTGCTCCTTACGAAGGACTGTGGTGTTGTCATGCCACTGGGTGTCTTCCAGTGCAAGGCTTGTGTCTTGGCTGATGGAGTTTGACACTGTGGATGTTTTCAAACCTCTCTTGGAGGACATCTTTTGTTTGATGTAGGCCTTGTGTGTCAGGTCACGTAGCTGCTGAATTTTCATTGTGCCTGGGCAGGCCATGATGCCAAGATGATGACTCAAACCAGGGTGCAGGTTTCTCAGGAAGAGGGTTTTGAAGTTCACATCCTCTTCAAGTTCAGGTTTGTTATGTGCACCTAAGTAGGCTTGTCGAAAGCGACGGTAATAGGCTTGGGGAGACTCTCGTCGACATTGTTTGGTTTCCAAGGCGATTAACACACCGTGTTCTGACTCTGGACCTGTAAATTCTTTAATCAGTGTCTCACGTAGTAGCTGGTAGTTTGACTTGACATTAGCAGGTTGTCGGTCTAGGAAGCTTCGTACCTCTGGACTGGATGTGGATCTGAGGAGGTAGAACCTGTCTCTGTCAGTCATATGGGGTCTCACCTCGAGGTGGAAGTCGATATCTCGGAGGTAGGCCTGGATGTCGGGACCCTCTGGGGAGTTCGGGTTGAACTGAGTGATATTCTTAACCAGCTGGTTGAGATCTTTGACAGTCATCCCATGTGCAGCTTGGGCATCTGCCTGGATGAGCTCTCTTCGTTTGTTGGCAGTGAACAGTTCTGTGGTGAAGGCCGGTGACGTTTTGGGTTGTGGCCATTCACTTCTTTCACTGTATGCCAGTTCTTGGATGGAGGACTCTGTTCTGCTCAGCAGGGGTGATGCTGAGGGAGGTCTCTCCCTTCTTGGCTCTGGTTTCTGTTGGAAAATGTGCTGGAGTTCATCTCTGACCGCGTAGAGCTCGTCGTTGGCGGCGTCTCGCTGTTGGTTCAGATGGTCCATTTCAACGCTGCACCTTTGCGGGTGGTCTTCCAGAGCAGTGATTTTAGAGTTCTTACTTTCCATGTCAGCTTTGGCTTTCTCCTAGCTGATGTTCAACAGCCTGGAGTTGGTTCACCAGGTGTTTCTGGACAGTCTTTGACTCTTGTTTGTCACGTTCAGTGACTGCAAGGGCTTCTTGGAGCTTGTCAACTTGTGTCTTTGTTTCTTGCTCCGCTTCGTCAGACACTTTGAGTTTGTCTTGAGCTTTACCTTTGAGCTGGTCTTTGCAGTGTTGAGTGTGCATCAGCTCTCTCAGGAACTCGGTGGTCTTGGAGTCATCCTGGACTTTCACTTCCAGCTTGTCTATGCGGTTCTGGGCACGTGTCAGCTCCTCCTGTAGGTGGGTGACGTGCTGGTGGCTTAGGTTTAGCTGGGCTGTGAAGGCATTACTTAAGGAACAGGTTATCTTGGTTAGTTCCACGTGGTTTTGGTACTGGCTTGAATCATGTGTCAGGAATCTTCTCAGAATTATGATTATTATTAAAAATAATAACAGTTCAATTGTCTTTGGTGTGAGGCAGTCTGTAATGCCTCTGAGCCAGGCGTCCACGTCTTCCCTTTGGGCAGTGGGGTTTGTCGTCCACGACATGTTGGCACGCTTGGTGAAGAGACTGACACAGATCTGTGTGTATAAGCCTATATGTGGTTGAACGGCTAAGTGTCGTTTCAGTAATTGTACACCAATAGTGAAGTGTCGTGATGACTAAGTGTTGGTCTAAGGGTACACAGTGAGGCTAGTGATGCGAAGATCTCGTCACTCAACTGGGTAAATGAAAGAGAGAGAAAAAGGTTAAAACAAATCTCAATGGAAAGAAACCCTTTTTTTTTTTTCAATGGGAGAAATATTTTATAAATATTTTCTATCAATGAAAAGCTGGTTTCAACTCGTGGTGTGAGGACTTAGTCGCTCAACTGAGTAAGGGAAAAAGAGAGAAAAGTTAACAACCAATTTCAATGAGGGGAAAAAACAAAAAGAAAATTATTAACTAGGGGAAGTATTAATTTCTCATAAATGTTTTTTTATCAATGAAAATCTCTTTCCAGAAAGGTAAACAATATTATTGCTTATGTTTGCGAGGAAAAATAATACAATAATGATGTTGATACCTCTTCTCTGAGTTTGACAGGATTGACACCACACACCTTCAGTTCGACCGCTTACAGCAGGGTTTACAGCAGGGATGCTGTGAAGGCGGAGTTTGCTCGGCACTTGTCTCTGTTACTTGATCTAATAATCTGTTTGTTGGGACAGATTATATTTGTCTCTTTTGGAGTCGATTGGTGGTTCTTCCAGGTTTGTTCCTACAAATGTGAAGAATAAGATGGAATAAAGCAGGACAGAACAGGAAAGACGTGATGAGGAAGAAATGAAGCAAGGAGGTTGGATCCCACTAACTTTACATCTACCACGAGTATAGAATTGATAGTTGAGGAACAACTAAACACACAAATAAACTTTCGTAAAAGACGATTGTCTCTGGTTTATTTGAAACTCGTATGGAGATGGTAATGTCCCCTATTGAAGCGTCCCGAAAATTAATTAATCAGAACAAATATAGTGGTTAAGTTTATAACCAACAGGACGAAAGGATAAAACGCAATGACAATAATGAGTAAGTCTGAGTCTACCACTATTTTTGTAATAGTAATAACAACTTTCAAATTTTAACTTTCAGAGTTCAAGACTTATTCACCTAAAGTGATTAGATCTCAACGAGAAATTTAGAAATTATGAAAATTATGAAATTAGAATTATTAAAAATAAATCTAGAAATCATTACAAATGATCTGTCAAAAAAAATAGAATTTCAATTTTATTTTAATATTTCCTTGTTCTTCAAAACATATTCTAAATTTGACAATTAATAATCATAAACCAGCATTTTCTTTTTCAAGTAAAATGCAGGTAAAGTAATTAATAATTGTAAACCAATATTACCTTTTCTTCAAAATCAAATTCAAAATTGACAATTAATAATAGTTAACCAGCATTTTCTTTTTCAAGTAACATGCAGGTAAAGTAATTAATAATTGTAAACCAATATTTCCTTTTCCAGTAAAATATAGGTAAAGTAAAAGAGAGAGGTAAAAGGAAAAGAAGACAGGATCAACAGTTGTAAAGGTCGAGGTGTCTAAACGGTTAAATCACTTTAACGTTTTTTCAACAGACACTGTAGTATTGGCTAGTATTGATAACAGTAACTGATGCTAAAGGATTTAGCACAGGCCTCCGTGCAAGGCTACTGCCTAGTTTGGCGCTTGTTTACACCGAGGGTTGGGTCAAAGTTCACCCGGAAGCGTTGGCTAAGACTTCCGTGTCACGATCGTAACTATAGCGACCAAGCGAACACTAGTGGGCGAACCGGGAATTGCAGACAGTTGGAAAACAATTTGTTACAGTTCCATGCAATATGGGAGCATTTCAACCATGTCCACAGAACATGCATGTACAGTAACAATCGATCCTATTACGGGAAATGTCGGCGCATTTCACACTGTTCAAATAAGATACACCACTCGTAGCTGGTTTTACGACGTGGGGCTTCACTCAGTTTGTCAAGAGTGATATTAACTTTAAGCAAGCGACAGCTTTGCGTTATAATATATGTAATTAGGACGACCTCGGCGGATCGTCGCTGTGCAAGTTTATCGAGGCACATAAAACAATAACTGTTGGTTCAGTTTCAATGGCAAGCTTTACTTGATAACGAATTTAAATAACCACTATTCAAATTACACTCGGACATGCGCAATGTTACACGAGAATTATTTGAACACAAACAGATAAGATTAGTTAAGCCTCGCTGTTTATCACGGGGATCAGTGGGACACGCACTGAATCAGATAAATAAATATAAGGCTTATGACTAACTTAGATGAGGAACACGCTCATCGCTCTGTGAGGAGAATATTAGTCCTTATAACGTTAGGGTTATTTTAATTACTGCAGTTTGATTTCGTTCAGTTCTCTAACTGATATAAACACACACACACAACGTTACAGCTTTCCTGAAAGACTCTGGAACACGCAGAAATCGAACAGCTCTAACGAGGTATTTCTGGAAATGAGGAACACGCTCAATTCTTACCTTATCGTAGTGTGAGGTTTCATATCTTATTTACTGCAGTTAACAAGAGAGCAAATAGGGCGGCAGACTAGACTTTTCAGCTTTCTCTGGGAGCTTCACTCACAGACAACAACAGCAGCAGCAGCATTCATTCAAACGGGGCGCGCGCTGCGCGCGTCACACACAGACTCTCAGAGAATCGGATCTCTCATCCGCACAATATGAAAAGATAAATCTTGATAATATTCTTACAATTTAGGTTGAACTGCCCGCATTCTCCACCAAATAATGTAGCGAACCTACATAATAATAATATACATAAAATGTATTTAAGGGGGCCGGAAGGCCAATTTAGCTCAAAGGGAATGATTCATCGATTTGCAATGAATCATTGACCGAATCACTATGGAACCGAGCAAATGACTCGTTTAGAGTTCATTTGAACGGGCCGTAATTTTAACCTTGGCAACAGATATTTATCCAATTTATAGTGAAACACTATGTATTAGCAAGGTAACTTTAGATCGGCAGTACAAGACATTAAATGTGTAAGCAAAACACAAGACAAATATCTTTTCAAATATATGGACGACTTTATTAACTATTCTAAACACATAAAACTAAGGTCTAAACACAATCACACACACACATTCATACAAGGCGCAAAGGAAGAGAGAGAAAGAGTGAGTTTTCAGAGTGAGAGGCACTTGTAAGACATAAACCTGAACGAACCACCAAGCATTAATTTAAACCTTCGTTTCTTAGACAGGTTATTACATGTACATTAAAAAGCACCAGGTCAGTTACAGTCTGGAGTACTTGCTTGTCTTTGCGTTGCTTAGGCCAGGGAATTCCCTATTTGAGGTGCTTCGTCAAAGGGGTTTCCCGGCTGCGTGGCTGGTTGTCTTTGGAGTGCCTGGCTGGAGTTTCTGAACCGCCGGTCACGTGATGTGTTGGCGGATGGATGAACAAGAGTCTTTACAGTTCGAAGTGCGTTGCAGGAGAGACGTGTAAACGAACTTTACAGCAAAACTTAACTTAGAACGAGACTTTTAACGAGAAAATAAAATAAAGGAAGAAAGGAAAGTAAGAGATGAGATGGCTTGAATGAAGCTGTTTAAACTCCGATCTTGATGGGTTTGTCTGCTGGTCTAATTTAACTTGGTCTGGTCGATGTAAAAGCGTACGAACATGAACACTCTCTTGCTGTTTGATCATAGAGAGAGGCACAAACTTAATTTAACACAGAACCGACTCAAAACCGAACTGAACCGAACCGAAACTGAACTGCTCTCTGAACCCTCTGAACTGAATTCAACTGTTCTGCTTTGTTCGGGTCTTTAACTTAAAGTTAGTCCAACCTCTTTTGGAGAATTCTGGCCAATTGGACAAGGGCATCCTCTTAGGAGGTGGACCTCGTTTCTTCTTATCATAAATCAGGCGGTATCTATGATCTGCTTGCTCTCCAACACTAAGCAGAGAGAACAAGAGATCACAGTTTAACATTATAGATTATTATAATCATACAAAGCATTTTACACAGATTTCACTCAAGCCATCTTAAGAATTAAGGGCATACGATTATTTCGATTGGAAGCACGATACTCGTTCATTCATACACACAGTTATAATCATCATTACATGATTTATATGGAACCTAAGCATAATACAAACATGAATTGTAGGAAAACAAGAATTATGATGTTTGATTATGAGTCCACTGAGCATTGTTCTGTGTGAGTTGTTTTCTGCAGAATGTGCAGAATTAATATGGTTTGATATGTAAAGTGTAAAAGTCTTTCTGGTCTCTGAATGAAAGCGTGGTCTGTTAAATAACTCTGTCCTGTTTAGCAGTGGTGATGCTGAGGGAGGTCAAAGGTGGTCAGGCCTGTTTGACCATTTGTGAGGAGATTTGTCTTGGTTAAGAATGAACAGTGACAAGTTCTTCCTGCTTTGGCTTATCCCTTTATGGCCTGCGGAGCCCTAAAAGTCCTTTCTGAGGGGGTTTTGGAGACAGTTTGGAGCCAGTTTTGTGACGTTGGAATGTGTTCAGATCTGGATTGCTGAATCACATTTGAATGAATCCCATGAAAGATTAGAAAGATTAATTTGTGTTTGGTTCATCCGTAAATTCTCTACACATGCAATGACAAAAAAACACTTTTGTTGTCTTATAATATGCATTTATTTTTACCTGATTTGCTCACCGACTCCCATATGAATCGTTTAGCGAGTCATTTTTCCAAACCCCGCCTTTGCGTGACGCTAATCTGTGGTGATATGTTAGACACCCAGCCGACGGGGTGTCATTGGTTGTTGCGCTAGATCTTACCCAGATACAACAGTGCTATTTTCTGATTGGCTAACAACACCAGACGAACAACACCAGAGGAGACCAGGGTTGCCAGGTCTGCACAACAAAACCAGCCCAATTGCTCATCAAACTAACCCAATCACGGCCAAAAATATTCAAATAGCCTTCCCGGGTGTTTCCTCAATAACAATCATGTTCCAGTGGATAAAACAATCGCGTCAACCAGCGTGCACTACACAAACAACCCGCGGAAACAGTGCAGGCATACAGACCTGGCAACACTGGAGGAGACGCGCTTGAATCCTGCCGGTTCCACAGTGAGTGAGTTTTGGGCACTGCGGCATATTAAATATATTACAAATAGTTTATCAGCGTGAGAAATACAATGTGTGGCCGGAGAGCGTGACAAAAGACCGAAATGAGTGACTGTCACGCTCAATGCGTGATGCGTGACACTCGAGAGCCTTGTGACAACTCCATTAACAACGACAAACACTTCACATATTTCAATACAATTGACATTGAAGACCTAAGTTAGCTGCTAGAAGCTGCGCTGTGCCTGTGCGTACACAACACACAAAATAATTATAGAACATGATACAAACATAAAAGCAACAGCCTACTTACAGATTGTGATTCGGAGAAGGAAGCTGATCCAAATAAACTCGGTACTGAACCTCCCTCCTTCAGTATCAGCCGGCTCGCAAATTCATACTTTATAGCATTTAGGTTTGTGAAGCAATCATCTTCAAAATGACGCGAACACAGAACGAGTTCGGGCTATAATACTTCTGTGGTATAGTTATGAACTGTAGCCACTGTCTTCAAATGCTCCTCACTGGGCAGATGAAATAAGTTTGCTTTTGCGTCGCACTTCAAAACACAGCAGCGTCTCGTCGACATGATGTTTTCCCTGGTGTCTCCTAATGCAATGAGTGGGCGTATCTTATTCAAATAACTTGGACAAGTGACGTACGAAAGTGCATCGTTCGTCTATCGATTCATATCAACGACTCAGAGTCGACTCTTACTTTTGAGAGATAATAACTTTGTATACGGTGAACTTTCATATTTAAAACTTTGCAGGATGTTTTCGTTCACTTAGATCTATGTTACACACTACATGAAAGGTAATTTTCAAAATTCCATGATAGGTACCCTTTAAAAATAACACATAGACATATAAACAACATTAAAAACTTGATTTTCACCAAAAGGGGTCATTCAATATAAAATAAAGTGATGAAAAAGGGGACTTTAACTTGTTCTTGAAGAGATAAGTTCTTAAAAGAAGATCAAAATTGATTTGATTTATGGAAGAGTTCCTTTATTTAAATGGAACAAATTATGGTAACAGTGTTGACACACAACCTCAATGTCAAGTCTTTGTAAATATCCTAAACTAAACTAATAAAAAAATATAGAGGGAAAACAAAAGCAAAATACCACCGTTTCAATTTATTTAGCTTTCATCCAATTTGCTAATACAGCAATGATGGTCACCCTCTTTTGCGCAGTTAAGGAAAGATGGCCATTAGGCAGTTACAGTTGTATTGCTCATCTGTGCTGGTGTCTTCCCTGGGGAGTTGCCATTATTGCGGCAAAAATGGGACCAACACATTCAGCAGTGAACTCACATGCAATCCCATGTGCTGCTCTCCATCATTCCCATTCGCACATGCCATGCATTCATCTTTCTCCATCTCTCACTGTACAGTAGCTCACTCAAAACACAAACACACACACAGACCCAGCAATTCACACACAGAAACACACATCATTTTAAAACTGGGAAATGGGAACAGGATGTTCTTTGGCAGTTGCCAATTGCTTTAAACCACACATAACGATTCAGCCGGACATTTTTAGACTTATTTATAGAGCAAAGGTTTGAGGAAATGTGTCCATAGGGAGCAATCACAAACCCTGAGTCTGTCTGAAAAGTGTAATGTGTCAAGAGCAAATGCCCTGTAAGTATTAAAAACAGCTGGAGAGGACGATGGAAAGATTTCCTGCTGGAAATGAAGAAATGTACAAATGCACAGAAAAGACGCACATGATATCTATCATAAAATCCATGCAGTGCCATTGCAGAAATCAGTTTATTTATATGTTATTTATTGTTTTTTATATGCACACAATATGAAGAGCCAATGTCATACACAGAAGTAACAATTCACTTTTCTTCTTTATAAGTATATTTTCTGTTTCACACACACACACACACACACACACACACACACACACACACACACACACACACACACACACACACACACACACACACACACACACACACACACACACACACACACACACACACACACACACACACACACACACACACACACACACACACATTCTCAGAGACCCTTAATTACAAATTATTTCAAATTTTTATCTGTCCAGTATAATGTGCACTCTTCTTGTCCTTTGTTGACTTAGTTTCATGACATTGACATCATTTAACATCTATTTCCTTCATTCTTTTTTAGCAGTCTGTTAGCTTTTGTTCGGGGGATCATTACTATGGCAACACACAGTAGAAAGGTTATTGACAGCTGAACAGGCAGCATGGTTAACTTTGAAACAAATGATGACAGAAAAAAGGGTCTGATTGCAACATAATTCCACAGAATGAGAGGTGTGTGTGTGTGGGGGGAGGGGAATCAGAGTTGTACAATTGAAAATACACAACGGAGAAACAAACCGACAGAGATAACTTTGTAATTAAAGTGGTGCAAACTTCAAGGAGTCTCCAGAGATAAGGACGAGCACTCACTCATGTCCATTGAAGTGTCTTGACAACATCCTGTAATGTTGCTTTTACAGTCATCTTCCCACATTTTCCAGAGTAATGTACTCATTATTCGTTGGTGTAGATCTAATGGATTTTATCAGCACTTTTGTCAGACCAGAATTTAAAACAAGTCATTTAAAGAGACTTCAGTCCCACACAACAGGCCATTCAATCCCCGTCACATGACTACAGGCATTACCAGGCCATTTCGAGGATCTTTTCTACCGTACATTGTTTCATTTGTGTGCTTCTGTCAATTTCCCGTAAGAAAACATTTCACATGCGCTAAAAGTCTCTAAAACATACACATTGTACATGAAATCTACACATCTTAAAGCTCTTGGTACATTTAAAAAAGTAAAAATCAAAATGAATGAAAAATTCAAGATGAATGAATCTGTGTTCATACTTGCACAAGTTCATTCACAAATCAGCCTGAAAACATATTTTGTCTACATAAAAAAACAACAACAATCAAACAGTGGAGGGAACAAAAGTTTTGTTAGTGCGTTAATCATGTTAAATATGTAAATCTTTCTTTTCTAAATTCAAAAATACACAATTTAAACAAAGTGCAATTAAACTGCCATTATCATGATAATGTTGATTTTTTATTTAAAAAAAAAACATAATTAGTTGAGAAAAGGATGTATTGCGAAACAGAAATGAGAGAAAATGAGAAAGTCAGAAAAGAGCAAAGAAGAGAGAACAATGAGCAGAGTAATTGTATTAAATGACACGTTGACCTTTTCCACTTCCACAGGGGACCAAAGAAAACAAACTGAAGGAGTGAGAAAAGAGCAGAGAAAGAACAAAATGAGAAGAAGACCGGTAGGGAAAAAAGAGAGGGCGAGAGATGAAGGGAGGTGCTTGAGGTACACGAGGGGAAAGTAGCACAATATTCACGTTTAAGATGTCTGACCTTTGGAAAGTAAGTTGAAGAGAGAGACGGCAGTGAATGTGCTGATATACATGTTAGCGCTCACACAAAAAAGATGGCATGGTGGCTCGTTAAAATTAGCATTTTGACACGGGTTCTGAAGGCATGCGTGAACAAATGACGTGTGTGTGAGTGCTAAGTAAACACACTCAACTGATCTCGTCAGGCCGATAAAGAGATTCCCCAAGAATGCTGAGACAGAAACGCACACTCGGAAAGAAGACGAGACAATATCAGATTTCCTTTTTATCTCATTCACACACACATAAACAGCCTCCATCTGCCTATGTGCGAGATGAAGAGCCTAGCTGATGATCACTTGGCAATGGCGATTAGACAAAGTGGCCAATATGCTCGCTAATGGCCTGTCAGACAGATGAGAGACGAACTCCCACCAAATTCTTTGCACTCCTCTCCTCCCACACCACCTCTCTCTTTCATTTTCCTCCCATCTTCCACATTTCCTTCTTTTATACTAACCCCCTTCTTCAAGCATGAAAACTTAGCAGAGATTTGGTCTTGGCATGTGTTCGGAGTAGAATGGAATCGGGAATCATTCCAACATTTCATTGTTGTACTTGTTATTTCTCTAACCAGTGGCAACATAATAGTACTCTTGATTCAGTGTCATTTTTATCAGAACCGAAGTATGACACTGAAGAGTAGTTGAGTCATTGCAGGAGTGAGCTGAGATCTGACAGCTGGGGTGTGAAGAAACTTCAAGGCCTGATGATGAAGAGATTGTCACATGAAGGGCAGGACTTACAGCACAGCCACACAGCAGTGTGACTTTTCAGCCAAATTAATAAACAGGACAACAGAAAGCTCTTTCAGATCAGCAACAACAACTGTTCTTGTTGTTTTCCACATCGTACGCTCCATATTTAAGTCTCTTAAACATTTATTTTAATTTTTTTCACTTCCTCACATTTAAACATTACTTTTTGCACGTTTACTTGCTCTCTCGCTCTTCGCGTGTTGGCCGAATCTTCATTTCTGTGAATTTGAGCGAGTACTGCCACCCGGTCCAGGACGACCACTCAATCCCATCGGCGTAAGAGGTGTGTTGTCCGCGCAGGTATTGGCCGTTCAGGTTGGAGGTGTGGCAGTTGCGGTACCACCAGGCGCCGTGGTAGAACGAAGCGCAGTTGTTCTCTGAATGATCGTTGTCTCTGTCTTTCGTTGTGAACTTCATTCCGTTATGCTTTAGCAACGAATCTCCTGAATATATCGGCCCATGTAAAAAAGAAGGGAACAGAGGAGAAAGACAATTAAACTTCTGTTCAATAGTTTGAAGTCAGTAAGGGTGTACTCTAGGGGTGTAATGATACACGTATTTGTATTGAACCGTTCGGTACGAGACCATTTTTCCTGCCGACCAAAATCCGCGAGGGCGCGACCACCACAATGTTACGCAACATCAAATGGCAAAAGTAATGAAAATGGAACGAAACTGCGCTACACATTATTTTGTGCTTCATGGACCACTTATCAGTTTGGACCATCAACATCAGTGCAGCGCGAGCCGATCTTAGTATAGTATAGTATAATAGTATAATGCTTTCAACTACATCACACATCTTTTTCCAGCACTTCAAAACTCAAATTTTATCATATTTAAATGTTATTTTTAATGTGTTGACCAAAATATTATTTGTTCATCCTTCAAAGATTACCCCCATTTATAAAACTAAAAGTTTCAAGATGTAGGAAAACACTTATTTAAAAAAAAATTTTCTTTTAATAAATAGGAAATTTCTTTGGCATTTCTTTCTTTTTGATGTATCGAAAATATACTGAACCGTGACACCACTGTATCGTCTCAAACCGAACCGTGAATTTTGTGAACCGTTACACCCCTAGTGTACTCACACTAAGCGATCTGAACCATGGCCAAGCATGTTTGACCCCCAATGTCTGGTTCGTTTAGTGTATTGCTCCGTACCATGCCTGGGTGCGGTTTGCTGAACTGTCCCTGGCCCGCTTGGAAGAGGTGGGCCAGAGCATGGTTCAGTTGGGCTCGAGCATGGAACGCATTTAGTGTGATCGCTTACCGCTCCGAAGTACGGAACATCTACTACTTTTGTGTGCGCTACTGTCATCATTACGACAGCAAACACACTAACCACCTTCTTCAAGCATGACAACTTAACAGAGATTTTGTATTGGCATGTGGAGTGTGTTCATCAAAAATCATGGACTTTTTTTTATCATGGTTTCCACAAAAATATTAAGCAGCACAACTGTTTTCAAGATTGATAATAATAAGACATATTGTATATTTAAGTTGTAACATAGCTAACTGTTATTCTAGAAATAACGCTGTGAAACTCATCACATAAAGCCATTTCACACAATCGACTCCAGACACCCAGGAACAAGAGACAAGTTAGCATAAAAAAACAAATCCTCTCATCTCTGTGGCCCAGATGAAGGTATTTTTAGCATTTTATCTCATTTCGATGTGATTTATGCATAGAGTTATAGTCTCTCAAATAATTTTTCCCCTTTATCTCTCTCACTGCTATCCTCCACCTTCAAGAAATCTTTTTGCATCCCTTAAAAAAGTAGCGATGACTCACTCTATGTTGAATCATTTTGTTAGTCTCATCATTGACTTTTTGATAATCCTCTTTCAAGAACTCATGCTCAAACACAAGGGTACAGGTGGTTGTACTCCATAATTGGATGTTAGGTGTTGACAAAGTGTTGTGCCATTTTTCTAAAAGTGGTCTCAAATTGAAGACAACAATTTTATTGGTTAATGTTATTTTTTTTAGTATTATGTTTCTTTATTTATTTTCATAATAATTTCATAATGTATTTTGTGAAGTCAGAGTATGTTGTACATGTGTGCTGAGCAGAGAGCTGGGAGAGTAATATATTTTGCTTAGAGGTATGTGTGCAATGCAACCTTCACTGAGCAGAGATGTTCCACTAACGATGATACGACAAATGTGTACAGTTGGCATGTTCTTTACAAGGAAAGGAATGTTTTTTAACTGATGCAACTGTACCACGAATGTATACACAGAGGGATAGTTTCTTAATATGGAAAGTGGATTGTACCATGTGTATACATGAGGTATACATTCCATTTTTAAACATTTGATTCAACAATAATGGGGAAAAGAATGATTTTCAAATCTACACAAATAGTTTTAATAGACACACTCAAAGCTGTCTGGAACATGGAGCTGAACAACCAGTAGATTGGCTGTTGACATCAGAAGTGGACACATAGTACATGGACACTCACTTCCTGTAATATATAGGCAACTTATGTAGATATTTGTATATATACAGTAAAGACCCTTTATATCAAATAGTCAGCTTGAAACTGTAAAGGAATTATTAATTATGTTTTTTAAATGCAGTAAATTGCTAAGTTCATTGGCTTTTATATTGTTATTGTAGTAAAGTCAAACAATACTATAATATCCACAGTTAAGATGTACACAACCATTCAAAAGAAAACAGTCACTTTCTAATGTTTTTGAAAGGAGTCTCTTGTGCTCACCAAGGCTGAATTTATTTGATAAAAACAGTAAAAACTACGGTGGCCGAGAGAGCTCAATGCGCTGCAACTGAAGAAAACACAAATTAAGAAAACATCTTCATCAGTTTTACAACACATATGCGCTCCAAATACTCACAACACAACCAAATACAGAAATGCGCTGCAAAAGTTCACAACACAACCAAATACAGAAACGCGCTGCAAAAGTTCACAACACAACAATACGAACGCGCTGCAAAGTCACAACAAACCAATACGAACACGCTGCAAATAGAACAAAACACAACACAAATGCAGGGGACCCCGATAAGTGATGAACCTGGCTGGGATGTGCTTATAGCTCAAAGTCTACTTTTTTAGAAACATTTTTTGTCTTTCGTTGCTCCCTTCACCAAGTGCGTTCCAAAACGGCTACATAATGGCACACTTGTGCCCTGCTCACTCCAAAGTCGGGCATAGGGATACTCACGAGCAGTAGGGCCCTGTCCCAAATGGTGCACTTCATGTGGACTTTCTGTTTAGTGGACTTAAATTGCGCATGATCGCTGAGTCTACGAGTCCGTAGGCTGACCCATTCATCATTTTAATGCTCTGAAGTGTGCTTTGATAAAATAAAATCACATTGATGCAGGATCCACACACTTTGACTACCCAGTAATCCTTGCGAAAGGCCAATCAGACAACGGATAGGAGGAGATTTCGCTCGGACAATTGTTAAAATGGACTAGTAGAAAATATTGCATTACGGTTTTTTTAGCTCTAGTGACCATTTTACCATTATTACCTACAGTTTATACACAATACATTATGGTCATCGACCAGTGGTTGATGTCTCAAACATAGGCTAATAATAGGCTGAAAATTACAATCGATTATGATTCATTAAAATTAATGAACGAATGCAGGGCTTTACTGAGTCATATGTAAACGAAGTATGAATATTTAACCTGTCCAATCATCCTATATCGCATAATTCATTATGTGATAAAATTGTAATCTTAGTACAAAAACTAAATTTACTTATATACAAACATCATTATGTATTGTCTAATGCCCAGGTGCATACAACAATATCACAATACAGCAACTGTCAAAACATTTCCTGGTAGTTGACATGGAGATAAGATTTGGAAAAAGAAAAGAATCCTGTTCTCGATCTATGCTAAATCGTATAATATTGTATAAGAATTTGAGATTTTTTCTAATAAAGTGACTGATGAGATGACCTTTCAGTTTATTCGGCTCCTTATGAGAGGATAGCTTTCACAGCAATATTTTTCACAACAACAATAGCACATTTTCCCGAACTTGCAGCTCTGTTTATAAGAACACCAGTCGTCTTCTATTCGGCGTGACGATCGAGTCTGTCCCAAAAAATACCTCGGACTGCGGCAAGGGCCCATCAGGTCTGCATGCACTGTCCCACACAGTGTGGAATCTGAGGAAGTCCACAAGTTCAGCGGTGGTCACTTATTGGTCCCCTGGAAACATTCCATTGTGTTCTTTCTATTTGCAGCCAATTTTTATGAACTTCTTGCGCGTTTCTGTATTTGTTTGTGTTGTGAATATTTGGAGCGCACATGTGTTGTAAAACTGATGAAGATGTTTCATTAAGGCGAGACATGGCAGGCAAAAACATCGTTTTTTTTCACTGGTCAATTTTGAGATTTTGGGCTATTTGTCTTCAATAACATCTCATCTTTCAGACTTGTGGTGAAAAAAAAATCCAAAATACACATGTAGGTCTTTATTTTACTACTCTTTGTCTATTTGCGTCTGTAGATTTCTCCTAAATTCAACAAAAGTTGTCGTTCTAAATCAACATGATACTCCGCGATCGCTGCATGCACCCTGTCATCACACACACCGTTGGAAAGGTCTGTCTCTCCTGTACATTGTTGTCGGATCCAAATATGGTAATTTCATTTTTATCAGCAACCAATCGTGAAAGTACAATGGGCATTTAACTCTAAAACCGAAATCTCATTGGCTGATGTCAATTTCTGACAACGTGATTCGTTCAGATGCATCACGTGACGTGCTCTGACATTTAGATGTGTGTTTTTGACTGTTTTTCTGTTCAGTTGAAGGCCATAAATGCTGTGTTATAAGTTGTAATGTGATTTTGGTGGTTTATATTGTTGTTGCTAATGATTCAATTAGATATTGTGTCTGTAAATAGTTCTTTCCACTAAAAAAAGTATGAATTTTTACATTACAAATCTTTAAATGCTCAAAATGAGTTTGTCATTTTCCAGTACAAACATCTCAGCCTGTGTAGCACCTATGTACACCAATCTTTCCAGTTATACACTTAGCAGTATTCTGAATATATTTTTAGAGGGATTTGTTTATAAATCATTCCTGGCCTGATTTATGTGACATTTTAATAAAAAATGGCAATACATTTGGTAATACAGTCCTATGGCGGGAATACATTTTTTAAGGCTATATGGACAGTATATTTTGATTTCATAGGTAATGAAAGCATATCCTGAAATCCCTCTGAAATTCTTTTTTCATCTTGTGTGTAAACAAAATGAAAAAATAATTTTGCACCTGGCTTTATCATGTCTATCTACCGAAAAGATATGCAAAATATTGCATATTTAATGAGATAATGGCTAATTTGCATAATTAAACATACAAATATCAAAAACTTGTAATACATTTTGTTTATATACTTGTGTAAGTAATCAACTGAGAAAGTTTCATGGTGATATCTATTATTTAAAAAATGTACCCTATTCACCTGTAGTGTCGCCTTAATTTGCAGGTGTTTTTCTATTTGCATGTGTTTTCTTCAGTGGCAGCGCGTTGAGCTCTCTCGGCCACCGTACAAAAACAGTAATATTTTGAAATGTATATTAATACTGTTTAAAATACGTGTTTTATATTTTAATATATTTTTAAATGTAATTTATTCCTGTCATGGCAAAGCTTATTATATTAATGTTGAAAATATTTGTGATGCTTAATGTTTTTGTGGAAACCATGATTTTCTTTTTCAATATTCATTGATGAATCGCACATTCAAAAGAACAGCATTTACTTGGAATATAAATCTTTTGTAACATTATAAATATCTTTACTGTCCGTTTTGATCAACTGAATGTGTCCTTGCAGAACAAAAGTATTAATTTCTTTAAAAATGAAAAAATGAAAATTAAAATCTTGAAACTTGATTGACTTAAAAATAAACATTTTAGTTTATAACAATAGTGCTTTTCACAAGTCCCAGAGAAAAGTTGAAATCAACAATGGTAAGGATAATCTCCCTACAAAGATACAACACAAATAATAATGCAATTAGGTATGTTGCAAGGAAAGAGGGATAATAAAACAGAACTAAAATATTTTTTCCACAAAACAATTGTAACAAATTTTAACAAAGTGAAATCTCTTATTTCACTGATCCCTCCTGTACTCATATATAATTTTTTGACATTGTTTTACTATACAGATTTTTTTTTCATACAAACCAATTTTAAAACCCTTGGTGTTAAACTCAATGGCATAAAGCACACAGTGGCATTATGTATTATTGTCTTTTCAAACCATTTCCAAAATCCACCGATTTTCGCTGCCTATTCGGTAAACAGAGAGTGAAAGCATGCAATTAAATGATTGAACCCTCACCCATAATTTATATTTTAGTAAATGGGACTGAATTACCTACAGTGGTACAGTATATACAGCAGTTAAGCATGCATATCTCTGAATGAGAATGGCGTGAATGTGTTGTATATTTATGTTATTTTAAGAAGTATAGAATATTTGTTTATCTTGTAGCTTAACTTTGTTGCCTGCCACTCTGCCAGGCAAGTGTCTCAAGATCCAAAATACTTTCAGACCTAAATCTAAAGAATCAGCGAGTCAGCGGGGCAAGAACATTAAAAGGGTCAACTTGTGGGTCAATGACAAGTCGTCTTCTCTCAAGAAGTGTCTTGTAGTGTCTGTCTTATCTGATGGCAAAAGGCATTTGGTGTTATTGGCCAACAGAAACAAACCTTCCCTATTTCCACGTCTGAAAAGGAAATTTGGAAAGCCATCCTGCCCGCTGTCCACTTCACTGGATTTTTTTGGCAGGGTGGTGATGTGTCTGTTGCCCTATAAACTGTTTCTGTCAGCTCAACACGAACAGAGAACACATTCCAAACAAGAGCTAGAATACAGTATTCCATGGAGATAGGAGACAGAAAGAAAAAGAAAGTGTACCAGGATGACTACAATAGAGGTAAATGTCAGGTGGTATTTCTAAACCTCTCTGGGATTCGTTCAGAACCATTTTATGTTTAACCTTTCATCCAGCCTAAATACAGTGGATGATCCACAGAAGAGGAAAATGCTTCCAGAATGAAAGCGCTAAACCTTCATTCCTCTTCTCTAAAAGCACATGACCTTGAAGATCTTCAATCTTCTGTTCCACAATCAGTTTTACTCAATAACGTCAAAGACAATACATCAAGAAACTGATCCCAGACCGGGGCTCAATTTCCTCATGGTAATGCACGTCATTCAAGCTTGACAGTTTTTGTCTGCAGCGATAGGAATAAGCCATTCGTCACACTAGGGTTGCACGAGCCCACAGAAAATGCTTGTATTGCCGATGACATTTCTGCATTAAGAGTGTTATACTCAGACATGTCCTTGCAAACTCTCCGATTCGGTCACCTGCTCTTGGGAATCACTTTTGATTTGTCAAGGGGATATTATCATCTCAAAAAGCCTTCAGGTGATGTGGTAATACCATGCTAGACTCTCTAAAAAGGCTCTGTATAAATGTGCAACCTGCATAAAACATACTGTAGGTGTGCAAACTTAAACTTGGTGCTCACATGCCGGTGTGAATAAGGAGTCACCTTGACACGGTCTGTATTTTGAGACGTATTAGGCCCCACCGGGCCGGTCCAGAGCACAAACTGCCTGTCAAAATTCAATGCAAATGATCACAATAATACTCTCAACACTGTGATTAGGGAGACCTGTCAGGCAGCAAACAGGAAACCCAGCAGCTCAAGGGCATGAAGACTCTGCCTAGCAGAGACCACCTGCTCACTTGACACCAGCACTACAGACACAATCCAATTCGAGCCCAGATATATACATGCTGTCCAGACAGGAGATCTCTCACCTCTCTCTTTTACACTTTCTCCTAGGTGTATTTTCTTCAGCTTCTGCCCTTGAGTTCAAACTCAGAATGCTCTTTCTATTTCTGTTTATCCTGCTGCTCACTTGTTTCTTACCAGACTCTGAGGAGTTTTCCAATTCAGTTTGTGTGTAAGTTCTTGACATTTGACTAAGTCAATGATAGTAATCGACTGGAAGGTATTTCATTTTCTGGATGTGTTTGTGTGGTGTGTGTGTGTGTGTGTGTGTGTGTGTGTGTGTGTGTGTGTGTGTGTGCGTGTGTGCGTGTGTGTGTGTGTGTGGTGTGTGTGTGTGTGTGTGTGTGTGTGTGTGTGTATGTGTGGGTTGGTTTATGTGATTTATGAGGACACAAATTTGTATTATGACATGTGTATTACACTGGTATTACAACTTATGGGTGGTTTATGAGGACATTTCAAAAGTCCTCATAAATCAAATGGCTTAAAAAAACATAAAAAACTATGTTTTATTAAAAAATTAAAAATGCAGCATGTCTCCTGTGATGGGTAGGTTTAGGGATAGGGGCAGTGTAGGGGATAGAATATATAGTTTGTCCAGTATAAAAACCATTACGCCTATGGAGAGTGCTCATAATGCTGTTGCACCAACATGTGTGTGTGTGTGTGTGTGTGTGTGTGTGTGTGTGTGTGTGTGTGTGTGTGTGTGTGTGTGTGTGTGTGTTTGTGAGGACTGGGTAATACAATAATTATTTTCTGATTAATTATGATAATGATTGTTAAAATCATTTTTACTCAAACGCTGCATAAAAGATTACTTGAGATGTGAATGAGTTTGCAGTCTTTTTTGAATGTGGTGGAATAAAAAGACTGCATCAAAAAAGAATGACAAGAAACATCTTTCTATTGAGTGTACTAACAGACTGCATGCAAAAACAACATTCAATATGACCAGTGTGGTCCGATTCACAAACAAATTATACTTATAGGTGGGTTCTTATAACATATAAAAAAAGGTGAATCAGAATCAAATTGTATTAACAAATCCGTATTGATACCCAGTCTTAGTGGTTGTTTATGTGGCGATTTGCAGAGGAAGCGTGACATATGCTGTGCTTGCAGCTGATAAGTAAAAAGGGTATGAAGTGTCTATGCCATCAAGCACTGAAATGGACCAATTATCTGAATGAATAAGCAATTATTACTGTTGATAGAGATTTAATCTTGCTAACTGATTTGCATACCGGGTCCAGTTAGTTGAATTTTAAGCATGTGATTTAAACAAGGCATTCTAATTGCACAGTATTGAAGATACAGACCCAGGTCATAGCTTTATGTATTTAATGTGTAAATATGTATGTGTACCTGCAGTGCCGGTGTAATCAGCAATGGTGAGGGGGTAACCATCATCCTCAGGATCAACAGAAAAAAGCCCGACTCCAAAAACACCATACTGAGCAAAAGCTGTGCTGTTCTCAAAGTCTTCAAGATCTATGCGCAATTCGTAGTTTCCTTGGATAGAGAGAGCATGGATCTGTTTCAAACCTGATGAGAGAAAGAGAGAAAGACCAATTCATTTAATGATTATTTTTACTCATAGAAAGTGTCATTGGATTATCAAGGTAACATGAATTAGGGCAGTGAATCGAGTAAAATTAATTAATTGCACAGATTTCTGTAATCATATAAAATATATGTACACATCGAATCCCCAACTAAATGTAGAATAAGTAGTATATTTTAGTAGTAGCCTATATTCAAAATAATATTTGTCAAGTATCATTATTATCAAGTACTGACAGGGATATATTGCCAATACCAGTACCATTCTTAAATTGATTTTTGGGAGAAGTTTTTGAAGATAAAATGACACAATGATTCAACAATCTATTTTAATACTTTTAACATTTAGTAGCAAACTGCAAATTATCCAACTACTGTTTTGTTTATCCTTTACAACAATTACAGAATCAATCTAATAATTTAAATAAACTTACAAGAATCATTGCATAAACCCATTATAATAAAATTCTCATTTAGCTTTGCCTTTAGTTATGAGAAATAACTCCATATGATGTTTCTGTCTGTCATTACTCTTTCTGCTCTACTTTTTAAATTAGAGATATCAGTTAATTTTGTTTCACTTCAAATCTTTTCTAACTATTTATTTGTTAATTGGGCCATGTCATAAAATTACTAGTGGAAACATTATGGTCCATATTTCCTAAACAGGGCAAATTAGCAATTAGCACAATTCCAAAAAAAAAAAACACTAAAAGAACTGGAAAGTTTTGATCTTGATCTATAGATACTGACGATGTACAAATTAAAGAACACAGAAATCAAGAGCAACGCAAATGAGCGTCTTGTTTAAGACATGCTTTTTTGGGCAGCAAATAATGGCACAAATACCAGTAAATTGGCTAGAGCAAACCTTAATATGATTCATTTAAATACTCTCTCCCATAACTTTTGCTTCTGTAAGGAAAACTCCTACAAATGCATACATTAAAGTCAGCCGCAAAAATAACTGTCCATTACATTTCAGTGCTCGTTTTTTTTTTTTACTGCATATCTTTAGTAAATCCTTACAGTATTGTTTTAAATCAAAAGGATGGTTTACGCTGGCGCAAACTTTAGTAAATCTGGCCCTTAGTGTTTATAATTTTATATGGATTTTCAATCCTCTCTATTAGTAGGCTATCACAGGTATTGATACTTCTATCCTCACTTACAGCTGTGTGGCTAAATCATTGAGATTCATTTTGATCAATCAAGTACAGCCAAATGCAGACTGCAATGCTCAAACAGCATGAGCATATAACAGCACAGGAAGTGTGAAAAAAATATTATTATAGTCTCAGACAGAGGAAAAACGAAGGCTGCATAAATTATGTTAATTATATTTAACGTTACACAGCCAATATTAATCTCAAAAATTAAAATTTCTTTCCCCCATCCCAGTATAAATGTGTAGTTCGTTCTCACTCTCTGTGGCTTGCATATAAAACAATGTAATAAAACACTGAAATGCTCAAACATCTATTATTATGCAGAGCAAATGCATACTTTAAAAATTCATACACAACTACTATGCGTTAAAGCTGCATGTAAAACAACCAGGTCTTAGGGGAGATTCGCTCTTTTTATATTTTGTTGTTTTTGCATCACATTTCCAGCTCTAGACTCACAAGCACCTGATAGGAAAAGTCTTGCAGCACCTTCCTCACGTATAAACACTGAGCTGAATTATCAAAATTCATTTGACATGTATGGCACAGTGTGACTATAAATATATGAATATGCACACAAGGAAAGGGACAAAATTGATAAAGAAAAGCAGAATAAAGGAAAAATGAAGGAAACAGCAGCTTCGAGGCTTGCTTCTGTGAGTGCATACAAACCTTGAGCCTTTTTGCCTTATGCAAAATAAATAAATAAAATGATTTATTTTTAAAAAGAGGAAAATAAACCTGCTACTTTCAAATGCAATTTACATAAATTGAATTCAAGCTTAATTAAAACCCTTGAGATTCTCCCTCGTTTGGAATAATTAAACATTGGGAGTATTTTATGCCCTTCTTGGTTTTCTACCAAAAAAGGGGCCAACAGGCGAGTCTGTGCGCATAAAACTCAGGTGTGCCTGAACTTTCAATTAAACATTATTGCGAAGACATTTCAAACGTAAGAGCTAAGCTGCATTTTGTTTTGAATTATCATACTGATTGCTCAATTTACTAGAGTGAATGTGAGTCAGAGTGTGCTGTTGGATGGCTTTATCGGGTAAATGTTTCTTTGATTAATGCGAACTAAAGCAAAATTCTTTATATTTTCATATTTTGAATAGGGTTGGAACGACGTATTGATGTAATCAATTACGTTGAGTGCATAAATTAGTCGTTTTGCGTGGAATGCATTGATTCATTGCGCTGTTTATGGTAATCCCCTATGATGGTCGGCTCCAACTCTCTGGTATGCTGAAAATCAGCCGTTTTTACAAAAACATTCGAGCACGGTCTAAAGTGGGTGAATGTTTTAAAAAGAGACCAAATAAATGGTGCTCTGCAAGCTTTTTAAAACTGAAATGGCCTACCACACCACAGCAGCACAACTGAAAAGAAAGAAATCATCCTGGGGCTCTCCTACTTCAAAACGATGATCATCGTTAGATTATTCAATTCATTGATTGATTAATCTGTTGAAAAAATAAACGGTTGTTCCAGCATTATGTCCTTTATGCATTTTTACCATACAAAATCACACTGTAAAACGCACCGAAAAGGCCTGCCCTAGAGTGAAACTGATCTCAGGCACTCAGCTAGGACGAGAGCACACGTGCACCAGGCGTACTAGGGAGTTGCACACTATAAAACCTGATAAAAGTGTGCGGGGTAGCCCAACCGGCTGCCTCACAGATCTCCTGGAGGGGCACTCCTGAGAGGAGGGCCCTAGAGCATGACATGCCTCTAGTAGAATGAGCCCTAACGACCAAAGGTGAAGGCAAATTGCGCACCTTGTAGGCCGAGGCAATTGCCTGAACAATCCAATTACTAATGGTTTGTTTGGACGCAGGGAGCCCCTTCTTAGGTGTCCCAAAACACACTAATAGTTGGTCCGACCTCCTCCAAGAAGAGGACTTCTTGAGGTAAATACTCAAAGCTCTGACAGGTCTTCTGCGACACATGAGGATAAGGATGAAATGCCTGCAGGACCATAGACCGTGCCATGTTTGAAGGCACCTTAGGCACATAACCAGGCCTAGGGTGCAAGAAAGCCTTAACTCCCCCAGGGGAAAACTCCAAGCAGGCTGGCGTTACTGCCAGGGCTTGGAGATCTCCCACCCTCTTTAAAGAGGTAATTGCCAAGAGTAAATCCATCTTGAACGTCAGGTCCTTGAGCGAAGCCGACTGAAGGGGTTCGAAGGGGGCCAGGGATAACCTTTCGAGAACCACCGCCAGGTCCCAGTCGGTCTCATCCTCCAAGTACCACGGAGAAAACGAATGACCAGGTGGTGCCTCCCCAGAGGCCCATCACTCAGTGGTGCATGTAAAGCCGCAATGGCAGCCACGTACACTTTAAGTGTGGAAGGGGAGAGACCCGCAGAGAAACGATTTTGAAGAAACTTCAGAACTGAAGCCACTGGGCAGTTAACTGGATCTAACTCATGTTCTCTACACCAAGTGGAAAACACATTCCACTTGAGGCCATATAATCTCCTAGTGGACGGAGCCCTAGAGCTAAGTATGGTCTCAACCACCCCAGCTGATAGTCCAGCATCTAGGTACTGAACCCCCTCAGGGGCCAGACCCACAGGTTCCACAGCTCTGGGCGAGGGTGGAATATTGTGCCTATCAGGAGTGATATTATATCTGAACACCATACTCGGGCCGGTCACCTTGGGGCTACCAGAAGTAGACTGATGCCTTCCTGACGGACCCTCTGCAGGACTCAGAGGAGCAGAGCGATTGGGGGAAAAGTACCATGTACCATGGCATCCAACCCCATTGGGAACCAAAGTGGACAGTGGGACGTCTCTCGATATGCAAACAGATCCACTTCCATTGGTCCAAACCTCTCCCATATCAACTTCACTATATCTGGGTGAAGTCTCCATTCCTCGGGCTTCAGCCCCTGCCTCGACAGGATGTCTGCTCCCTGATTCTGAACCCCCGGAATGTACATAGCTCTGATTTCCTTGGCAGGGGGGGGGGGTGTCCTACCACTCCTACCACTCTTTCCTGAAGCCCTCTTCGCCTGAATGACGGCCCTAGGTCGCCTTTCTGGTTGGAGGACTTCAAGTGAGAGCGTTTCCTCTGTTGCCAAGCTCCCGTGGGAGGGGTTCTAGAGGCAACGCTCTCGGTGATGGGAGGAGCTGGTTGACGGCTGAGCCTGGCCACTTGGACCAGTCCTCCTAGACCTAGAGGTGAGGGAGATAATAATAATAATAATAATAATAATAATAATACGTTTATTTTATATAGCGCCTTTCAGGAAACAAGGTCCCTTTACAATGAGTACAATACACATGACAAGGTAACATGACATAGAAACGATACATACAGTGAAGGGTAACATAAGAGAAAGAGGTACATGTAGAAATCAGAACCTAGAGTCAGAGGTCAGGGAAAGAAGTGACAAAAATATGCGTTCTAATGTGGATTTAAAGTCATGTATGTTGAGAGGTCACAGATATGTTGGGGTATAGAATTCCAGAGAGTTGGGGCAGCGGTACAAAATGCCTTTCCACCAAACGATGACAGTTTGTGCCGTGGGATCGTCAACAGACCGGTATCGAAATATCTAAATGTGCGGACAGGGGAGTAGTTATGGATGAGATCATAAATATAGTTGGGGGCAAGACCATGAAGAGCTTTGAATGTAATAAGGAGAATCTTGTATTGAATGCGAAAGCCAACGTAGCCAATGTAGACTGCGTAAAATCGGAGTAATGTGGGAAGATTTCTTTGTGTAAGTGAGGACTCTTGCGGCAGAGTTCTGGATAAAATCGCATTTATTTTTAGATTAGAGATTGGTCTGTAGTTGGATTTGATACTGTTTGAACGCCGCTGACTGTTTTTTCGTCTCCTGAAACATGTTGACGACAGTAGTAACTGCGTCACCGAACAGGCCAGAAGGCGATAGCGGAGCGTCCAACAGCAAAGATTTGTCCTTATCTTTAATTCCAGACTAATTTAGCCACAGATGCATCTCTGTGGCCACCATAGCTGACATAGAGTGGCCAATAGCGCGTGCCGTCTCTTTAGTGGCCCGGAGAGACAAATCTGTGGCTCTTCTCAACTCCGCAATGTCAGCAGGTGTTGGTCCCTCGCTCTTATCTAAATCTTTTATGAGATCGGCCTGCAAAATCGCCATTGAGTGCAGGCACGCACCTGCCCGACCATCCGCCATATAAGCACGGCCAACCAGTCAAGAAGCTTTAAGCAAAGATGCCGCTTCAGGAGAAAGCTCACCAAAGCTTCCTCCATCTGTGGCATCTTGCCTTAACCCGCCTCTTTCTTGCACCCACCACATTAATATAATCGTATACTGTAGGTGATGAGATACAAAAAGAGTGGGGTTTTTCCCAGGATCTAGATATCTCTTTATGAAGATCTGGGAAAAACGGTAAGCCCCGGCGCTGAGGTTGTGAACGGTGCTGCAGGAATCTCTCGTCTAGCTTGCTTTGACGGGGATCATCCTGATTATTTTGTGGCCAGCTGATGTTGAGTCTGGCCACAGCACGTGTCACAACCTCCACCAGCTCTACATAAGCGGGGAACATGAGCCGGCGAGTTTGACTCATGTTCCTCGCTCCCGATGCTGAGCACATCCACTTCCTCAGAAGCGGATAACTCGAACATCGGGCACTCATCACGGGCAGAAGAAGCCGAAGCGCGGGCTTCTGCGCCGTGAACGGGCGTTATAGAATCTGTGGATGATGAACGAGAAAGTGCCTCGGCAGTCTCGTTCCACCCACAAGATCCTTCTGCGATCCCCACAATCTAAGCCGTCCCGAACCGTGGGGATTGCGAGCTTGGCCGTCATCAGTGAAGACAGCCAAGTGGGAGCACAGCACTCGTAGAGAGAGTACTTCACAGTGATCACAGGCAGCCCCCTCGAGAGCTGCCTGTGCATGCTGCACTCCCAAAAAATATACACATAACTGATGTCTGTCCCCACCCGTGATGAATCTAGGGCAGGGGTGCACACACTTATTAAATTGTTCACTCGCCATGATATATATATATATGCTGAGATCAGACAGACAACACCAAATCAGACAGACAAGTTTCAACAGAGAGCGCTTGCTGAAGAGTGAAAGCTAATGTGTGTGTGTGCCAGCGTCACTTTTATGTGCCGTCACGTTACGTCATGAAGCAACACCAATCAGGATTGGATTAGTTTCATTCATACTTCAGAGGCGCACGCTAAGGGAGCGTCCCCAAAGAGTAATTTTCAACGACGCAGTGCGACGTCCCCCAGTGAGGGTAAGAAGGTCGTAGTAACTATGACTATGATCAGAAAAGTTGGTTTTATTGCTGTTAAGAATGTGGTCAGGGCCCCTGCCATTAGAACCTACAGACATTAAAAAAGACTTCCCTACATTCATTTATCTATGAACGGATCTATAAATGAGCATGCATCCAAGAACATTTTTGCGAAAGATTTACTGTCTTATGTATTTTATGTACTTGATATTACTGTATGTATTTCATAATAGAACCAACGATCAATGTAACCTCACCTATACAATGTTTGGTCTCTATAACTTGGTATTTTGAAGATCGAAGTGACTGTGTACATGATATGTCGATAACAACATATTAGTACTACAAGAATAGTTTCTTCATCAGCTACCACCCATCCAACATGCACATGCAAATGAGCACCCTTGAAACAGAGAGTCATAAATCAAATTATCCCGCCTGGAACTTCCACCTTTCTTATTGGCCGAGCCAACCCTGGAGGTGGAACCTTCCTCAAGCTTTAAATTGCATCCATACCAGCCCTTCTCCCTCTCTTGACTTCTCGGTATGTTCGCGGTGTTGTGCTGTCCTGCGTGGCCTCAGCAGGCCCCAGGGCAGCAAGCTTTGACTCACAACCAGCCATGTGCTCATTCAGGAGAGAGAGGAATCTCTCAACCACAACAGAATCCAGGACAACACCAGCAGTTTGGCACAACGTCTTCATTGAACGCAGAAGAAGTCCATCACAACTCCCACTATTTGCTCTGCATGTCCTCTCAGGCCCAGGGCCAGCAGGCCACAATCTGCACGTCCTCTAGGGCTGTCAACGAATATTATAAATTCGAATATATATTCGAATAGTTTTAAAAAACAGAAATTCGAAGGTGAAAATTAATATTCGAATCATGTGGAAAAACACGCCCGCGGTAGCAGAGGCGCGGCTGTTTGCTTTGCGAGTGGCAAAATCCTGAAGCTTAAAATGTAAAACGCATTTTCCAGCTGCACAGATAGCACAGTGAGTGTCTGGCTCACTCATTGGCTGTGCTGCGGCAACTGCACATCCAATGACGCGGGCGCTTCCGACGTGTGCGCCAATGAGCTAGCATTACAACATACAGAGCCCGCCAAGGGGGTGTGGCCAGACGTCCCCGAAATAGCCATAGTAGCAGCAGTTTACCACAGCACGAGCTGCTCGGAGAGTTCAATGTCAGTTCTATATACTGTAAAACTTCAATTAATATTAATAATATTTGTTTCAATCACTGAATGAAGCCTGCTATATTTAGGACAAAAGTCGCGACCTTAAATTGCTTGCACAAAACTCTTGATCAGCACTCAACATTTGTGTATTGTTGTTCATTTAAACCGTTATGCGCAGAGAGCGTAAGGGCGAGAGAGCGAGCGAGAGAGAAAGAGTGCCTGCGAGTGCGAGCGAGAGAGAGAGAGAGAGAGAATGACTGCCTGCGAGTGCGAGCGAGAGTAAGGTCTGCGGTCTTGGCCATTGATTTACTTGTTTTTGTGTAAGTTAATACGTTGTAAAATATGTTTAAACTTAGATAAACTACCTATATAAATAGTTGTGTCTCTTTGTATTAATTTGTCCTGATATTGACGTAATGCGCGTCATTGACAAAATGCACAACCAGATATTCGAATAGTTCGAATATATGTGGGTTTTTTAGAGGGAATATTCGAACGTCATTTTTGAGCAATTTTGACAGCCCTAACGTCCTCAGCCATGTGCTCACAGAGAGAGAGAAAACCTTCATCCAGAAGAACTACCCATGCAAGTTCCTCATATCTTCATCCAGCGGAGAAGAATCCGATTGCAACTTCAATGTCTGACACACAAAGAAAACATCTTCATCCTTTTCCACTGTCTTCAAAAATATGTCCTCTGCAAATGCCATGCAAGTATATACACTTTGAAAATGATAAGCTGGTGGTTCTTTTCACAGTTAAATGGATCTTTTCCATAGTTCCATTTCCTACCTCCGGTTTCATTCTGTCACTTTAACCATCTACCTATGAATGCATGAATGCATGTGTAATTGTTTATATGTTAGTTATGTTTTCGTGTTTTTTGTTAATAAAACTTGTACACAATATGTATTTGGTTCTGATTCTCTGCTTGCATACAAAGTTTACCTTACGATTTAGGTTGTGACTACATGCTCTTAATAGTACTGTACAGTAAGAAAGACATTTCCCTTCCCCGGAAATGAATATTTCTTAGAATTAATAAACAATTAACGCTGAGTGTCCATGGGACAAACAGGTGGGTTGAAGTAGAAATTAATTTTACTACATTAAGTTAATTATATTAACTGATCCAAATATTCATAATCTAGTTTTATATCCATAATTATATCCAGTTATTATTGATTATTAATATTTCATAGAGCTGATTTGCTACACCTTAAAATACATGTTTGTGCATTTTTAGAAGCGAAAAAACATTTTTTCTAACTGATGGCACCACAAATGTCTCTAAAAGGAGATTTTTTTATATTTATCTGACACACACACACACACACACACACACACACAACACACACACACACACACACACACACACACACACACACACACACACACACACACGTTTGTTTTTGTGATTTATGAGGACATTCCATAGGCGTAATGGTTTTTATACTGGACAAACTATATATTCTATCCCCCTACACTGCCCCTGTCCCTAAACCTACCCCTTACAGGAGACATGCTGTATTTTAACATTTAAAAAAAAAACATTGTTTTTTTATGTTTTATAAGCTGTTTGAAATATGAGGACGCATGCAATGTCCTCATATTTCACGTGTAAGTTGTAATACCAGTGTAATACCCATGTCATTATACAGATTTGTGTCCTCATATAATCACAAAACACAACACACACACCACACACACACACACACACACACACACACACACAACACACACACACACACACACACACACACACACACACACACACACACACCAACACACACATCATGTGTGTGCTCACTGAGAATGCTGTTGATTGTGCCCTGGTAATTGGCGATTCTATTACACGGAACATGAAAATAGAGACACCAGCCACCATAGCCACATGTTTGCCGGGAGCCAGAGCGCCTGACATCAAAGCAAATTTAAAAGTGCTGGCTAATGCTAATCGTAAATTCTCTAAGATTGTTATTCACGTCGGCACTAATGATGTTCGACTTCACCAGTCGGAGATCACCAAAATTAATATTAAAGAGGTGTTTGAACTCGCAAGTACGATGTCAGGCACTGTAATCTGCTCTGGCCCCCTTCCTGTTCGAAGGAGTGATGAGATAGTTAGTAGATTGTGTTCACTCAATGGCTGGTTGTCTAATTGGTGTCCGCAACATAATATAGAATTCATAGACAATTGGAAAAGTTTTTGGGGCAAGCCTGACCTGTTGAAAAGAGATGGTATTCATCCCACCTGGGATGGTGCTGCTCTTCTCTCTAGTAATCTGGCTCATAGTCTTAGAGATAAAACATGACAATCTGGGGCTCAGGTCAGGAAGCAGACAAACTGGCTAAACCGACCGTCTGCTAGCGACCTCACGTCACCAAGGTCAGATAAATCCCATCACATAGAGACACTTTCACCTAGATATCATCATATAGAGACTGTGTCTGTTCCCCGAATTTGGAAATCCAAAAAACTGCCAAACCTTTCTAAGGTTAAAAATCTAATTGATGTTCAACAAATAAAAAACAGATATAATATAGATGAGCAAACGATAAAGCTTAGGGTTGCTGAATATTCGATCCCTTAATTCAAAATCGCTCATAGTTAATGATAAGATTAAAGACTATAACCTAGATGTGCTGTGTTTGACAGAAACCTGGCTAAAACCAAACGATTACATTACTTTAAATGAGTCCACTCCGCAATATTATTGTTATAAACATGAGCCTCGTCCGAAAGGCAAAGGGGGAGGTGTTGCTGTAATTTATAGTAATATTCTCAAAACCACTAAGAAATCTAGTTTTAAATATACTTCTTTTGAAGTGTTGGTGCTTAATGTAAAAATTTATAGTGTAAACAATAAATCACGTTTGAGAATTCTGCTGGCTACTGTATACAGGCCACCAGGGCACCATAAAGATTTTATCAAAGAATTTGCTGACTTTCTATCAGAATTAATATTGGCTGCAGATAAAGTCCTAATTGTTGGTGATTTTAATATACATGTAGATAATGAAAAAGATGCATTGGGATTGGCATTTAAAGACATTATAAACTCAATTGGAGTGAGACAACACGTGTCAGGACCTACTCATTGTCGTAACCATACTCTAGATCTAATACGATCACATGGAATAGATGTTGATGCCGTTGAAATTCTGCAGCAGAGCGACGACATCTCCGATCATTATCTAGTCTCGTGTAAATTACATTTAGCCAAGGCTGCAAAGCCGACTCCGTGTTATAAATATGTTAGACTTATCACTTCTGCCACTAAAGATTGCTTTATCAATAATCTTCCAAATCAGTTTCATAATCTCAGCATCCCAGATAGCTTAGAAGAACTTGATATTGCAACAGAAACTTTTAACTCTCTCTTTTCCAGCACTTTAGACACAGTTGCTCCGCTGCGCTTAAAGAAGATTAAAGAAAATAGTCCAACGCCGTGGCACAATGAGCCCACCCGGGCCCTTAAGAGAGCAGCCAGAAAAATGGAGCGAAACTGGAAGAAAAGAAAACTAGAGGTATTTCGGATTTCATGGAAGGAGAGCTCGATTGCTTACAGAGAGGTCTTAAAAGATGCTAGAACTAATTATTTTTCAACCCTATTAGAAGAAAATAAACATAATTCTAGGTATTTATTTGAACAAGTGACTAAACTAACGAAAAAGAAAGCTTCAAGCCCAGAAGTTTCCAAGAAACACAGCAGTAATGACTTTATGAACTTCTTCACTTATAAGATTGATAATATCAGGGACAAAATTATAACTATGCAACCGTCTACTACAGTATCGCATCAGGGAGTATATTGTAGTCTCCGTGAGGAGCATTTTGATTCATTTGTTGCTATAGGAGAGGAAGAATTTTGCAAAATTGTTAATTCATCTAAATCGACAACTTGTATGCTAGACCCTATACCGACTAAGCTACTGAAATAGATCCTTCCAGAGGTCATAGATCCTCTTCTAGATATCATTAATTCATCTTTGTCATTAGGATACGTACCAAAAACCTTTAAGTTGGCTATGATTAAACCACTTGTTAAAAAAACGCAACTTGATCCTACAGAATTAGTCAATTACAGGCCAATCTCGAATCTGCCTTTTCTGTCAAAGATACTAGAAATAGCAGTATCCTCACAACTGTGTTCCTTTTTAGAAAGAAATAATATCTGCGAGGATTTTCAGTCCGGATTTAGACCGTACCATAGTACTGAGACTGCTCTCATTAAAGTCACAAATGATTTGCTCCTATCATCCGATCGTGGTTGTATCTCTCTATTAGTGTTACTTGATCTTAGTGCTGCATTTGATACTATCGACCACAACATTCTTTTAAATAGACTAGAAAACTATGTTGGCATTAGCGGAATTGCACTAGCATGGTTTAAATCATACTTATCTGACCGTTTTCAGTTTGTAGCAGTAAGTGAAGAGATGTCTTATCGATCACAAGTTCAGTATGGCGTACCACAAGGCTCAGTACTAGGACCGCTGCTGTTCACTCTGTACATGCTACCATTAGGAGATATAATTAGGAAATATGGAATTAGCTTTCACTGTTATGCTGATGACCCTCAGCTGTATATTTCTTCAAAACCTAAACAAAACTTACCAATTCACAAAATTAACGGAATGCATAGCTGATATAAAAAATTGGATGACCAGTAATTTCCTATTACTAAATTCTGAAAAAACAGAGATTCTAATCATTGGACAAAAAACTTCCTCACCTAATAACCTAGAATACTGTCTAACACTTGATGGCTGCTCTGTTAAGTCTTCGACGTCAGTCAGGAACCTGGGTGTGCTCTTTGATACCAATCTTTCATTTGAAAGTCACGTGTCTAGTATCTGTAAAACCGCATTTTTCCATCTTAAAAATATATCCAAATTACGTCATATGCTCTCACTGACAAATGTGGAACAATTAGTTCATGCTTTCATGACCTCAAGGCATAGATTATTGTAATGCTCTACTGGGTGGTTGCCCTGCACGCTTATTAAACAAACTACAGCTAGTTCAAAACGCAGCCGCTAGAGTTCTTACCAGAACCAGGAAGTATGACCATATTAGCCCGGTTCTGTCAACACTGCATTGGCTGCCTATTAAACATCGTATAAATTTTAAAATATTGCTGATTACTTACAAACCACTAAATGGTTTAGCTCCCCAGTACTTGAGCGAGCTCTTAACGCATTATAGTCCTTCACGTCTATTGCGATCTCAAAATTCTGGCCAGTTGATAATACCTAGAATATCAAAATCGACTGCTGGCGGTAGATCCTTTTCCTATTTAGCACCAAAACTTTGGAACAATCTTCCTAACACGGTCAGGGAAGCAGATACAGTCTGTCAATTTAAATCTAGACTAAAAACACATCTCTTTGGCTTAGCATACACATAACACATTATAGATTTCTAT
Organism: Chrosomus eos; assembly: GCA_036326025.1. Classification (NCBI taxonomy): domain Eukaryota; kingdom Metazoa; phylum Chordata; class Actinopteri; order Cypriniformes; family Leuciscidae; genus Chrosomus; species Chrosomus eos. Next base: position 319,932 of record JAZAVI010000215.1, read on the forward strand.
AATTCAATGTTAGGCTGCATAGATTAGATCAGCCGGAACCGGGAACACTTCCCATAATTCCTGATGTACTTTGTACATCATAAGAAGGATGGCGTCTACGCTAATATTAGTCTCTCTGTTTATCCCGAGGTTTACCGCAGACCGCCGGATCCAGGGCATATCCAGATCTGATGAAGGACCATCACATGGACACGTCGACACGCATTATCAGGGCTGTGAAGGCCCATGGACACCTCACCACACTCATCTCCTCACCGGCCGGATGACCCAACCCAACCAGATGAACTGGATAATATCGTGAAAGTTCTGATCCCATCTGACTCCTGACATTATGCTGCCTAACTCATAATCATACACTGTTCATTCGTTGGCCAAAGGAGGACTGGCCCCCCGACTGAGCCTGGGTTCTCCCAAGGTTTTTTTCTCCATTCTGTCACCTGATGGAGTTTTGGTTCCTTGCCACTGTTGCCTTCGCCTTTTGGCTTGCTTAGTTGGGGACATTTAATTTTCAATTGAACAATACTATTACAACATTGTTTTCCTGTTATCTCTGTAAAGCTGCTTTGAAACAATTTGTATTGTAAAAAGCGCTATATAAATAAAGGTGACTTGACTTGACTTGACATTGGTGCAACAGCATTATGAGGACTCTCCATAGGCGTAATGGTTTTTATACCGGACAAACTATATATTCTATCCCCCTAAACTGCCCCTATCCCTAAACCTACCCATCACAGGAGACATGCTGCATTTTTAATTTTTTAATAAAACATTGTTTTTTATGTTTTTTAAGCCATTTGATTTATGATGACTTTTGAAACGTCCTCATAAACCACCCATAAGTTGTAATACCAGTGTAATACACATGTCATAATACAAATTTCTGTCCTCATAAATCACATAAACACACACACACACACACACACACACACACACACACACACACACACACACACACACACACACACACACACACACACACACACACACACACACACACACACACACACACACACACACACACACACACACAAAGAGAGAAAGTAAGCATGATAGATCATACAAGCTCTCTCTTCTACACCACACTTCCTGTGCCTTCTGCCAGATGTCCTGCTATTGTGATATGAGCAGTCAACACCGTGAATCCTGGGCACTTCCTATCTGCCAGTAAACATAAATAGACACTGATATATTGAGGCAGAAAGAGGATTGTATGCTAAGCACAAATTTAAGATAGCAGCACAGTAAAAAGCCTACGGGCACCGGCACTGACAAAGCACACCTGTGATAAATACCACTCTAAAAATGACATATGCCAGCAATTATGTTGGGAAAAATTGGGTCAGAGCAATCCATAACGTTTCAAAGCTCCTCTGGGTTACTTTCTCACAAACACACTCTCAACAAATACAGATATCATACTAAAACAGAAATACAAAACATTTCACAACTATTCTAGATGTTCATAATAAAGACGTTAAATTGTTACACATTTAAATAATGGCGCAACATTCCATCTTCTGCCAGCTAAACAGACAAAAGACTGTCTTCATTTTGATTAATGTGTTAATGTCTTCAATTTGCACCTAATTTGAGTGATACAATTGTCTGACTCATTAACAATTCATACACAGACAGTGCACAGCCGTATTTCTCTTTTTGCCATGGTAAAAGGTTAAAATATTAAGGATTTATTTGCTTAGATTTTAGAAGTATGTTGTGAGGGAAATGTTTCGAGTGGTTATAAATATCCCCCAAGCCATTTTCCCACATTCACATGGTTTTACTCGAGGAAACAGAAACAGCACTTGAATCATTACACTTTATCTTTTTCTTTCTGTCTTTCAGTGACATTTCTGCGAGTTAAAATATTCATAATGCTTTTTCTCTCCGTGTGTCTCAGTGCAAAAGAAAAGGAAAGAAAGAAGAGGGGAAGGGAAGAGAGAACTCACATGAAGAAACGTGAAGAGTGTGTTTGGGGAAAAGAATGAACAGGAGGCATGAATAGTGTGATGGAGAGATGGAGGGCAGTGGAGAGGGCAGAAAGTGGAGGGGTGTCTTTGAACACCTGTCTATATTCTCTCTCTCCCATTAAGACAAGAGAAGAACTGAAAGGATCTCTCACTGACTTCAAAGGGAGAGGGGGGGGGGGGGGGTATAGCTTACACATACACACTATACACACACTGAAAAGGATACACAAGTCGGGCTGACAAGATTCAAAAGTCTATAGTTAAGAATCCACTTGCACACTCACAAATCGTTGAATAGAATATGTATTGGAAAATTAATAGAACAATTATGTGCAAGTAAAGATGGTCATTTAAAGTTAATGATTTTGTATTGTTAACAATGAAACAAATAGTGTTGTTTTATTTCTGTACTTATGGTGTGGTTAGCCTCAATCAATAGTTTAGCTTTTACTGTATCCCTAGGAGCAAAACTAGACGAAGACATTGAATGCCCTGAGGTACACGAGTGAGGTCTGGATCAGTGTGGATGAAGTTTCATCACCTATTTTCACTGTGTTCTAGAATCCAGTTACAGAAGGAAAACCTAAGTTTGAAGAGCAGCTCAGAGAAAGTGACACCTGAGGGGGAAAAGCAGGTATATAGTCTCTTACTCACTGCCTGACACATAGTATGTGTCACATGTGTGTAGATGTTCAAAAGCAGTGAGCAGAGCCAGAGAAATGACTCACCAGCAGAGCTGTACGCAAAACTAAGTGGATCTAGGCAGAGTCAGAGACAGCAAGCCTGATTTGAGACGTAATCTGTCATTCCGAACATTCCCAGTGTAACTGTAGTAGTCATTATACAAAACAACCGAGGAAATTATTATTTTTTTCTGACTAATGAAAACCCCCTGAACCAAATAAGATGTGCTCTTACGTGACATGTTTTTTTCTTGAAAACATGGTTTCAAGAGGTTGCCATGATATCACCTAAAGAGTAAGTCAAAAAGAGAACATTTATAAGAACATAAAAGTTATGAAACCGCAGCCTAACAGCAACTATGATGAAAGCTCTGCATATTTACACAGAATATGAGTCAATCATACATCTGTATGGTTTATTTCAATGTCTTCATTACAACTGCATTTTGAAAGAGTTTTAAATACCCTGCTGAAAAAAAAAAAAAAAAAAAACAAAGCCTTAAAGGATTAGTTCACTTTTAATGCGTTCATGTGTCGTTCGTTCATGACCTTTTCAACGTAATTGCGTACCACATGACGTCACATGAACGTGCATCACAGAACAGAGCAAGGCGAGCATTTGTGCTTATAAAACTTAAACTTTTTTATTTATTTTTTAAATGACCGATCGTTTCGCTAGATAAGACACTTATTCATCGTCTGGTATCGTTTAAAGCCTTTTGAAGCTGCACTGAAACTGTCATTTGGACCTTGAACCATTTGGGTCACATTGAAGTCCATTATATGGAGAAAAATCCTGGAATGTTTTCATCAAAAACCTTAATTTGTTTTCGACTGAAGAAAGAAAGACATGGACATCTTGGATGACATGGGGGTGAGTAAATCATCAGCAAAAGTTTTTTTAAATGTGAACTAATCCTTTAAAGCAGGGGTTCTCAACTTCAGTCCTCGCGACCCACTGCTCTGCATATTGTGTATGTCTCCCTTATTACACACACCTGATTCAGATCCTCAGCTCGTTAGGGTAGACTCTCGTCCATATCCTAACGAGCTGAGGATCTGAATCAGGTGTGTTAAATAAGGGAGACATACACAATATGCAGAGCAGTGGGTCGCGAGGACTGGAGTTGAGAACCCCTGCTTTAAAGGGATAGTTCATCACCAAATAACAATGATGACAGAATTTACTCACTCTTATGTCATGTCAAACCTGTTTGACTTTATTTTTTCTTTGGACGTTCCTCAAAATATCTTCTTTTGTGTTCCACAGAATAGAAAACCTTAAAGGTTTGGAACAACATGGGTTGAGGGTGAATAAAAGAAGCTGGTTTAAGATGGTTCCCTGGTGTGCCTTTAGGCTGGTTTCAGAAATGTTTTTTTTTTTTTTTTTTTTTTTTTTTGCATTGTGGTTGTTTAAATATAATTCAGACTAGATTACAGTTTTTCTCAATTGCTAAAACACTAAAATCCATTGGCTGAAATCCATTGAAGTTCTCAGTTGCCTAAACTCATTTAGCTAATTGTGGAGGCTGTTGTCAATACCGTAAACAATTGCACATGGTAAAACACAATTTGCAGATCTCACTTAGACTTTTCAGCAAAACTCTGAACACATTCTCATTCTCAAAACACATTCTGCACTCTAGTGCACATGTCATCCATACTGGTAAACACAAGTGGCAAAAATCAAATACAAATAGAGAACACATGTCATTTGATTGAACAAAACCACTCAAAACTGATTCAACCTGTTTCAAATGTTGTGACACAACCAATATAAGCCAGTTCAGAGAGCAAACAGGCTGTTGAAGGTGGGGGGGAGAAAGTCTGAGAATGGATAGAAGAAACAATGTGAGAGGACGAGGACGAGTGCGTATGCGAGGTGGGCGACGAGGAGGAGGAGGGCAAGAAAGAGGAAGAGGAGGAGGAGGAAGTGGAGGAGGGCAAGAAAGAGGAGGAGGAAGAGGAGGAGGAGGAGGGCAAGAACGAGGAAGAAGAGGAGGAAGAGGAAGACAAAGAGTGGAAATATCTGATGAAATTCGAGCAACAGTCATAGACCATATTCTTGTCCATGGACTGACCCAGGCCAAAGACAAGAAGCACATTGATCACATGTTTACTCCTTTCATTTGTGTCCCTTTGAGTATCGTATACTGTAGAACAGTGCACTGCTGTAGACTGTACAATGAAAAAATATGAAATTTGTTTTGAGATTAAAAATGTAGTTCTCCCTGAGAACTATATGTTTTGAACAATGTGTTTTAAATTTTTTGGTGTATTCTTTACTGACTGCTTGATAGTGTATAGCATTTTGATCACTTTGTTTATGATTTGAGAGCAGTGTTTGATTTTGAACACAGGTAAAACTGTTTTGAGAGCAGTGTTTGATTTTGAACACAGGTAAAACTGTTTTGAGAGCAGTGTTTGATTTTGAACACAGGTAAAACTGTTTTGAGAACAGTGTTTGATTTTGAACACAGGTAAAACTGTTTTGAGGTGAAAGTTTCATTTTGCAAGAGGAGTCAGAGGTTTTGTAAATAGTGCTTGAAGATGAGGTTTTGTGTTTAATGTTTTCAGAAAATGGAGCAAGGTTTCAGAAATTGTGTTTTAGCAATTGAGAAAAACGTACTCGGTTACTAACGTAACCTCGGTTCTCTCTAGAGAGGGAACGAGTACTGCGTAATATCTTACGCTATGGGGAATACTCTTTTCCTCGAGATATTGAAGCCAAAAATTATCCTTAATTTTTTAAATATGCAAAACGCTTTGCAGCAGCAAGCAGACAAGGGCGAGACAGCTCGCGCGCCCATTGGCTGCCTTGCTGGAAAAGCTGCAGCCTATCGAGTGAGGCACTGCGTGACGTAATGACGAATGGGGACGCTTCGCGCCCATTTTGTCATGTCCCGACAGTAGAGGCGTGGTCTCGCCCTATAAATACCCCCTCGATAGCTGTATTTCCTCTGATTTCTCAACGCCGAAGCGAACCAGAGCGTATTCCAAGTAAGGCAAGATACGCAGTACTCGTTCCCTCTCTAGAGAGAACCGAGGTTACGTTAGTAACCGAGTACGTTCTCTTACGAGAGTATCTCTCGTACTGCGTAATATCTTACGCTATGGGGAACACCATGCAACACGCCGTGCGGACAGGGATCCAACACCAGAGTCCCGGGGCCAAGCCCGGGGCGCATCTAGTGCACAATCACCACAACTCACACAGAGTAGAGGAGGAGAGGCTAGAAGCATCACTCCTTCATAAAAGTCCCGTAGGGGTAACAGACCCGTAGGGGTACACATAAGCCGCATGGCGGCCGATAAGCCCGAAGTTCAGACCGCCAGAAGCTTATCTTGTAAGGCGGGCACCTCCAGGTTATAGTACTTGATAAATGTAGACGGCGAGGCCCAGCCCGCAGCCGTACAGATATCCTGCAGGGAGACCCCGCTATACCATGTCCACGACGAGGCCACGCCTCTCGTGGAGTGCGCTTTGACACCCAATGGGCACTGCAGGCCCTTGGAAGTGTAAGCCAGCGCTATGGCATCCACTATCCATCTGGATAGGCTCTGTTTTGAAGCGGCAAGTCCCTTAGAACGGCCGCCAAACAACACGAAAAGCTGCTCGGTCTGTCTGAACCCAGCCGAGCGGGACACATAAGCCCTTAACGCCCTGACAGGGCAAAGGAGACTCGCGTCCCTCTCCTCATTGAGAACCGGAAGGGCAGACAGGGAATTACCTGGGCCCTAAACTGTGTATTGAGGGATTTCGGCACGTAGCCGTGCCTCGGTTTGAGTACAAACCTTTGAGTCGTTAGGCCCAAACTCCAGACATGACGCGCTTACAGAAAGCGCCTGTAAGTCCCCTACACGCTTCACTGAAGCGAGAGCCAATAGAAACACCGTCTTAAGGGACAGGTGCTTCATGTCCGACAGCTGGATCGGCTCAAACAGGGCGCCTTTCATGGCCTCCAAGACCGTGGAAAGGTCCCAAGCCGGGACTGAAGGGGGCCTGGGAGGGTTTAACCTCCGAGCTCCTCGTAGGAAACGCACGACTAAGTCGTTTTTCCCCAGTGACTGGCCAGACACCGGTTTAGCAAACGTTGCTATGGCCGCCACATAAACTTTGAACGTGGATGGGGTCCTACCCTTATCCATCAGCTCCTGAAGGAAGGCAAGCACTTCCTTAACCCCGCAGTCCACAGGTGAAAAGCCACGGGCTCGACACCAAGTAGAGAACACCGACCATTTCGAGGCATAGAGCCGTCTGGTAGACGGAGCTCTAGCCTGCGCGATCGTGTTTAGCACTCCTTCCGGGAGGCTAGCGGGTACCCGTTGATGGCCCATGCGTACAGGGACCACAGATCCGGGCGAGGATGCCAAATCGAGCCCTCCGCCTGAGAGAGGAGATCTTTCCTCAATGGTACAGGCCACGGGGCAGTGCTGGTCAGCTGCATCAGGACAGGAAACCAAGCCTGGTTCGTCCAGAGCGGAGCTATGAGCAGCACTGGGCATCCCTCCCTCCTGATTCGCTCCAACACCTGAGGCAGGAGTGAGACAGGGGGAAAAGCATATAGGGGGCGGCGGGGCCAAACACGGGCCAGCGCCTCCCGGCATTTCGAGAAGAATCTCGGGCAGTGAGCGTTTTCTTGGGACGCGAACAGGTCCACCTGCGCCTTGCCAAACGTTTCCCACAGCAGCTGGATCGTCTGCGGGTGCAGAGACCATTGTCCTGCTGGGACGTTGTTTCTGGACAGCCTGTCTGGCCCCACATTTAGGTGACCAGGCACATGCGCCGCTCTCAGCGAGAGCAGGTTGTGCTGAGCCCAGACCAGGAGGCGTCCCGTCAGCCTGTAAAGGTTTCGGGACCTGACGCCGCCCTGGCGATTTATGTACGCCACCACTGACATGTTTGTCCGACCGGACCAATACGTGGTGGCCTTTTATCTGGGGACAGAAGCGCCGTAGCGCTTTGTCGACTGCTATTAATTCCAAGCAGTTTATGTGCAGGAGCTTCTCCCGTACTGACCATAGGCCAGCTAGCGGTCTGCCCTCGAGCAGCGCTCCCTGCCCCGAAGTGGAGGCGTCCGCAGACACCACCTTCACACTCGAGGGGATCCCCAGACTCACACCTGACTGATACCAGTCGGTTGCTTTCCATGGTTTCAGAGCCGAAATGCACTGAAGGTCGACCCTGAGGCGAAATAGACCTGCGGTCCACGCCCTTGGGGGAACTCGTGCTTTTAGCCATAGCTGCAGTGGGCGCATGCGGAGCAGGCCCAACTGGAGTACGGAGGCTGCTGAGGCCATCAGACCCAGCATTTTCTGAAACCTTCTGAGCGGGACTATAGAGCCGTGGCGGAAGGATCTCGCGACGTGCTGAATATTCAATCCACGCTCCGGTGACAGGCGTGCTGTCATGGATAGCGAGTCTAACACTGTTCCCAGAAAGGAAATTCTCCGACTGGGGAGCAGTGAGCTTTTCGCCCAATTGACTGTAAGGCCCAGCTCCTCGAGGTGCTCGAGTACTGCGGCCCTGTGTTCTATTAGCTCCGTTCGTGAACGAGCTAGAATCAGCCAATCGTCCAAGTAGTTCAAACTCGAATGCCCCGAAGTCTCAGGGGGGCGAGGGCCGCACTACGTGAACGTACGGGGTGCTATGGACAGGCCGAACGGCAGGACTGTGTATTGATATGCCTGGCCCTCGAAGGCGAATCTCAAGAATCGCCTGTGATGGGACGCTATTTGTATTTGAAAATAGGCACCTTTCAGATCTATTGACATGAACCAGTCTCCTTGGCGCACTTGCGCGAGGATTTTCCTGGTCGTAAGCATTCTGAACTGGCGCTTCACGAGCGTTCTGTTCAGCAGTCGCAGATCTAGAATGGGTCTGAGCCCACTATCTTTTTTCGGTACCAGAAAATATCTGCTGTATAAGCCCCCTTCGCCCTGAGATAGAGGTTCTATAGCCCCTTTTCTCAGTAGTTTCGCTATCTCGGCTCGAAGTAGATGAAACACTTCGCTTTACACCGTAGTTTCGACTCGCGCCGTATAACGGCGGGGGCGTCGAGTGAACTGTAGCGAACAGCCTCTTGTTATAGTGTTCAACACCCATTCTGATACCCCGGGAAGCCTTGACCACGCATCTGCGTGAAGAGCTAGGGGTAGAATGAAATCTGGGCTCTGGCCGCGGCAGGACGGCGGCTCGAGAGCCCCTGTGTACTGGGAACACAACACCGTGTTTACAGCGTTCGAGGCGGGGGGCGTGCTGATCACAGCGGGCAGCCTGGCCGCGCTCAGCTTCTCTATGGCGGGACGCGCAGAGAAAGCGAGCGGGGCGAATCCCGTGGGATTCGGCGCGTGTGAGGGAATGTGGGCACATTTACTAAATGCGGGCACATTTACTACACTGAGAATACTGTCAGCTCGCGCCGACTAAATCACTGCTGTGTTTACAGCGTGCGAGGCGCGCGCTGATCACAGCTGGCAGCCTGGCCGCGCTCAGCTTCTCTATGGCGGGACGCGCAGAGAAAGCGAGCGGGGCGAATCCCGTGGGATTCGGAGTGTCTGTGAGAAATGCGGGCGCGAGACAGCGGGCACATTTTCTGCACGGAGAACACTCGGCTCGCGCCGACTGAATCAACGCTGTGTTCACAGCGTGCGAGGCGCGCGCTAATCACAGCGGGCAGCCTGGCCGCGCTCAGCTTCTCTGTGACGGGTTGTGCATAGAAAGCGAGCGGGGGTGAATCCCGTGGGATTCGGCGTGTCAGTGAGGAAATGCGGGACAGCGGGCACATTTACTGCACTGAGAACACTGTCGGCTCGCGCCGACTAAATGTGTGTTAGTTTCGTTTTTACAGAAACCAAGGGACACGCATCGTGTAGTTTAAGCGGGCATTGTATGGGCGCGTTCACTACATTTTCTGCACAACCAACATGAGTTGGTTTTATTTGTGCTAGCCCTGCACCGTGGCGGGCTGTGTCTGGGTGTGGGAATGGGCACTGGGACGTGGGCATTCTTACAACACTCGTAACACCATCGGCCGTGGCCGGAACACCAGAAAATGCACTCTTTATTGGATTTATCTGGGTAGCCATAGAAACGGCTTTTGTGCGCAGGCAAGCGGGCTGAGACACCGGCTGCTTTACTGCGAAATACACTGGGACAGTCACAACGCATGGAACTGAACGAGCGAGAAGTTTTTTGTGGAAATCCGGCCGCAGCGGGATCTGAACACCGTCACTTTCCTAGAGAGACTAGGAAGGCCTTGAGACCTCGGGCTTTACCTCAATCCTCGGCCGGGGCCCGCGCTGAGGGGGGCGGCGTCCAGCAGAGCGAGAGCGAGGTGTTTGATCTCGGGCCTGGCGGTGCTGCTAGTTAGCCGAAACGACGGCCTTTGTGCGCAGGCAAGCGGGCTGTGGAACCAGCTTGCTCACTGCGAAATACACTGGAACAGTCACATTGCTTGGAACTGAACGAGCGAGAAGTTTTGGGGAAATCCGGCCGCAGCGGGAACTGAACACCATCGCTTTCCTAGAGAGACTAGGAAGGCCTTGAGACCTCGGGCTTTATCTCAATCCTCGGCCGGGGCCCGCGCTGAGGGGGGCGGCGTCCAGCAGAGCGAGAACGTCGAGGAACACGGAGCGCTCAGCTTCCGTCATCTCGGATAGCGTTAGCCACAAATGTATCTCACCATTCAGGGGGGGAAAGGCGCGGGTCTCGACTGTGACGGAGCTTCGTCTTTCCCGAGAAAGCGTCCGTCCAGCCTATTGCGCGTTAGTTGCGCGAGCGCCTTTCAGTCGAGGCCGATGTAATCCACGGCTTGAGAGAGCGGACGCATCGGCTCAGTTTCAATGCCGTCTCCGGTAAGTTCGTCGAGCTCAAGTGCAGACGCAGCGGCAGACGGCGGCCGCTGTCCGTATGGGAGCGACTCGAGCGAAGCCGGCGAAGCTGGCGGGCGAACCGGCGAGCTTTGGCGGGCTGGAAATAGCTCGGGCGCGCGCTGGGCGCGGCGCTTCTTGCGGCGCGGCATCACGGCGGGCTGGGATGCGGGCTCGGAGAACGAAGCTAGGCGAGTCCGCAGAGTCACCATAGGCAAGCGTTCACAATGATGGCATCCGCCGTCAGCGAGCGCGGTGGCCGCGTGATCCTCACCCAGGCAGGACACGCAGATGACGTGGCGGTCCTCGTCGCTGAGTGGGGCTCGGCAAGAACCACAGGAAGGCATCTTTAAAAAGACGCAGCTCTTTTAGAACAGTAGAAATGGGTGTTGTGTCACGTAAGCAAACACACACACTTAGCAGAGTAAAGGATATAGTACGCCGGAAAGTGCAGCAGGTACGGCGGTTGAAGGCGGCTGGGCCAGCGACTTCAGAAGATGGCACGTCCCGCTGATAAGGCTACAAGTCAACGGCGCGGCTTCTCACTCTGGATCCAGCGATGCGTGAGCTTCGCGTGAAGAGTAGAAAAATCAGAGGAAATACAGCTATCGAGGGGGTATTTATAGGGCGAGACCACGCCTCTACTGGCGGGACATGACGAAATGGGCGCGAAGCGTCCCCATTCGTCATTACGTCACGCAGTGCCTCACTCGATAGGCTGCAGCTTTTCAAGCAAGGCAGCCAATGGGCGCGCGAGCTGTCTCGCCCTTGTCTGCTTGCTGCTGCAAAGCATTTTGCATATTTAAAAAATTAAGGATAATTTTTGGCTTCAATATCTCGAGGAAAAGAGTATTCCCCATAGCGTAAGATATTACGCAGTACGAGAGATACTCTCGTAAGAGAACTGTAATAAGGCTTTCAGCTACAGATCGATTGTTGTTAAGCTCCACTTAACATATTTTAACATATTTAAATATTTTCTGCAGACTTGTGCTGATTTTCTCCCACAAAAAGGGCTGAAAACATTACAAAAATGTGCAGATTTCCACCGAGAGTGATCGAAGAGCAAAACAAGATAATTAACAGAGATGATTATTACACTAATGGAGCCTTTTAAGGAGAGAGAGAGAGAGAGAGAGAGAGAGAGAGAGAGAGAGAGAGAGAGAGAGAGAGAGAGAGAGAGAGAGAGAGAGAGAGAGAGAGAGAGAGAGAGAGAGAGAGAGGAGAGAGAGAGAGAGAGAGAGAGAAATGACATGTAAGTAAATACAAATGCAATGTCATCCATTCATAGAGATTAGGTCGACTGGATTATGATGAATATTTTCATAACTGTAAGGTCTTAACGAGATATGTACAAACACACACTTGCACAACACAATTATGTTTGAGATCACGTTCAACTCTGACACTGGACTGATATTAATGCACTCACTCAATTAAGACTCAACATCCTCCCTTCTTTCTCCACTTACTGTTTATGCATATCATATTTCATAGCAATATTAAACTCAAATGACACCCATAGTCAGCCTGAGTTAGTGCATTATGGGAAGTGCACTAGTTCTCCTGCTCGAGATTGTGTGTGTCTCTGTGAGAAAGAATTATAGAGGGGCACTCATGACTCGCACAGAAAATGGATGCTCTTTGTTAGGGAGCCATAATTCATAGTGCTATAATTGATCAGGGAGTGTGAGGATTTACAACCAGGAAAGAAATAAAAGAGAGAGTGCTGATAGTGACAGAAAGAGAACACAGAGTGAAATAGAAAAAAAAAGAAAGTGAAAGTGTCTAAATAGGACATGATAATGATCTCTCATCTCCTCTGTCATATCTTCTTTGTGAAGTGAATGAGCTCTCCAGTGATGATAGTCAGTTTAACTCTGTTTTTTTCTGATTAAATCCAATTTGGAATGAATAAGACAATGTCCCTGGATAATGTTATCAATGACACAGTTCACCTTAAATGTGCTCTGTTTCTCACTACTGTTAAAAAATGTAGGGTCAATATGTTTTTTTTTTACAAGAACACATTAAATTGATAAAAAAATAATGAAGACATTTACTAAAAGAATGAAAACTTATTTATTCTTCAAATAATCCTAAACAATAGATCACGGTTCCACAAAAATATTGAAAATAATAACAAATGTTTCTTCAGTATAGCAAAACAGCATATTAGACTGATTTCTGAAGGATCATGTGACACTGAAGACTAGAGTAATGATGCTGAAAATTCCGTTTTGTCATCACAGGAATAAGTTACATTTAAAAATATAATAAAAATAGAAAAGTTATTTTAAATTCTAATAATATTTCACAATACTACTTTTTACTGTATTTTGATCACACAAATCTAGCATTCATCGTCAGTTCAGGCAGGCCGCGTAGTCAACCTCAACTATCAGCTGATACCCATTCTATCAGCTGATCCGATTCATACGCCTTCAATTAGTTCCTTTCAGTCAAGGGCCTTATTTAAAGGCATTTTCAGTCTGTCTGCTTAGCTGCTTCCACTGCATGCTTGCAACCCACCTTCTCCCCTACAGTAGCTCCTCGTTTAACTCTGTTTAACTTAAACAGTGTCATTCTGTTTTCACTGATGCATGCTCTGTTCTCAATGGGAGATTTGTTTGCTGCTTTCCCAGTTTTAAATGGGAGATTGTCCCCAGAAGCTGCTGCTGTTACCTGACTGCTTTGGATGGGTAATTCAGAACAGAGTCATACCGCCAAATGTAACTTTAACAATCATGCAAATAAATATTTTGGAAAAAAAAATAGTTTTTGGTATTTTTGACTCAAAGTGGTCCTGACTGAAATGCAGCCTTAGTGAGTCTTTCAAAAACATTAAAAATACTTTTCTGATTCCAAACTTTTGAATATTAGTGTAACCTATTTTAACTGAGTTGTGTAGTTAGACAACATTAGATTCCCAATTTCTGCTGAACATAAGTTTTGAGTAAACTATCCCTTTAAGTACCTTATCGCTGGCTAGTCCTCACAGTTTAGACAAACCTCTCTCTGTCTCACACACACACACACACACACACACACACACACACACACACACACACACACACACACACACACACACACACACACACACACACACACACACACACACACACACACACACACACACACACACACACACACACACACACACACACACACACCACACACGTTGGTGCAACAGCATTAGGAGGACTCTCCATAGGCGTAATGGTTTTTATACTGGACAAACGTCTCGGGTTACGACTGTAACCCTTGTTCCCCGAGAAGGGGAACGAGACTGCGTCATCGTTATGACACTTTGGGGAATGCCCCAGCGTAGCGCATCTGAAGAAATGAATGAAATCTGTCCAATCCTGATTGGTGTTGCGTCACGACGTAGTAGATGACGGCATACCCGGAAGATACAAAGGGACGCCGGCACGAACACAAATCAGCTCATTTGCGATGAAGCAAGCGCTCTGCCCGTGATAGGTGTGGCGACGAGACGCAGTCTCGTTCCCCTTCTCGGGGAACAAGGGTTACAGTCGTAACCCGAGACGTTCCCCATCGAGGGGAACTCAACTGCGTCATCGTTATGACACTTTGGGGAACGAAATACCCACTATGCCACACCGTAATCACGACCGCCCTAGTGTGAAGCTGGAAGACCAGGCACACTTAGGAGGCGAGCACTCTGGCGCCAGGCGTCACGGGGAGTTGCAGACTGTAAAAACGGATGAAGGTGTGCGGGGTGGCCCACCCGCCGCCTCGCAGATCTCCTGAAGCGAGACGCCAGAAAGGAGGGCCACCGAGGAGGCCATGCTCCTGGTGGAATGCGCCCTCACGGCCATAGGTGAAGGCAAATTGCGCACCTGATAAGCCGTGGCTATAGCCCGGACAATCCAATTGCTGATTGTCTGTTTAGATGCAGGCAGCCCCTTCTTGGGTGAACCAAAGCACACCAACAACTGGTCTGACTTCCTCCACTGAGAAGACTTCTCCAAGTAAACCCTTAGGGCTCTGACTGGGCAGAGCAGGTGAAGTCTCCCCTCTTCCGCCGTCCCATGAGGTGGAGGATGGAAGGCCTGAAGAACCACTGACCGTGCCGCACTAGACGGCACCTTGGGCACATAGCCCGGTCTAGGATGCAAGATGGCCTTGACTCCGCCAGGGGCAAACTCCAGGCAAGTTGGCGATATAGCCAAGGCCTGGAGATCCCCCACTCTCCTCAGAGAAGTGATGGCAAGGAGAAAAGCCACCTTGAAGGTCAGGTTATTTGCCTCAGCCGACTCCAGTGGTTCAAAGGGGGCCTCAGCCAACCCTTCAAGAACCACCGCCAGGTCCCAGGTTGGAACTCTGGAGTGAGCCGCAGGCCTAATCCTCCGAGCCCCACGGAGGAAACGTACAACCATATGGTGTCTTCCCAAAGGCCCAGCACCTATAGGTGAGTGGAAAGCCGCAATGGCAGCCACATACACCTTAAGTGTGGATGGGGAAAGACCGGCGGAGAAACGATCTTGGAGGAACTCCAGCACTGAAGCCACTGGGCAGTTAACTGGGTCCACCTCACGCTCTCTACACCAAGTGGAAAACACATTCCACTTCAGGCTGTACAGTCTCCTGGTGGAAGGAGCCCTGGAGCTGAGTAGGGTCTCGACAACACCTGCTGACAGGCCAGCCTCTAAGTACCGGGCCCCCTCAGGGGCCAGACCCAGAGATTCCACAGCTCTGGCCGGGGGTGAAATATCGTGCCCCCTGCCTGAGACAGCAGATCCCTCCTCAGAGGGACCTGCCACGGGAGGCCGTCTAGCAGTGTTACAATGTCCGAGAACCATATCCGGGCCGGCCAGTGGGGTGCTACTAGAAGTAGGCTGATCCCCTCCCGGCGGACCCGCTCCAAGACTCCCGGGAGCAGAGCGATCGGGGGAAATGCGTACAGCCGCAGCCTCGGCCACGTCTGCGTCATAGCATCCAGCCCCAATGGGGCTGGATACCTGAGAGAGAACCACAGTGGACAGTGGGACGTCTCTTGAGACGCGAACAGATCCACTTCCACTGGGCCGAATCTCACGCACATGGCCTCCACCACCTCGGGGTGAAGTCGCCACTCCCCGGGCCTCAGCCCCTGCCTCGACAGGACGTCTGCCCCTTGATTTTGACCCCCGGGGACATACATCGCTCTGAGAGACGACAGTTTCCCCTGGGACCACAGAAGGATCTGGTGTGCCAGTCTGCATAGAGGGCGCGACCTCAGACCCCCCTGGTGATTCAGATACGCGACTACCGACATACTGTCCGAACGTACCAGGACATGGTGGCCACGGAGGTCCGGGAAAAAAACTCCTCAGAGCTTTGTAGACCGCCAGCATTTCCAGGCAATTGATGTGCCAGGAAGAATGCCGGGTCTCCCACAGACCTCTCGCAAAGCGGCCGTCCATGACCGAGCCCCAGCCAGTGAGGGAGGCATCTGTTGAAACGGTTTTCCGGCAACATGATGCCCCTAGCACCGGTCCTTGGGACAGGAACCAAGGTTTCCTCCATATGACGAGAGAACGAAGGCATCTGCGCGTTACCCTGATCATACGGAACGGATTTCCCCTCTGGGAAAACCCCTTGGCTCTCAACCACCACTGTAGGGGTCTCATGTGTAGCAGGCCAAAAGGTATGACACTGGACGCTGCTGCCATGAGCCCCAGCAGTCTCTGAAACTGCTTCACAGTGAGGTTGTGGCCTAGCTTTACTCTGGAGACCATCGCCCGTATGGATTCCATGCGTGCGGGAGACATATGTGCCCGCATCGTCGTGGAGTCCCATATAACCCCCAGGTATATAGTCCTCTGGGAGGGCGTCAACACACTCTTCTTTGTGTTGAGTCTCAGCCCCAGGCACCTGATGTGAGCCAGAACGACATCTCGATGCCAAACTGCCATTTCGTACGAGCTGGCTAATATTAGCCAGTCGTCGATGTAATTGAGTACACGGATGCCCTGAAGTCTCAACGGAGCCAGCGCTGCATCCATGCACTTGGTGAAGGTGCGAGGGGAGAGAGCTAGGCCGAAAGGAAGAACCCGATACTGGTACGCTTCGCCCCCGAAAGCGAACCTCAGGAACTTCCTGTGACATGGAAGGATGGAAATATGGAAGTATGCGTCCTTTAGATCTATCGTGACGAACCAGTCCTCGAACTGGATCTGACTCACGATGGCTGATATTGTGAGCATCTTGAACCTGAATCTCCTCAGAGACCGATTCAAGCGCCTGAGATCTATTATTGGACGCAGCCCCCCATCCTTCTTGGGAACTATGAAGTACCGGCTGTAGAACCCGGACTCCCTTTCTGGCGGAGGAACACGCTCTATGGCCTCCTTGACCAGCAGGGATTGAACTTCTTGTTCCATAACCCGAACCTGCTCTGGGCCAACCACAGTCCAGACCACCCCGTTTAACCTCGGAGGAGGAGCACTGAACTGCAGCCTGTAACCCAGCTCTACAGTACGCAGGGCCCACGCAGAAATATTCGGAAGGCATGACCATGCGCCGAGATAATCTACTAAGGGAACCAGCCTCTCGAGGCTGGCCTCGGGTGTTATTCGAGACTCGTTCCCGACCCCTGAAACGGCTCGCCGGCAGGGAGCGGTCGAAAACGGTTTTTGGTGGGCGGACGCATTCGCTGCCCAGCCGCAGGTCTTAGTAGAGGCGGCTGGAGCGGCGTGCGTATGCGGGAAAACAGTGTGGCCCGAAGCGTACTGGACGGCGGGAACACGACACTGTTTTCCCGAGAGCTCCGGGGAGGAAGCGACCTCGATCGCACCGCCCCGGGGGGGACAGCTCTCAGCGGTCCGGCTGCAACTAGGACCGCTTGGTGGAAGCCTTCTTCGCCTGCAGGACGGTTCTCAAATCGACCTTAGGCTCAGAGGGCTTGCCACGAGAGCGCCGTCTCCTTTGCCAAGCTCCCTCGGGAGGGGCGCGGGAGGCGACACTCTCCTTTTGCACGTACCGGTGCGAGGAGCTGGCAGGTGGCCGAGGCTGCCCTTTGGGTGCAGCCTTCCCCGAGGAGCCAGAACGGCGAGGAAGGTATTGCTGGAAGGCCGCCGACTGTTTTTTGACCTCCTGAAACCTCTCAACGACGGTGCCAACCGCGCCGCCGAAGAGGCCAGACGGCGAGATCGGGGAGTCTAGGAGAAAATGCTTTTCTCTTTCCTTCATCCCCGACAAATTAAGCCATAAGTGTCTCTCCACACACACCAAACCAGCCATGGAACGGCCGATGGCACGGGCCGTCTCCTTGGTGATGCGGAGAGACAGGTCGGTGGCCTTCCTTAACTCCGTGATGTCACTCGGAGAAGGACCCTCACCCTCATCAAGCTCCTTGAGGAGGTCAGCCTGGTAGGCCTGCAACACGCCCATAGTGTGCAGGCAGCTACCAGCCCGGCCAGCCGCCATGTAAGCCCTGCCCACCAACGCAGATGTATCACGGCAAGGCTTGGTGGGCAGCACCGGGGCCTTAAGGGACGATGCGGCCTCGGGAGAAAGGTAACTCGCGAGAGCCTCCTCTACCCGAGGCAACGTCCCATAACCGCACTCAGCTGCCCCCAGCACATTCGAAAAATCAAGCACTGGGGGGTTTGAAAGCCTGGCTGAATATGGTTTCACCCATGACCTGCATAACTCGTTATGCAAGTCAGGAAAAAAAGGAAGGCCCCGGCGTGGAGGCTGAGACTTGCGTTTAAAAAATCTCTCATCCAGCCTGCTTGGTGGCTGGACCTTTAATTCTTCCTGTGGCCAATCAATTTTTAGTTTGGCCACAGCGCGGGTCAAAACCTCCACCAGCTCCTCTTGAGCAGGTGGGGGAAGTGGCTGATCAAGCTCCACATCACCCACCTCGATGTTAGAATTATCAGACTCCTCAGAGCCAGACAAAAACAGCCTTGTGTCCTCCACCTCGCGGGAAGAAACCGCTTCTTGGGCTTCCACACGGGGCGGGAGAACATCTGAATCATCAGACGAGGATCGGGAAGATGCCTCAGCAGTCCCATGTCCCGCTGATAGATCCCTCTGTGAGCCCCACGATCTGCGGCGTCGCGTTGCCTCAGCAACCGCGGGCCCAGAACCGCGAGGCTCGCGAGCCTGGCCGGTTGACTCGTCAAACACGGCCAGCCGCGAGCGCAGCACTCTGAGCGGCAGCTTCTCACACTCGCTGCAAGCGGCTCCCTCGAGAGCCGCTCTAGCGTGCTGCACGCCCAGACAATACACACATAACTGATGTGTGTCCGAGCCCGTAATGTAGCGCGGACACGGATGCACACATTGTGTAAACTGCTGGCTAGACATGATACTCTCTCAATAATGTGACAAACAACACTAAATAGGACTCACAGTTCACATAGAGCGCTTCGCTGAAGAGCAAAAAGCTGACTTGTGTTCGTGCCGGCGTCCCTTTGTATCTTCCGGGTATGCCGTCATCTACTACGTCGTGACGCAACACCAATCAGGATTGGACAGATTTCATTCATTTCTTCAGATGCGCTACGCTGGGGGATTCCCCAAAGTGTCATAACGATGACGCAGTTGAGTTCCCCTCGATGGGGAACTGTATATTCTATCCCCCTACACTGCCCCTATCCCTAAACCTACCCATCACAGGAAACATGCTGCATTTTTATGTAAATATTAACGTCGTGTGTCCACCAAAGCATTTTTTTTTTCACGCAGCTGGCGTATATTTTTCCAATTGTTTTCAATGGGACCGCCACGGTTTTTAAATGCCATGAGCATAACGAGGCGCTGAGCGTTTTTTTCACG
This sequence comes from Chrosomus eos, assembly GCA_036326025.1. Taxonomy (NCBI): domain Eukaryota; kingdom Metazoa; phylum Chordata; class Actinopteri; order Cypriniformes; family Leuciscidae; genus Chrosomus; species Chrosomus eos. Next base: position 339,253 of record JAZAVI010000215.1, read on the forward strand.
CTGAAGCACCCAGCGTTTTTTACTGGTCACCGAGAGTTGAAGAATGTCCAACTTTGGGGTAATTATTAATTGGGGTATTAATTAAAAAAATTATGTTACATTGTATCGACATTTTAATATACAATCAACACAGAAACAAATTATGTGTGAAATGAGATACTTGTAACACTTTCGTGGATATTCCGTATCATAACAAGCAAAGTGTCTCAACTGAAAAAAAAATGCTGCGCTAGCTAGGCGTTTTCAGCAGAGCGCCTAACATTTCAGTTGGCTAAAAACGCTTTGGACACATGGCCAAATAGAAACAACATTGCACCAGCTCTACAGAATTTATTTGCATATTAGATAGTGCTTGTGGTGAACGTTGTAAGAATGTTATATTTTGCCAACAATGCCCCATTCGCTTTGACTTGTTCATGACGATTAATCTGTTTGCGAATAAACTGAATGTCTTGTCCCATGTGACACGTCAGGCATGGCCCTACACACTCTGGCTCAGCCTTCTACAGTAGCCATGCCCCAAACTCACACTATTGGTTGAGCTGGAAGAAGATTGACAGCAGACAGCATCTCTATGTTTTGATGGTGCCTGGGGGGCTCAATGTTTACACTTTTTGGGGAGATAAACAAATGAATGTCATACTATTACTAGACAATGAACAATAAATTGGGTAGATCTCCATGCTTTTGGAGAGTGATGATACTGTTTATACAGCCCCTTCAGTATGTTCATCACCTGAATTAGAATTATAGGAGTATGATAATTATACAAATTAGCTTAAGTAGCACACAACATGTTGGGATTATGTAGGACATGATTTTCTCAGTTTACTATACAGACATTGCTGAAGGTTGGCTTTTTACTTCCTTGTTACTTGCCTTTCTCATTCTTTCTTGGTCTTTCATAGCATCCATGACAGCCAACTCCAGGCCATGGCTTAGACACTGGATATTTATCAGGTGGGGAACTTCAGTACAAAGAAGTGTGGTAACACCCACAATCCTCCCAACCATCACAGCAGCTCCATCAGTACCTAAGCCCACTACCTTATCCTTCCACTGGGATATGTCTGCCTTATCCAATGATATAGGCCGAGAAATACTTGTTATTGATGTAACGTTACTCAAAAACTGAAAACACAGCAAGCAACACAAACAGATTCAATAGGCAGGCTTACCAGCGCTCATTGCAGCAAAATGACCAGGCGCTGTGGCGTGTTGGAGCTCCTCTACACCAATAAAGACGTTCTTTGGATGTCCACAGCTCAAGATACGGACAAAAACCCCTTCCAGGTCTATGCCACTCACATCCGTAGAAGAGTCTGACAGAACACTTAAAAAATTTGCTGTTTTAATTTCTGCAACACAGCCCTCCCACAGCTCTCTATAAATAACATTGACAAACCTAAAAATAAATAATAAATAAAGTTAGGACAACTACAATATAGGGTTATTTAAATTATTCACCTATTATCTCTGGGTGGGCGGGGGGAGTTCTCCAACATTTGTATTTAAGGTTTGTTGGTGGGGTTTTATAAATCACTGAGGTCCCGAATGTGAGGTAGGCTAGTTAGGGGGGTTCGGGTGCTCCCCCGAGGAATTTTTGATTTATCTGATCTACATATGTGCATTTTAAGATGTTTTGAATAAAAAAGGATAAGAAATAGCTTTAAAACCATGTCAGCATGCAGTAGATTATTTGTCAATACCTGCTCTCTCCTCATCTCCATCACTTTATTTTTCTCTCAGTCTCATCATCTTGCCCTGTCTCTTCCCCTCCTAAAGCTGAACTTTTTTAATTTACTGAAGGCTACAAAATCTTTTATATTCATTATCAATGTACAGATTTATTATCAATATTGTGCCTAACATGATGAAAACGGCTTTTCCTTGGTTCTTGTCCCAAGGGCCAGTGTTAGGGGCGTCATGTCGCCGGAAACTGTTTCGACAGACGCTTCCCTCGCTGGCTGGGGCGCGGTCTCGGACGGCCGCTTTGCCAAGGGTCTGTGGCAGGACCATCATCATTCTTGGCATATTAATTGCCTAGAGATGTTGGCTGTGTTCAGGGCTCTTAAGAGCTTCCTCACAGACATCAAAGGTTACCACGTCTCAGTGGTAGCTTATCTGAACCAACAAAGGAGACTCAGATCGCGCCCTCTATCCAGATTGGCGCATCAGATCATTTTATGGTCCCAAGGGAAAATATTATCTATTGGAGCAATATATGTCCCGGGGGTTCTGAATCAGGGAGCAGACATCCTGTCGAGGCAGGGGCTGAGGCCCGGGGAATGGAAACTCCATTCAGAGGTGGTTGAGTTGATATGGCAGAGGTTTGGACAAGTGGAAGTGGATTTGTTTGCGTCTCGAGGGACATCCGTCCCACTGTCCACTTTGGTTCTCCCTCACTCATCCAGCCCCGCTGGGGTTGGATGCCATGGTACAGGCCTGGCCGAGGCTTCGCCTGTATGCTTTTTCCCCCGATCGCTCTGCTCCCGGTAGTACTGGAGAGGGTCTAACAGGAGGGCATCAGTCTTCTTCTGGTAGCCCTGTTTTGGCCAGCCTGAGTATGGTTTTCAGACTTAATTCCACTCCTGATAGCTCCGCCATGGCAGACTCCTCTGAGGAGAGATATGTTGTCTCAGGCGGAGGGCATTATATTCCATCCTCATCCAAAGCTGTGGAAATTGTGGGTCTGGCCTCTGAGGGGGCTCAGTACCTAGATGCTGGTCTATCATCTGGGTGGTCGAAACCATACTTATCTCTAGGGCAGGGGTCAGCAACAGGCGGCCCGCGGGCCGAAACTGGCCCGCCAGCAATATTTTCTGGCCCGCCGGATTATTTTGGAATTCCGTTTTTTTTTGTTTTTTTTTTATCAGCCTATTTTTATTTTACAATAACGGTTTACAAACAGGCGCCATGTATCATTCGTTCAATCGTTTTTTTTTTTTTTTCAAAGTAAAAACAAAAATAGAAAAACCGACTTGTTTTTCCATTATTTCCTGAACTAAAATAAAAAAAAAAAAAACGAATAACGACTCGTTTTCCGATTTTCTGATTGTGCGCTCAGATCAAAAATAGAAAAAATGAATAACGGGTATAGACGAATTTTAATTTTGAATCTTAATTAACACCTTATCAGGCATATACGAATGAAATCATTTTAAACAGATCAAGTAGCTACTATTGTGGTAACAGATTACAGCCATTTTAATAAGGGTGTGAATAGCAATCATGCTCTCCTGTAAGTCTCATTCGCTTACAGTCCGACTTTTGAACTTTTTTTCATTATTATTTATTCGGGTATAACACACTGATAAATAATATGTATTACCTGATAAAAAATATTTGCACTAAATGCTGCACAAATCTATTCCACTACTTGAGATAAGCCCTAAAGCCGCGCGCCTACATCTGACAATTTTGGGTTCAAACACTCACATGAGCGGCTGATCTGCAAACCACACATACTAACAGTGTTAAATTAGAAAAATACTGTTTGATAGAACTGCTTTGTTACCACAGTTGTCTGCGTGCTTCCTCAGCGATGAAGTTTCACATTTGCGGCTATCCAACAAGAAAATGCATGCAGCAAGTCTTTCACAATATTTTCTTCAGATAACTCCAAATTTCTCCCACACACTGGACTTGATTTTTGAGGACTTTTGTCGACAACTTTACAATCCCCACTAGCTATTCTTTTCTTCAACACCTCAGCATCCATCTCGACAACTGCAGATCGCGGCATCGCCGCGCGCGGTTATGAGGAATTTTTAAAAGTGAAAGTAGTAACGTCCTGGTGTGGGCGTGGCGCGTGGGCACAAATAAACTGATGTGGATTTTTAATTATTTTATCAACTTAAAATACAGCCATATTTTTGTAGATGTGTTCCTAAAATTATGCATATTTTACGTTTGCATGTGATTGTTTTAAACACGTGTTACACGTGTGTATGTTTGATTTGAGTGATAGGCTTTGCCCTATTTAATTTATGTTATTTATATTTCATATTTTTTTTTCTGTGACATTTTTTCTCTGCTGACAGTAATAAATAATATTTATATTGACACGAACACAATTTTTGTATGCATTTATAATTGTTATAGGCTATTAATCTCTCTCTTTCCGTTAAGACATTTGAACGAGGATTCTGGAAATGAGATTTCAATTTTGCGGACCCGTCAGTCGGATATAAAAGCGGGTGAACACCAAGGGTATTTTAAGCGGTTTAATTTGTATCCATAGGCCTACTCCGTGTAGCTGGCCCGCCATCTACTGGCTAAAAAAATATTGGCCCGTGGCCAAAGTTACTTGCCGACCCCTGCTCTAGGGCTTTGTCTACTAGGAGATTATATGGCCTCAAGTGGAATGTTTTTCCACTTGGTGTAGATAACTTGAGTGAGGCCCAGTTAACTGCCCAATGACTTCAGTTCTGGAGTTTCTTCAATATCGTTTCTCTGCGAATTTCTCCCCATCCATATGTAGGGTGTACGTGGCTGCCATTGCGGCATTCCATGCACCACTAAATGTTGGGCCTTTGGGGAGGCACCAACTGTTCATACTATTTCTCCATGGTATTGGAGGATGAGACCGACAGTCAGGTCCAGGGTTCCTTCCTGGGACCTGGCGGTGGTTCTCGAAGGGCTATCCCTGGCTCCCTTCGAATACCTCCAGTCGGCTTCACCTAGGACCTCACGTTCAAGATAACCTTTCTCTTAGCTATTTCTTTAAAGAGACTGGGAGATCTCCAAGCCCTGGCATTATCGCCAGCTTGCTTGGGGTGTGCCCCCGGCGGAGTTAAGGGCATCCTGCATCCGAGACCCTGCTATGTGCCTTAAGTGCAATTTATCATGGCTAGGTCCATGGTTCTGCAAGTATTTCATCCTCCACCTCATGTGTCGGCAGAAAAGGAGAGGTTCCTTGCTCTACCTGTCAGAGTTCCGAGTATTCACCTTGAGAGGTCCTCTTCTTGGAGGAGGTCGGACCTACTGTAGTGTGTTTTGGATCACCTATTAGGGGCTCCCGGCTATACAAACCATAAGTAAGCCTACAAGGTGCGCAATTTGCCTTCACCTTTGGCCGCAAGAGCTCATTCTAATAGAGGCATGGCGTCCTCTAGGGCCCTCCTCTCGGGAGTGCCCCCTCCAGGAGATCTGTGAGGCAGCCGGTTGGGCTACTCCGAACACTTTTATCAGGTTTTTAGTCCGCACCTCCATAGTACACCTGGCGCACAAGTGCTCTCGTCCTAGCTGAGTGCCTGGTTTCAGTTTCAGTCTAGGGCAGGCCTGTTTTCGGTGCGTGGCCTAGTGGGCATTCGTTCCCCAAAGAGTCGTTTCTGACGACGCAGTTCGAGTTCCCTCGAAAGGGAACATCTCGGGTTATGACTATAACCCTTGTTCCCTGCCCCGCCCCTCGGGGCCTGGGAGCGTCTTGCTTCATCCCTAGGTTAATGTGTGTGTGTGCCGGCGTCACTTTTATGTGCCGTCACATGTTACGTCATGACGCAACACCAATCTTTGGGGAGCGTCCCCAAAGAGTCGTTTCTGATGACGCAGTGTCCATCCCTTCTCAGGGAATAAGGGTTATAGTCATAACCCGAGACGTTTTCTATGGAAGCTTGTTTCCGCCATAGAATAAACCATAGAAAAGGCAAATGCAACTTTTTATTGCATAATATTAGTTATAAAGTTATAAAGTCAGAATTGATTGACATAAAGTTGCAATTGTGTGTTATAAATTCCGAATTGCAAGAACAAAAGTCAAAATCGCATTTTTTTCTAAATCTTTTTTTTCCTGAGAATTAGACTTTATAACTTGAAATTGCGAGTTTATATCTCACAATTCTGAGAAAAGAAGTCAGAATTGCAAGTTATAAAGTCAGAATTCTGAGGAAAAGTCAGAATTGCGAGATGTAAACTCACAATTGTGATATTAAAAAGTCCCAATTATCTTTTAAATAGGCAAAGATTACAGCCCCCGACTGCAAAGGGAAGGGAAGCTGTATTTTTTCAAAACTTAACCACTGTATATCATAAAACTAGCCCTGTTTCACCCAACAAGTGCAGCCTCTGCCATCACCATTACTCACATGAGTCTTCAGTGGTAGTGTTTGATGACACAGAGGGTCAAGGGTAAGGAAGAAAAATTGAGTCATGAGGGAATTTGACTGGTTAAAAGGACATGATGTAAGATTTATCGAAATCTCAAGAGTAAACAATGTCCATGTGTGTGAGAAACAGACAGAGAAGCTGTATGCGGACACTATAGACACTATAATATGACCTGCTTCTTTTGTCCCTCTCTCATCTTGTGGGGAATAAGCAGAACAGGACACTATAGAAAGTGCAATGACTGCCATCCTGAAACGCAGCATACAAACAGTGTGTGCGGAGTCTGGAAGTTCACACTTGACTAAACCAAACTGTACATCTCTGATGTGAATCTACTTAACAGGGGAAAGACAATGAGAATCTATTTCCATGTAAAAGTATGCCCTGGAGTGCAAGTGCCTCACTTGGCCACACCAGTAGAGGAGGGGTGGCGTTGGCAACATTAGAAACAACTGTATCTTCATCCACATTCGCATGGGCCTGACTGATGCCACATGTATCTGTCATCCTGCCCTTTTTCACAATTTATGACCTATGGCTGTGTGTATTTGAGTTTGTATTTCCTTTAAATCATCTTCCAGTTCATCATCTTCTCTCTCTCTCTCTCTCTCTCTCTCTCTCTCTCTCTCTCTCTCTCTCCTCTCTCTCTCTCTCTCTCTCTCTCTCTCTCTCTCTCTCTCTCTCTCTCTCTCTCTCTCTCTCATGCGTTTGTTGAGTGAGCGAGTGGGAAGCGTGGTGAGTGTGTGGACTATTCAATAACGGTGAAGTTAAGTTTGAACGCTAGTGTGGAAGAGTGCAGTTTGGCTGTCGGAGAGGTGGTTGGCTGCGAAAATGTTCTGTCAGCATCGAGAATGAACAACGCAGTTGTTGTTTTTTTGAAAACCGTTGAATTAGCAAACTTGTTGTTGAAATTGGTGTTGTCATTGACAATGTTTTTGTTCCAGTGTTACCGCTGTCTACTCCGTGGCACTATATAAAAAACGTGGTGTTATTGAAATTTTTGGAGAGGCATGGCAGATTGGTTTCCCCAATCAAAATGATTCAGATTGGTTGCAAATCGACGTTGCTGAAGCACGTAGTGTCTTTTAGACGTTTTGTTTACATGGTATTAAAGGACAACAAGGAGGAATTAGATTTGACGTTTAATTTTAATCACGACGACTTCAACTATGTAGTTTATGCTACGACTAATAGCATGAAATGCCTTAGTTGTGGTGAAATAGGACAACTCGTGAGGGTTTGTCCAAAAAAAGATGAGAAATCAAAGACAAAAGTTTCATCAGTCTCCGTTGAAAGGGTTGGTGAGGATGAGGGGACAGTACCAATTGTTAGGAGTGAGGTGCCTACAACAGTGGTAGTTGATGAGAACACTGTACAAAAACCTGTAGATGCAAACGCAACAGTTTCATCAGGTGATGCTGCAGCTTTGAAGGAAAAGGGGAAGGAGCGAGTGGCAGTGGCAGTTATAGGAGAAGCCTCTGTCCCTGATGAAAGGCATCAGTTAACTGATGGTTTAGATATGCAGGGTTCGGTAATTAATCAAGACATGGAGGTGGAAGGCGGGGATCTTTACTCTGAGAAGGAACAAGATGATTGTGTTTTCAAAACACCGCAAAAGAGGAGAATGAAACAGAACCACTACAGTAATTAAAAAAAACTGGGAAATAGCCAAACTGATACTGAAAGTGACACTGACCTTTCAGAATGTAGTGTTACTTTTGATCAGACAAAAGATGGGTCTTCAGAACAGTCTTACAGTGTGGATGATGTTAAGCTCTTTTTGAGAGTAACAAAGAATGCAAGAAATGTGCGTATTTCAGAGTACTTTCCTGATCTGGAGCAATTTGTAGAAAAAGCAAAGAGTTTTAGGAGTGAAGGCCTTTTTTCTGATCAAGAGGTTTACAGACTGAAAAAAAATCTCACAAAAGTATATTTTCAATTAGGAATTAATGCTGAATAGTTTTAAATCACACTTATGATTGCGTTTTTTTTTGTGTCTTGATTATCCTTTTCTTTTCTTTAATGAAAGAGTTTCATTTTGCTTCCCTTAAGTTAAATGGGGCACGAGAAGGGAAGAAAAGGTTTGAATTATATGAGTTAATGAAGATAAAGAAAATAGACATTCTGTTTGCACAAGAAACTCATAGTGATGTTTCCAATGAAGAAGATTGGGCAAAAGAATTTGATGGGTTAACCATTTTTAGTCATAATTCATCTCTGAGTGGCAGTGTTGCTATTTTATTTTCTAAAAACTCCATTCCAATTTCTTATGAAGTAGAAGAAGTTGTAAAAGGCAGATTTTTAAAAATAAGGGCTCAATTTGACAATGCATTTTATTGCTTCGGTTGTATTTATGCTCCCACCAATGCAGTTGAAAGAATGGGCTTTCTGAATGCATTATGTAAAGCATTAAGTGATTGTAATACTGAGGATTTGTTCTTAATTGGAGGAGATTTTAATTGCACTGAATTTGCCTCAGATAGAAATCATGTTGAGCCTCATATGGCTTCTCGAAAAAGGCTAATTCAGTTTATAGAAACGCATGATCTTGTTGACATTTGGCGGAATTTTTACAAGCCACAAAGACAATATACATGGGTTCATTCTTGTAATAATAGGTTGTCTTTAGCAAGATTGGACAGATTTTATGGTTTTGGTCATCAACTCAACCTTTTTAGAGATTGTTATATCATTCCAGTTAGTTTTTCAGATCATAGTCTAGTACAGTGTTTTTTAACTTTAGGATCCATAAAACCGAAGAGTGCAATGTGGCACTTTAATAATAGTCTTTTAATTGATATGGAATTTAAAGATATCTTTAAGTTTTTTTGGAATGATTTTAGAACCACTAAATCTGATTTCCAATCGTTGCAGCAGTGGTGGGATTTTGGAAAAACGCAAATCAAGCAATTGAGTCAACAGTATGCTTACAACATCACTAAAGAAATAAACATTTCAATGGTAAATCTAGAAAATGAAATAAACAAACTACAAGAATCTATTGGAAATGAACAAAATCAAGAGCTTATTGGAATTTTAAATCAAAAAAGCAAAGAATTGGCAAGAATTCTACCTGAAAGTACAAGGAGCTCTGATCAGATCCCGGTTTAAGAATATAGAGTGGATGGATGTATCTTCCAACTTTTTTTTTAATCTGGAAAAGAAAAATGGCCAAAAAAGATGTATACATGCTTTGCGTTCTAAGGATGGTGCACTCTTGTCGAATCATACAGAAATTCAGAAGAGAGCGGTAGAATTTTATGAAGAACTATACAGCAGTGAACTTATACACAGGTCAAACACTAATGTGTTTATTGAGGATCTTCCTCAGGTGACTGAAGAGGCGAACGCCGGTCTCTGTAGAGAGATAATGTTAGAAGAGCTGAGGAAAGCTCTTCAAGGCATGGAATGCGGCAGAGCACCAGGAATAGACGGCCTATCTGTAGACTTTTATAAGTCTTTTTGGCCTGAGATTGGTGCCGATCTGCTTGCAGTCATCAACGAAAGTCTAAACAGTGGAAGGTTACCACTGAGCTGCCGTAGAGCAGCGCTGACTTTACTGCCCAAGAAGGGACACCTGAGTGAAATAAAAAACTGGAGGCCTGTGTCATTGTTGTGTAGTGATTATAAAATTCTGTCCAAGGCATTAGCAAATAGATTGAGTGGGGTTTTGGAAGAAGTCATTCATACTGATCAGACCTATTGTGTGCCAGGAAGGCAAATTTTAGATAATATTTCTTTTGTTAGAGACATGTTTGACATCAGTAAGCTCTTTGATGCGGATTTTGGGTTGATTTTAATAGATCAAGAGAAAGCGTTCGACAGAATTGAACATATTTATTTATGGGAGGTTTTAGAAGCTTTTGGGTTTAATAACATATTTATTGATAAGTTAAAAGTTCTTTATTGTGATGTTGAAAGTCTGTTGAAGGTAAATTGTGACTTGTGTGCCCCCCTTTTGTGTTTTTAGAGGTATCAGACAAGGTTGTGCTCTTTCTGGTATGTTATATAGTTTAACAATTGAACTCCTTTTAAGGAGGTTTAGAGCAGATTTAAAGGGTGTTAATATTCCAAATTGCTAAAAGTATTTAAACTATCAGCTTATGCTGATGATATTGTCATTTTCATTAAAGAACACAGCGATGTGTCAAGGATAACAAAGATTTTAAGGGATTTTATGCTTGTTTCCTCCGCTAGAGTAAATTGGAATAAAAGTGAGGCTATCTTGGTTGGAAAGTGAACTCATGGACAACCCAGTCTCCCCAGTCTAAAGTGGAGTAGAGATGAGTTTAAATATTTTTTAAATATTTTGAGGGGATAGAAGAGAAAATTGTGGGTCGTTTGAATAAAAGTTTTTACTTTCTAATATGTCATATAGAGGGTGGGTGTTAATTATTAACAATTTGGCAGCCTCTACTCTTTGGCATTGGCTAGCATGTATTGACCCCCCAGCACTTCTTCTGAAAAAAATTCAATCTATTTTAGTTCATTTCTTTTGGGATAATTTACACTGGGTGCCACAAAGTGTTTTGTATCTGTCTAAAAATGAAGGGGGACAAGGTCTGATTCATCTACAGAGTAGAGTGGCCGCTTTTCGGCTAAAGTATGTACAAAGGTTTCTTGAAAGTTCTGAAAATGAGAATTGGAGTTTGGTTGCTTCCATTATTTTTAGGAATTGTGAAGGTCTGGGTCTTGACAAGTCTTTGTTCTGGACGAACCTTAAGAAGTTTTCTGTATCTAATGGCTCGTTTCCACTGAGCAGTACGGTACGGTACAGTACGGTTCGGTTCGGGTCAGTAAACCATGATGCGGCTAGCGTTTCCACTGCCAACAGTACCCTACTTGATAGGCGTGGCGTTTGCTGGAAAGAAGCGATCAACGTCATTTTCGCGCGAAGAAGAAAGCGACAAAGTAAACACCAATGGATGGCATACAGCAGATCTTGTCCTTGCTTCTCGGCATGTTTGTCACAAGAAGACAAGCACCGACATTAGATTAGGCATTTTTCAATACCAAGTACGCAAAGTTCTCAGCAGAAGGAGTCCCGAGGACGCGAGTGCGGTAATTCTCTAAATTGAACAGCACGTTCTGAAAGCGTTACTCGGCTCGCTCTGCATGTATATTTTAGGCAACAATAAAACGAAATATGTTATAAAACACCACTCTGCCTCTTTTCGTTTTCATTTAAATAGATTTTAAACATTATAGGCACACAAGTGTGGTTCAGGCAATAGACCTGATATTATTCACACTGCATGTATAACGTTAGATTATTTTTAACATAACGAAATATGAAACACACCCCTGCATCTTTTCGTTTAATTTTAAAAATATTAAACATATTCCAGACAATATGCATTTGTACAAATGCTGCAATAAACAACATTACAGTGATAATCTTGTAATAAAATAAATAATAACAAAACTCAACCAAATCAAAACTCTTTTTGTTAAATTTCAGTTTTATTAATAATAGCCATTATAAAAGTATACATAAAAGGTAACGTTACAAGAAGCTATACAATAAGAAATAAAGCAAACAATTCAGTCAAAATACAAATTCAGCGCTAGTCTAACGTTAACGTTACAACGGAAAAGTTAAATAGCCTAAATATATGAAACTTCACTTAGCCCTCAGCCAAAACGATTGGCCAGGGAACGAATTATCGATTCACGAGACCAAAGATCACCCGTTAGATATACACAAGACCAGTGGTGTAGTCTACGTGATACGCATGTATACGCCGTATACCCACTAGAAAATGTCAAGGATTTCCGTATGCCCACTAGAAAATGTCAAGGATTTCCGTATACCCACTAGGAAATGTCAAAGATCTCCGTATACCAACTTTAAAACGCGTGAGGATTCGTAACAACATCGTTTTGTGAAAGAATTTTCATTCATAAATTAACCCCGCCGTGACGTCTGTGTTTGCGCAGCGACACGGATCGAATCGAATCGCGGAAGCCAGCAACAAATGTAACAAATAACCTAGGCTACTGTAAAGCCGAACGTCACGCAATTTAGCCATTTTTGAATGAATAAATCAAAAGTAGGCTAATGATAGAATCAAATCTCGATATTTACTAAGTGTCTATGAATATTAAAGCTCAAAAAGACTGCTATTGAAATAAACTCTGAATGTTCTGCGTGTTTCTGTGAATGAGCGCTCAATGTGTGCTCTAGCCTACTGCACACTGAACACTACACACTGAACACTACACACTGACGCGCGCGTGACACTCGTGGTGTTTTCAGCGTCTATGAGGAGAACATGCACACACTTGAACTTCATTGCAAAGCTTTTATGAGAGTCACTTCACAAGAATTTTACCATTTCATTTGATAAAACTACCGTCGTTCATTATCATATACACACTCACAAACTTTAAAGTCTTCATGACAACCTTTCAAAAAGGCTGGGGGCTGGTATATCACAGTATACTCACTACAAAAAACTAGACTACACCACTGCACAAGACAAATTACCACTAGCTGCTACAGAGCCAGCGGGCAAACTTCAGAACGACCAGCCGAGGAAAGGCTGTTCCGGCCGGGGAACATGAGCGCCGAGCGCCCGTGATCGCCGGGAATGGATCAATTTATCATAAATCATTATAAATAAACCACAGATTTGAGCTTTAAACAACTACATTCTCGCCTGAAAAACTCTTAAAACTACAGTTCGTGAAAGAATAACCGTAGTATTTTATTCCAACTGTATATTAAAAAATGGCGCTTCTTATGTTCTTATGTTGTCATTCCCCTTGTAGCACGTGCAAGTGACGATACTCTTTCAACCAATCAGCGTTCTGCAGTGAGTCTAGCTCCACCCTTTAGTACCGGTTCGGCTTTTTGGTACCATTCACAACTTTTGACAGTGGAAACGCAAATAATTGCGTACCGTACCGAACTGTACCGTACCGTACCACTCAGTGGAAACGGGCCATAAGTTACCTATTTTTTATTGTAATTTATTCAAAGTATGGTCACTTTTTAAAGTATCGAGAAGTGAAATAACGGACTCTTTGTACTGGACTCTTCAAGAACCGTTGATTTGTGGATCACGTTTGGATGTGTCAAATGAGGGATGTTTTCCTGCTTTGATGGACGTACTCATTAAATCTCACATCGTTACTCTTGGAAGCCTAGTTCGTATAACTGGACATGATTTATCTGACTCTAAAGCAATGGAAGAAAAGTTGAAGATGAGGTCAACACTGGTAGTAACCCGGCTGTTGTCTAAATGGAAAGAAATCATTACCAAAGAAGAGTTAAAAATGTTAAAAGACTTTGAAGAAGGTTGTGTTCAACCAAAGAATGATGATCCTTTTCCGAATTTGTCTTTGAGTCCTGAAGGTTGTTGGGAAAAGAAAAAGCATCTAGTAAAGCTATGTATGAGTGTTGTGTTAAAGGTCCAATATGTAGGAATTTTGTAATAAAATATCCAAAAATCACTTGCACAGTGTGATATATTTCCTGTAGTTGTGTACTTACAATATCCCAAAAGTCTCCAAAGATTTTTTATTTCAGAGAAATTCCAATTTTAAATAAGTGGCGGTCCCGGCCAACTAATGTGGCCTGTCAATGACGCAATATCCGCGCTATCCTCGGTTTCCGCTCGAAATGCCATAGCCATGATGTAACCATGGCGACAGACATGGACAACTGCGTAATGCATTTAGCGCCACAAAGTTCTTGTTTCGTTCAAACATAAACCATGGCAAGCAGACTTTGGGACAAACAAGGAGAACTAAAATGAGGATCAATATCAGCGGGGCGTTTTTGAGATGCCGAGAGCTCCACGTCCGCGACTAACTTGGACTCGACAGAGCTTCACAATGATGACATGTTAGAATATGGTCAGTACGTTTTTCTAATCTTGATCTAACGTTAGCTGCTATGTTTCATAGGCTATAGAAAACGAACTAACACGTAGAATAACATTATAACTTTCAACACACATTTAAATGCCATTTAGTGTGATAGTGTAACGTTAGACCAAGTGAAACAGTGCTGCGTTCCCTCACAAGTTTAATTCGTCTAATAAACTGACCTGTGTGAGTAATCCAGCACTTGCGTGTAGTTCTGTAGAATTAAATGTCCTTATTCCTTTATATCCACGAGACTCGCGTGATATACTTTATATCCGTATGATTCGCGTGTGATATACTTTATATCCGTGTGACTCGCGTGTGATATACTTTATATCCGTGTGACTCACGTGTGATATACTTTATATCCGTGTGACTCGCGTATGATATAGGCTACTTTATATCCACGAGACTCGCGTGATATACTTTATATCCGTGTGACTCGCGTGTGATATACTTTATATCCGTGTGACTCGCGTGTGATATACTTTATATCCGTGTGACTCGCGTGTGATATACTTTATATCCGTGGGACTCGCGTGTGATATACTTTATATCCGTGTGACTCGCGTATGATATAGGCTACTTTATATCCACGAGACTCGCGTGATATACTTTATATCCGTGTGACTCGCGTGTGATATACTTTATATCCGTGTGACTCGCGTATGATATAGGCTACTTTATATCCACGAGACTCGCGTGATATACTTTATATCCGTGTGACTCGCGTGTGATATACTTTATATCCGTGGGACTCACGTGTGATATACTTTATTATATCCGTGGGACTCACGTGTGATATCTGTCTCTTTAGCAATCGCGACCTGCTTCACACCACTGTAATGTTAAAAAACATGAGTGTTTTCACTCATCCATAAACATTATTAGCTAGATCAATGTTTTGCTTGACAGCAAGTCCCGATCGACTTAAAATGCTTCCAAGATCGACGGGTTGGTGATTCCTGTAACTGTTTTCCGGTCAATGACAAGAGTAGCCTACTAATCAGCTGTCTCACGAACGTAACCAGCACGTTTATCCCCACATAGCAAACACAGCGAGGGTGAAGAATTAAGTTACATGAAACAATCCAACTACATATTTACACCACTGACAAGGGAAAACACTCACGGTGTTTATGACTAGCTTCTTCTAGCTTTCTGCGGCTTCTCTTTCAAGGTAGTGACGAAACGCGCTCTGTAACGCTGTCGGCTACAGTAGAAATATGACGTCATAATATGGCGGCCTTCATAGAAGGGGATTCCCGCGCTTATGTAGATATAAATGCCTAATTCTAAGGTAATAAAAACATTACGGTTTATTAAGTAAGTTCTTTATACACAATTGAACACATAGTTATGGATGTCATATTGCATTTCTGTTAATAAATAGTCAAAAATGTTACACACTGCACCTTTAAACCTCTCAGCAGGTTAAGAGCTTGATTATAGAGCTTTAGCT
This sequence comes from Chrosomus eos, assembly GCA_036326025.1. Taxonomy (NCBI): domain Eukaryota; kingdom Metazoa; phylum Chordata; class Actinopteri; order Cypriniformes; family Leuciscidae; genus Chrosomus; species Chrosomus eos. Next base: position 354,698 of record JAZAVI010000215.1, read on the forward strand.
GTCAATAGCCATTTTGGCTTGCAAAAATGGTAAACATGGCAGTTTTGGCTTTCTCGTTGTTTTGATTCCTGCTTGCTACATGGAGTGGAAGAAAAACAGAGGGAAATAGTTACTGTTCATCCTGTGATCATGTGGAGATAGTTGTTTAGCACTCTTATTCAGTGCAACAAATACATGTGTGTAAGGGACAATGCAGACAGACAGACAGATGTATATATATATATATATATATATATATATATATATATATATATATATATATATATATATATATATATATACAATATACATATATACAAATACATGTGTGTAAGGGACAATGCAGACAGACAGACAGACAGATGTGTATATATATATATATATATATATATATATATATATATATATATACATCTGTCTGTCTGTCTGTCTGCATTGTCTCTTACACACATGTATTTGTATATATGTATATTGTATATATGTATATATATATATATATATATATATATATATATATATATATATATATATATATATATACATCTGTCTGTCTGTCTGCATTGTCCCTTACACACGTATTTGTTGCACTGAATAAGAGTGCTAAACAACTATCTCCACATGATCACAGGATGAACAGTAACTATTTCCCTCTGTTTTTCTTCCACTCCATGTAGCAAGCAGGAATCAAAACAACGAGATATATATATATATGGATGGATGGATTAACAGACATACAGTCAGTCAGTGCCTGATGCTGAATTAAACTGCAGTTTATCCAGGGGTGTAAAAAACCTAAGGGTGTAATCGCCTGTGTTTCTCTGCTTGAGAGGGCCTGCAGGTGTTGGCAGCTTTTTACACTAATCACAGTTTATGCTCACAGGCTTCCTCTCTTTCACATACACAAACAGACAACTTACCAAGCCAGTACTCTCCAGTGATTTTGCCAAATCCTTCTCTGTAGGAGTCCCACTCCCTGAAGAAGTTCACAGACCCATCCTCCCTGCGCTGGATCACCTGACACACACACAAAGCATAACAGAATGATGCATAACCAATTAAAATAGAAAATGTGTGGTCAAAACCTTTTTAGTGGGTTGCAGGGTAAATATTAAGTTTTTTTTTAAATGACTGTTTTAATGACATTTTTTTAATGATCATAATGTGGCTTCACACAAAGAAAAGGGTTTTTGAATTAAGTACAACTTCTGTATGAATTCAATGCTCTTCCTCAGAGTAAATCTGTGATAATTGTGGAAGATTAAATCAAACTCTCTCAGTAGACTGATATGACACCTGAATAAACATCATGATGAAACAGCTCAGCATCTGATCTTATAAGGATAATATTATTTAATGAGGTATGATATCTTGATCCAGTCAAAAGTGACTCAAAAGAGTAGGACTTAAACCCCCAATTTCCACCAACTGCGGAACGGCTGCGGATCCGCTCAGGAACGGCGGCGGAGTCAATAGGTTTCCATGAAAGTCAATGTGTGTATTTTCACTGACTGCGGAACGGCTGCGTTCCGACTCCGTCCCAGCTCCGGCGACCGCAGCCCTCCGGAGAAGATACGCAGAGTTTCTATTTTTGCCGGATGCCGGAGAGCGCCGCAGGAAGTCGAGCACAGAAACAAAATAAAACATCCGGTAATTTTCAAAATAATATACTCCGTGCTTACGGCGAATCGTATTTCCCTTCACTACACCTCGAAAACGTCATAATGGGCGGAGATTTTGTTTTATATACTTTTTTCTTTTTCCACAAGAACAATAGTTAACTTTATTTACACAGCCTACTCCTTTCCCAATACATTCATAATAGACATTTAGTATTTTATAAGTTGATTATATAATTATAAATATTGTATGGTAGAATCACAATAATTTCCACAAAAAAGGGATCAGCAGGTCAGCACAGAGTTTCCCCTCTACTCCTCTGGATGGAAACAAACTTGCTGGTTTTGTGATTCTGTTTAGAAACATCATCATCATACGTAAATTTGGGAGATATCGTATGTCCTCGTGACTTCAGCTGTCAGTCATGGCCGCAGCCGTTCCGCAACAAATCCGGATCTGGTAGGTTTTGAAGGACGGCGGAGCACGGATCCGACACGCAGCGGAGCCGATCCGCAGCCGTTCTGCAGTTGGTGGAAATCCGGGGTTAAAGAGCTTTTTATTAATTTGCGTACAGACACATCCACAACACATACTGTACAGTGCCAAAAGTTTGAGTATCTGTAATCCTTCTAGGTAAGTGGCATATTTTCAAAACTAATAATTACTTTCATTTCATTGATGCAATGTTTTAAGCCTGTTACCAACTGTCCGGGATGGCTCAAAGAGGAAGACAAAGATGAAGGAAAAGCAAGGCTTATTTAGATAACTCAACGATAGTCCAACATGCATAACAGGGTGTAAAACACAAGCAACATCAGCCAACTGAAGAGTGCACTGAACGAAACTAAATACTAAGGTTAATGAGGGACACAATGATAAACACTTGATCTGATTAAATTAATTACCATGACAACTGATAATTGGCGGGGAAACTGAACAAAGGAACACAAGTGACTGAACATGACAAACTAAAGTCCATGAAAATGAATCTAAGATTGAGTGTCTGTGAAACCAACCAATTTGCAGCATACTTGGCATTAATTATTGTAATTGTTAATTAATGTGAGTGTGAAAAGTACAGGTAGATGGAAAACCTGCTAGGCATTGCTGCCGGTCGCACCTCCTCCGGTGCCCACGGGTCAGCTGCAGGGTCATCAGCCAGGAACCACCATTCACCAACGTTTCACTCCTTTAATCCTGGAACGTCTCCTGGTGGCGAAGCAGTGACAGGGACGTCTCCCTGTCATCCCCTGCAGCTGATAGATGTTGCCCTCTGCTGCTGTTAATGGGGTTAGTTGTTCTTTCCCCAGCTCTTGTCTTTCCTCCTCAGCCAGAGCCAAAAGCTCCCCTTCTCTGCCTCCTCCGCTAGCTCTTTGGTTGCCTTCTTTAGGTTCCCTCCGGTCACTCCTATGTCCCTCAGAAGGCGTGCGGTTGACAGTCCCACGTAGCCTCGGCATCCAACCTCCACTGGATAGATGGAGGTCTTCCAGCCAGCCTCCCGGCACTCAGCAGTCAGCTCTGAGTACTTGGCCTTCTTACGTTCATAGGCGGCCTCCATCCCCTCCTCCGCTGGTATTGTAAGCTCAATGAGGAGCACGGATTTGACCTTGTTAGACCACACCACTATGTCGGGGCGGAGAGATGTAGCAGTAATCTCGACCGGGAAACGAAGCTGCCTGTCGAGATCAACTCTCATGTTCCACTCCTGGTCAGGGGAAAACGGCCTAGCTGTTTCTCTTGGCCTGAAGTTTCTTCTTCCCCCATCTTCCGTGACAAAGGTGATGTGGTTGTGGTTCTCTGCTGAAGGTACCCCTTTGTTGCCCTGTCGACGCCTCTCTATCACCTCGGCTAGCTTTCTCAGGACCTGGTCGTGACGCCATCTATAGCGTCCCTGGGAAAGCGCAATCTTACAGCCTGACAAGATGTGCTGGAGGCTTGCGTTAGGGGTATTACAGAGTGTACAGCCTTCCTCACTCCCGAACCACTGGTGAAGGTTCTGAGGACAGGGAAGTGTGTCGTAGGTTGCACGGATAAGGAAGCTGAGCCTTGCCTGCGGGATTTTCCACAGGTCTGCCCAGGTGATGTTTCGGTTTACAATTCCCTCCCAGGTTGTCCACCTTCCCTGTCGGCCCTGCGACACAGCCTTGACCTTGTAGTGCTCTTTCTCCATTCTTGTCACCTCCGCCACCACCATCTCCTTCCTCTCTTTGTGGTTGGTCTTGGACCAGAACCGTGGCGCTTCTCCCCACCCTAGCCCTGCTCTTCCTGCCTGGACTCTGCCGACAATCTCTTGATGTTGCAGACGACTAACAGCTTGGTCGACCTCCGTTTGGGCGTTCCACTTTCGGCCTGTCCGAACCTTAGGGTTTGCATTCCTTACAGTCTGGTCAGCAGACTCTCTCAACTCGAGAACCAGCCTGGTCTTTTCCTGCTTATAGCCCAGACTGATTGATTGAAGTGGCAGCTGCAGGGTGTTCCTTCCGAAGAGGCCTGTTTCTGAGAGGCACCGTGGCAGCCCCAACCACTTTCGGATGAATGTGTTGGCTTTTCCATCCATCTTGCTTACAGTGGATGAGGGGATCTCACTCATTTTCAGTGGCCACATCACCCTCCTATAGAGTGTAAACTGGTGGCACCAGACCTTGTACTTTCCTGGGAGTTGGCTTTGGTCGATCTTTGCCAGTCCTTCTGAGAGCTGTTTCATCACAGTTCTCCCCATCTGTTTGTCCGTAAGCTCTGCCGTGTACTGCCTCCCCAGGCTTTTAATGGGTTGCTCAGAGAGGCGTGGGATTTTCTCTCCCCCTACGACGAAACAGGTGCTGTCATTTCTGACTCCTCTTCTGAGAGACAGGCTCCGTGATTTTGAAGGCTTGATCCTCATTCGTGCCCACGCCATCAACTCGTCCATCCTTTTCAGCAATCTTGATGTGCATGCTGCTGTCTGAAGGAGGCTGGTGACATCGTCCATGTACGTCCTCAGTGGGGGTAGTCTCTGCCCTGATGGTAGTTTGATCCCCCCAACCATTTGTCTTGCTCCGACGAGGATTACCTCAAAGGCTGACACGAACAAGATGGGAGAGATGGCACAACCCATGGCGATTCCTACTTCTAACTGTTGCCACCCGGTGGTAAAATCTTGGAGGGCAAAGCACATTTGCAGGTCATTGAAGTAGGATGCAACCATGTTCTTTATGCAGGAGGGCATATGGAAGAACTCCATGGCGTAGGTTATCAGCTGGTGTGGGACTGATCCATACGCATTAGCAAGGTCGAGCCAGACGACATGCAGGTCTGTCTTCTCCCGTTTGGCCTTCTGGATCTGGTCCCAGATCATTGTAGAGTGCTCTACACACCCTGGGAAGCCTGGGACTCCCGCCTTCTGGCAGTTGGTGTCAATGTAGCCATTCTCGAGAAGGTAGGTGGTCATCCTTCTGGCCAACACTGAGAAGAAGATTTTTCCTTCTACGTTCAACAGAGCGATGTTTCTGAACTGGCTAATGTCTTTGGAGTTCACTTCCTTGGGGATGAAGACCGCTACAGCTCTTTGCCACTCAGATGGAATGAGTTGCTTTTTCCAGGCAGTTCTCATGAGGTACCATAACAGCTCTAATACCTTGGGGCAGTTCTTATAGAGCTTGTAGGGGATTCCATTGGGGCCTGGCGCTGATGAAGACCTTGCCTTCTCCACGATTTGCCTGACTTCACTGAGCTTAGGTGGCATGATGTTGAACGCAGCAGTCGGTGGTGCAGGTTTAGGCACGTACCCTGGTGTTCCTAATGGGACGTTCCTTACTGGATCGCTGTACTGTTCTCTGACGTGCTGTTCCAGTTTCTCCCTGGTGGTTTCGAGTTTCCCACTCTTCTTCTCCTCCAGCAGCTGTCTGGCATGTTTGAAGGGGTCTTTGAAGAATCTGGCTCGTTCTTTCTGTTTCCGTTTGCTGCGCTTGCGGATACGTTCAGCCCTGCGAAGCCTGGACAGTCTTTGCCTCACCTCCTCCCACAAGGCTTTCAGACCCTCTTTTTCTGCCAGCGTTGCCTTCCTCCAGTTCTTCCTTAGTTGTCGGCGCCTTCGCACTAGGAGGTCAATCTCCTTTTCCCTCCTTCCCTTCTCTCTTTGAGCGGTCCTCTGGATGGAGGTCGCTTCGCCAAATCTGTTCTTACAGGCCTGATATAGGACATCCCCGATCTGGTTGAGCTTGGCTTCCGCGCCACCTCTAAGAGATCCTTCCAGTATCTTGGCCAGTTCAGTGTCCAGTGTTCGCCATGCCTCTGTCTCGCATGATTTTGGCCATCTGAGCTTGCTTCTTCTGGTTGGTTTCTTTGGCTCTGCTTTTGGCTCTGTCCTGTGTGAGTTGGTGGCAACTGGGTCTTGGTACTCACATGGGGGCTCTCCCTCCACCAGTGGGCCTTCTTCCTCTGTGACATCTTTGCCTTTTGCAACATTGGGTCCATCGGCTCTGTGGTTTTCGACCTGGCTTTTGGTCCCTCTTGTCTCACCTGCTGGGGCAGTGCAAGGTTGCTGTTGGCCCTTCTGCCTACACTTTCGCTTCCCCTGGTGGATTCGCAACCCCCGGAATGTGGTAGCCTTTTCCCATCCGCATTCACACTTCCGGAGGATCTTCTTTTCTTTTTCTGAAGTTCTAGTATTCATCTCGTTGTCTATTTCCATTGCTGTCGTTACCGTGTGGTCCGTCCTGTTAGGCCCATCTTTCATCCCGCCTCTCGGAGGGCCTGCGGGTTGTTTTTTCTTAAGGTTCTTTGTAGTCATGGTTTTGGGTGTGCCTCTTCAGAGGTACTAGTGGGTTGGGTAACTAGCCGCCCACTCCCGGTGCGGTCTTTCCCTGCTGTCATCCAGTCTTTCCTGGCTGTCCTCCAGTCTTCCCTGGACTCCAACTGCCCTGTTCGCAGTAGTCACTGGGTTACCAGATCTTCAGTGAAAAGTACAGGTAGATGGAAAACCTGCTAGGCATTGCTGCCGGTCGCACCTCCTCCGGTGCCCACGGGTCAGCTGCAGGGTCATCAGCCAGGAACCACCATTCACCAACGTTTCACTCCTTTAATCCTGGAACGTCTCCTGGTGGCGAAGCAGTGACAGGGACGTCTCCCTGTCATCCCCTGCAGCTGATAGATGTTGCCCTCTGCTGCTGTTAATGGGGTTAGTTGTTCTTTCCCCAGCTCTTGTCTTTCCTCCTCAGCCAGAGCCAAAAGCTCCCCTTCTCTGCCTCCTCCGCTAGCTCTTTGGTTGCCTTCTTTAGGTTCCCTCCGGTCACTCCTATGTCCCTCAGAAGGCGTGCGGTTGACAGTCCCACGTAGCCTCGGCATCCAACCTCCACTGGATAGATGGAGGTCTTCCAGCCAGCCTCCCGGCACTCAGCAGTCAGCTCTGAGTACTTGGCCTTCTTACGTTCATAGGCGGCCTCCATCCCCTCCTCCGCTGGTATTGTAAGCTCAATGAGGAGCACGGATTTGACCTTGTTAGACCACACCACTATGTCGGGGCGGAGAGATGTAGCAGTAATCTCGACCGGGAAACGAAGCTGCCTGTCGAGATCAACTCTCATGTTCCACTCCTGGTCAGGGGAAAACGGCCTAGCTGTTTCTCTTGGCCTGAAGTTTCTTCTTCCCCCATCTTCCGTGACAAAGGTGATGTGGTTGTGGTTCTCTGCTGAAGGTACCCCTTTGTTGCCCTGTCGACGCCTCTCTATCACCTCGGCTAGCTTTCTCAGGACCTGGTCGTGACGCCATCTATAGCGTCCCTGGGAAAGCGCAATCTTACAGCCTGACAAGATGTGCTGGAGGCTTGCGTTAGGGGTATTACAGAGTGTACAGCCTTCCTCACTCCCGAACCACTGGTGAAGGTTCTGAGGACAGGGAAGTGTGTCGTAGGTTGCACGGATAAGGAAGCTGAGCCTTGCCTGCGGGATTTTCCACAGGTCTGCCCAGGTGATGTTTCGGTTTACAATTCCCTCCCAGGTTGTCCACCTTCCCTGTCGGCCCTGCGACACAGCCTTGACCTTGTAGTGCTCTTTCTCCATTCTTGTCACCTCCGCCACCACCATCTCCTTCCTCTCTTTGTGGTTGGTCTTGGACCAGAACCGTGGCGCTTCTCCCCACCCTAGCCCTGCTCTTCCTGCCTGGACTCTGCCGACAATCTCTTGATGTTGCAGACGACTAACAGCTTGGTCGACCTCCGTTTGGGCGTTCCACTTTCGGCCTGTCCGAACCTTAGGGTTTGCATTCCTTACAGTCTGGTCAGCAGACTCTCTCAACTCGAGAACCAGCCTGGTCTTTTCCTGCTTATAGCCCAGACTGATTGATTGAAGTGGCAGCTGCAGGGTGTTCCTTCCGAAGAGGCCTGTTTCTGAGAGGCACCGTGGCAGCCCCAACCACTTTCGGATGAATGTGTTGGCTTTTCCATCCATCTTGCTTACAGTGGATGAGGGGATCTCACTCATTTTCAGTGGCCACATCACCCTCCTATAGAGTGTAAACTGGTAGCACCAGACCTTGTACTTTCCTGGGAGTTGGCTTTGGTCGATCTTTGCCAGTCCTTCTGAGAGCTGTTTCATCACAGTTCTCCCCATCTGTTTGTCCGTAAGCTCTGCCGTGTACTGCCTCCCCAGGCTTTTAATGGGTTGCTCAGAGAGGCGTGGGATTTTCTCTCCCCCTACGACGAAACAGGTGCTGTCATTTCTGACTTTTATATAACTTTATAACTGTAAAACTTTAGAATATACATTCTAGCTGTACTTGGTAACCATTCACTGAAGATGCAGAAATATACTGCGTATGACACATTGTATTCATAGTAGCCAACAACATCGGGTCAGGTCAATATGTATTTAATTCAGTAAAGAAGTGAGACGGAGGGAGGGTTGATCCAGTACAGGATGACAGCTGTCAGTCATCTTAAAGGTTTTGCTCTCTCCCACATCACTCCCGCCCAGTAGCTGCCCTGGAGGCTCCTGGGAGATCAACCCTGCCTGCACTGAACCGAAGCAGACATTGCTGTCAAGGTTGAAATTAAACATGCATCCACACACACATACAATCATGCTTGAGTGTTATCTTGCCTTTTTTTCTACAGATTTAAGGCAGGCGAGTACTGAAGGTCAAAGAGGCATTGGCCATCACTGTCTAACAATAGTGGCAACGAAGGCAGAGAAAGCGAGAGAGAGTGAGACAGGAAGTATTAAAGGTGAAATCAGAATTGGCCAACCCCAATCTCGCTGTCCCTGTCACCTTACAGCTTTCAGGAATGAAGCAATCTCTTTCCAACACATATACATAAAAGAACAGCGGCTTTAATTTGTAATGTAGAGGTTTTCCCCAAACATGTTTATGGTAAGTTTGTTATTCCCCAACGAGAACTGATCACATATTATAAGGGACAGTTCATCCAAAGATATATATAAAAGAACAGCGGCTTTAATTTGTAATGTAGAGGTTTTCCCCCAAAATATTTATGGTTAGTTTGTTAATCCACAATGAGAACTGATCACATATTATAAGGGATAGGTCATCCACAAATGAAAATTCTGTCATATTTTACTCACCCTTGATGATGATGTTAAATGTGGAACTCAAAAAAATAATGATAAATGTTTTAGCTGTTTATGTCCATTCAAGTCACCAGCAATCTAAACTTTCCAGTTCCTAAACGGACAGTTAAAATTAATTCCTTACAGCCTGACTGGTATATTAAAATCTTTGAAAGTGACACAGTCGATTTAAATATGAACAGATCAAAAAGCCTTTATTTACTCTCCAATAAAAAATAAAAAACATAATTATGAATGCACAAATATATAGACTATGTCAAATATAGCTACATAAACCTCGAATGTCACTACGATTGATCATGTGACATGAGAAAACAAATTAGGTTTGACGTTAGTTTGATGTTTATGTTGTTTTACAGTTTTTCTCAATTGCTAAAACACTGAAATCCATTGGCTGAACAAAGTTCTCAGTTGCCTGAATTCATTTAGCTAATTGTGGAGTCTGTTGTCAATACCGTAAACAATTTCACATGGTAAAACACAATTTGCAGATCTCACTTAGACTTTTCAGCAAAACTCTGAACACATTCTCATTCTCAAAACACATTCTGCACTCTAGTGCACATGTCATCCATACTGGTAAACACAAGTGGCAAAAATCAAATACAAATAGAGAACACATGTCATTTGATTGAACACAACCACTCAAAACTGATTCAACCTGTTTCAAATGTTGTGACACAACCAATATAAGCCAGTTCAGAGAGCAAACAGGCTGTTGAAGGTGGTGAGGAGAAAGTCTGAGAATGGATAGAAGAAACAATGTGAGAGGACGAGGACAAGTGCGTATGCGAAGTGGGCAACGAGGAGGAGGAGGGCAAGAAAGAGGAAGAGGAGGAGGAGGGCAAGAAAGAGGAAGAGGAGGAGGAGGAGGAGGAGGAGGAGGAGGAGGGCAAGAAAGAGGAGGAAGAGGAGGAGAACTAGGGCAAGAAAGAGGAGGAAGAGGAAAAGGAGGAGGAGGAGGAGGGGGCAAGGAAGAGGAGAAGGAGGAGGAAGAGGAAGACAAAGAGTGGAAATATCTGATGAAATTCAAGCAACAATCATAGACCACGTTCTTGTCCATGGACTGACCCAGGCCAAAGACAAGAAGCACATTGATCACATGTTTGCTCCTTTCATTTGTGTCCCTTTGAGTATCGTATACTGTAGAACAGTGCACTGCTGTAGACTGTACAATGAAAAAATATGAAATTTGTTTTGAGATTAAAAATGTAGTTCTCCCTGAGAACTATATGTTTTGAATAATGTGTTTTAAATTTTTTGGTGTATTGTTTACTGACTGCTTGAAAGTGTATAGCATTTTGATCACTTTGTTTATAATTTGAGAGCAGTGTTTGATTTTGAACACAGGTAAAACTGTTTTGAGAGCAGTGTTTGATTTTGAACACAGGTAAAACTGTTTCGAGGCGAAAGTTTCATTTTGCAAGAGGAGTCAGAGGTTATGTAAATAGTGCTTGATGTTTTCAGAAAATGGAGCAAGGTTTCAGAAATTGTGTTTTAGCAATTGAGAAAAACTGTAAATAGTTTGTGTAAATGTATGTACATTTAAATCTGTTCATCATGCAAAGGTATTGTTTTGCCTCAGATGACATATCAGTTGGATCATATTAATTGCTTTCTATCTTTGTTACAGCTTAAAAGCTTTGGATTAATACTATGGACAAGAAATGTATTTGAAACGTTATAGATGGGTGAATCCTGTAGGACTATAAATATTAATGTAATTTCACACAAAGCTATTAATATAAATAAAATAATTCACACATGAGGAAAATGTTTGTGGTTAATGTGTAGTCTCTATCTATTTTTGCAGGAGGAAAAAAGAATAACCAAAATGTTCAATGAGCGGTTTCATGTTATTCGCACAATCAACAGACTTGATGTCACCACATATAATAGTAGTCTCTCCACACCCTGGTGTTTACAGTAATTGATCCAAAACCCTTACAGTGCAGTGATCTGTGAATCTCGCCCTGTGGTCTTTGTGTCATGACTGTGCCATTTCACCGCAAATGACAAACTGCATCCAAAATGTCAGTCGCTGCAGACTCAACTAATTAAAGATTCTCTTTTAATTAAAGTCACCACCGGAGGATTATGGCAGCTGAGGGCATCGTTGTGGTTCTTCAGTACAGAACCTTTGTTAAATTGATACCCTTTTCCATCATATGATAAAAAAGTGACCTCGCTCGAGAAGGGCTCTGTTGTGTTTGCTAATTGAAGGTTAATTTTTAAGTGCTGTTTGACATTTGATGTGTCATTTGGGTTATGCCTTTCCTCAGGGAATAAGATGAAGTATTAAGCCTGCATTATTAAAAGTTTGAAGTTTATTCGATTCATTAAATATTTAGAAGACCCAAATCGTGACTTTATGGTTACAATTCTTCATTTGTGGAGAGTTATTATTAAGTTTTAATTAATAGCTGTGTCCAATGGAACTGAGCTTTTGAGAATTTTCTTAGCCTTACATTTAGCCTAGGGATTCACCTGTCTTAAATAAAAAATAACTGAAATATGGGCTCTATTTGTATTGGGCTGTCTGTAGGAGAGAGGAAAATTTTATCATTCATCAGTTTGAACCATTTGTCTTTGCACCTCCATTTGTCTATGCTTCTCATCTCTATAGTTATTGTAGATCATTAATCAGTCTCATATGAATTACAAGATTTCAACAGGTTTCAGTAGCAGTAGATTGGAAAATTCAGCTTACATACTTCATTGTACATGGGGATACTTTTATTATGCAGTATTTGTTTTCCACTAGTAAATTATTTATATTCCTACAAGACAACATCATTTCAACACAAAATCAATAAACATTATTCTTTATTGGTAAGACTGGGATTCTGACTCAAATTATTCTGTTGATTTAAATAACAGTGTTATTTCCCCCAACAATTTCACACAGCTAAGAGAATAATTTTCATTAGTCATTGTATAATGTTTGTGTAGCACAATTTATTATGCCCAAATCGTGTGTATTTTTATTTATTTATTTTTAATTAATGATTTAAACAGTTTTTCCATCATGTCATGAGATTTACTTTAATCTTGAGCTCACTTGTGTGCGCTCTTTTAAATTTAGTAATACATACTGAAAATATTATTTTTAAATGCAATTTTGAATTCCCTATGCAACTGAATAAACACCGTTGGTGATGTTTGATAGCAAAAATGTTTGAAAACATCACCAAAGGTGTTTTGTTTGAAAGCAAAGAACCACCACAAAGCAGGTAATTTTAAGGAAAATTCATATATAAGGAAATTTCAAACCAAATACCGTATTGTTTTGAATATAAGATGGCATCTGAAACAAATTATGCTAAAAACATCATTAATAACTTCACTTCATCAGACCGGCCCATGAAACACGTAGATCAGCGGCCCATTTGTTGTTTTCTTGATTGACACTGGGCTGGTCCAATCACATCTTTAAATGCTTCTACCTCTGGGCTCTGAGCGAGGGAGCTGTGTCAGTGTGTATCTGTCAAAATAGTCAGAGAGATGAAGAAACACAAGAAATGTACAGAGAAATAGCGTGAAAAAAGGATACAGCGCCTTCAAGTGGTTGGATAGTGAGGAGGATAAGGAGATAAATGAGTGAGTGTAGAGAACTGCGGTAAGCAGAACTAGGCTACTTTCAGAACACTTAGGCTATGAGTGTAGGAACCCATCACCCAGTTGTACCAGAAAGACTCTGGAGATAAAATGATGTAACAAAAGCATATATTTATTAACAGCCCAGCAATCAAGTATTTATAAAGTTATTTGGCGTAGGCCACGTCTGTAGCGCGCAATCCGAGGGTAGCGGAATCTGCATTTCCTGCCTAAAGACAAAGGCAGGGGCGCAGCCGGCCCCCCGGGAGTTATGGGAAGAGACCATCCTGGTGGTGGTGGGGAGGATGGAGGGGAAGGGACCATTCTGGTGGTGGTGGGGAGGATGGAGGTAATTGTTTTTCGTCAGCATCTGCGAACTATAAGTGATGTAACGATTGAGTCTTCCTGGCAGAACTTACGCTAAAGCTTTAATTTACGCATTATTTCCACATCAGCATATTTGACGATTACGCATTTTACTAGAATTGTAATGAGACACGTTTGTAAACCATGTTTTCTGCCAAAATAAAAGTTCGATGCAGTTTCCGTCAAAAGAAAAGATCATGTGTTTATCTCTTTCAAGTATAGAAATTAGTACAACATTTATTATGAAAGTTTCTTTTATTTTCAGTGCATTTGTTTTACAATAAATGGCTATTACTGCCATGGGATTAATGGCTGTGCTCCAGGGAGAATGGCCACTCCACCCCCAGGCATTAAACTGATCTGGAGAGAGTTCGGGGAGGCTCAGGTAGACCTGTTTGCCTCCTCAGAGACCTCCCACTGCAAGCTGTTTTACTCCCTGACCGAGGGAACACTCAGGACGGATGCACTGGCACACAGCACTGGCACACTTGGGACAGAATCACCGGACTTGGTTCCCAGAACTCATGCTCCTCGTGACAGTCCCTCCCAAATTCCTCTGAGGAAGGATCTTCTTAAATCCTCATATGTGTCTCATATGAGTATGTGCGTGGAGAGTCTGTGTGTGCGCGCGCGCGTCTCATGTGAGTATGTGCGTGGAAAGTCTGTGTGTGCGCGCCCATGTCTCATATGAGTATGTGCGTGGAGAGTTTGTGTGTGCGCGCGCGTGTCTCATATGAGTATGTGCCTGGAGAGTTGCGCGCATCTCGTGTGTGTAGAGTTTGCGTGTATGTGCGTGAGCGACTTTAGGTGTGTCGTTGTGCATTTCATATGTATTTGTTTGAGCATTCAGCAGTATAAATGTTTGCCTACTTAGTAGGCTATACATGTATATGTGTTTTCATATACGTGTGCGTGCTTGAAGTTTGGTTTAACCTGTTAAGCTTCACCCCGAATTTTGAAAAATCCCCAGAAATGGCATACCCAAACTGAAACAGATACAGTTCATGAACCATTTGTTCTAAAAGCACAAGTATGATCTCATTTGAAAGCTGACACCTGGCAGTTTATTGCAAATGTAGAATTAATTATTGTCATAATGAAAAATAAATGTTATAAATAGCTTCAAAGTTTTGTCAAGTTATTAGAAATTTATTTTTATGAAATATTTTCATGAAAATAAAATTGAAGTTGGCCCTGTAGCAATCTAGAAATGCACTGCAGCTAAAGCCACATGTCTGACCATGTTATATTTAAAATCTGAAGATGATATGTCTAAAACTCTTTATTTAGTTAAAGGGTACCTATTATGGCATTTAAAATGTTCCTAATATTGTTCTGGGAGTCCCCAACAACAGTTTTACAAGCATGCAATGACAAAAAACACTTTTGTTGTCTTATAATATGCATTTATTTTTACCTGATTTGCTCACCGACTCCCAAATGAATCGTTTAGCGAGCCATTTTTCCAAACCCCGCCTTTGCGTGACGCTAATCTGTGGTGATATGTTAGACACCCAGCTGACGGGGTGTCATTGGTTGTTGCGCTAGATCTTACCCAGATACAACAGTGCTATTTTCTGATTGGCTAACAACACCAGACGAACAACACCCGAGGAGACCAGGGTTGCCAGGTCTGCACAACACAAAACCAGCCCAATTGCTCGTCAAACTAACCCAATCACGGCCAAAAATATTCAAATAGCGTTCCCGGGTGTTTCCTCAATAACAATCATGTTCCAGTGGATAAAACAATCGCGTCAACCAGCGTGCACTACACAAACAACCCGCGGAAACAGTGCAGGCATACGGACCTGGCAACACTGTAGGAGACGCGCTTGAATCCTGCCGGTTCCACAGTGAGTGAGTTTTGGGCACTGCGGCATATTAAATATATTACAAATAGTTTTTCAGCGTGAGAAATACAATGTGTGGCCGGAGAGCGTGACAAAAGACCGAAATGAGTGACTGTCACGCTCAATGCGTGATGCGTGACACTCGAGAGCCCTGTGACAACTCCATTAACAACGACAAACACTTCACATATTTCAATACAATTGACATTGAAGACCTAAGTTAGCTGCTATAAGCTGCGCTGTGCCTGTGCGTACACAACACACAAAATAATTATAGAACATGATACAAACATAAAAGCAACAGCCTACTTACAGATTGTGATTCGGAGAAGGAAGCTGATCCAAATAAACTCGGTACTGAACCTCCCTCCTTCAGTATCAGCCGGCTCGCAAATTCATACTTTATAGCATTTAGGTTTGTGAAGCAATCATCTTCAAAATGACGCGAACACAGAACAAGTTCGGGCTATAATACTTCTGTGGTATAGTTATGAACTGTAGCCACTGTCTTCAAATGCTCCTCACTGGGCAGATGAAAAAAGTTTGCTTTTGCGTCGCACTTCAAAACACAGCAGCATCTCGTCGACATGATGTTTTCCCTGGTGTCTCCTAATGCAATGAGTGGGCATATCTTATTCAAATAACTTGAACAAGTGACGTACGAAAATGCATCGTTCGTCTATCGATTCATATCAACGACTCAGAGTCGACTCTTACTTTTGAGAGATAATAACTTTGTATACGGTGAACTTTCATATTTAAAACTTTGCAGGATGTTTTCGTTCACTTAGATCTATGTTACACACTACATGAAAGGTAATTTTCAAAATTCCATGATAGGTACCCTTTAATATATTATTTAGCTCCGCTAGTGGGAAAACGCACGGGACTCACTCACCCACAGCCGTTCGTTGCTCTGGTTGGTTATAGCGCTGTCCTATTGCGTGCAGAGGGATTTTGAAAGACAACCGTTTATCCCGCCCCTCAGATTGAGGTATGTCAATGGAGAGTTCCCAGACCTAACATCTTGATGTAGGTCTGGCATGCCAGGCTAGCCCAGACCATAAATATAACCTGAAGTTGTTATTTAGTAGATTTCACTAGGACTGATTTCTCACCTTTTTTATGTACAGTGACAGATGCTGGCATGTCAAAACGGTGTTTGATCCGCATTACCTACAGTATATGATATGATCCGGGGGGATATAAATGTTTTTTTTCCTTAGGCCACTCACATATCACTAAAAAGACAGCAGTTTCTCCCTGAATTCAGAGGGCAAGCACTAATCCATTAGCGGCCAAAGAGGCCGCATCGAAGATATTGACAGTAAAGTACATCAGTATCTGGCCAAAATAAGAAATTTTAAGCCTCGCTGTTGGGGAAGTTCAGCTCTTTGGCGATATCCAGTGCCTTCAGCAGGATGATTCTCTGGTTATGAGCAGCCCCTCATTTATTTTTTGACAACGTACTGACACACTTGCCTGTCAGTTTCTTGCAAGTGGCGGCTTTTAAGACCGTGGTAAGCATTTCTTTGACTGCACTGTAAAAAAATTCCATAAAAAACGGTAGAATGAACCATATAAATTTGAAGGATTTTTCCGTATTTGTCTTTTACAGGTCATTTACCCGTATTTTGAATTACGCGTTGCATTGTGGGAACAAGAACCTGGTGCCGCGGAAAGTAAAAAGACGCAACCGCCATTACACACGCAGATGACCGCGGCCAAAGTTGCTTATTAAAGTCGGATTTCGGGTGTGTGGAAGCCATTCTGACACTTCTGTGGTAAAATACGAAATTTATATTTTGCTAAATGTCAAATAAGCTATTAACGTAACGTTATTTAGTTGCCATCTGGCATGTTAGGAAAATGAATGTCGGAGCCGTCGCGTTTATCATTTTATGCATATCGTCACACATTAAAAGATTTAGTTTACACTCGTGGAGGTTCCCTGATATATGTGTTATATTGTGCCCTCGTTGTAATTTGGTTTAATTACTTTTATTTGTCGGTAATGCGGTTTATTTCTTGACGAGCGCATCCGTTAACCAGCTGTGATAAAATGCAGTAACGTTACTAACGTTAGTTTTTTTCGGAGCAATTTAACGTTAATGCCTTCAAACAAAAGCTACCAGAGGAATCGTCAAGAAAAGTAAAGGCCATTAAGACTTGCTTGATTTAAAAGGCATAAAGATACAACGTAAAGATACTGTGTGTGAAGATGCAGTAACTGTTACAGCTGGATCATGGAAAACACCACTAGTTTTTTTGCCAAATGACAAATGAGGTAAGTTAACGTTGTTTGCGTTAGACTTGTTTTTGTTTTAGACGACACACACACACACACACACACACACACACACACACACACACACACACACACACACACACACACACACACACACACACACACACACACACACCATGACTTTAAACCCCAAATAATGACCATGAAATATTAATCTACATTTTACATGACTGCTGTCTACTCTTCTGCCTGTAACGTTAGTCATTCTTTAACGTTACCATATCCCTCCTCAGTTTGTTTCATTCATAGTTTTTCTGTTGTTTTCTTATCTATTGACAGGACATTGCTGTTGTAGTTTGCATACCAAGCACCACCTGCATGCTGCTTATGGGTTTGTATTTTGTTTTATTACCATTTTATTTATTATTAATTACTACGAGTGTTCAATACGGGCAACACACATTCAAATTTAAAGTCTGAGGAAAAGTGTTGATAGAAAAAGGTGGTTACTGAATACCTGCTTCAAAGATGTGTATGCTTACATGGTCAGTAGAAATACAAATTGTATAGTGACGATTTAAACAACTATGTTTAAAGGGATAGTTCACTTTAAAATGAAAATTCTGTCATCCTTTACTCACCCTCAATTTGTTTCAAACCTGTATGAGTTTCTTTCTTCTGCTGAACACAAAGATATTTTGAAGAATGTCAGTAACCAAACCATTAACTGGAGCCATTGACTTCCATAGTATTTTTTTTTCCCTACTATGGAAGTCAATGGCTCCAGTTAACTGTTTGGTTACTAACATTCTTCAAAATATCTTCCTTTGTGTTCAGCAGAATAAATTCATTCAGGTTTGAAACAACTTGAGGGTGAGTAAATGATGAAAGAATTTTAATTTTAAAGTTAACTACCCCTTTAAAGCAGTTTTTTGAAGTGATCGTGTAATGTAATATCTTTATTAATGTAATATCATTTTGTAATATCTTTTTTGTTTAAGGTGGTGGACATTCAGGATTGCTGTCATTCAAGAAGTTATTATTGACCACATCTCTACCCCATTGAGGCAGTGAGCTACAAAATACCTGAAGAAAATGGCACTTTTCCTGCAGTTCATATAAAGGTAAGCAACATATTTTTAATTAAATGATTTATAGATTGTTATTGTGTTTCTGTTTATTTAGTTGAAAATAATTAAACATATTGTAATGTATAGTTGAGCAGACAAGCTAACATGACATGCAATTGGAGTCCACTGAAAACAAAAGTCTTAGCATTTTATATACAGTGTTTGAATTTGAAAGAATTAGGGATGGCTGATTATTTATAGTTGATAATTTAACAAACTTAAAATACTGTACAATTGTTTTTCAACCAGCCCTGTCCAGCCCTGAACCCTCTACCTGTGTCGGCACGGAGAGAGCAACGACAACCTGGAGGGACAGCTGGGCCGTGATGCAGGCCTCTCGCCACGAGACAGACGGTACGGTTAACCGCAGACAGAACCATTACAGTACACGGTAACTAAATTTGAAACATCATGATGGTTTGGCCACACACTGTTCCCTTCCTCTGTAGTTTTTGGCAGGGCTCGACTGGCCATCGGGCAATTCGGGCATTTGCCCGGTGGGCCGACGTGCTATTTGGGCCGATACATCTCAAACTTATTTTATTTTTATTTTTTTTATCTGACCGGCCCATCAAACTCGTACATCGGCGGCCCATTCGTTTAGTTTTGAATAATTGGCGGGGCTGGGATCTTTGTACCGGTGTAATGCATTGGACAAAAAAAGTCAGAAGGTTTTGTTTTTCTCTCAGACCGGCCCATGAAACGCGTAGATCAGCGGCCCATTGGTTATTTTCTTGATTGACACTGGGATGGTCCAATCACATCTTGAAACACCTCACCCTTTGGGCTCTGAGCGAGCACGAGCCGGCAGTATCTGTTTAAATCGTCAGAGCGATGGAGAAGAAACGCAAGAAAAGTGCAGGGAAAAAGCGTGAAAAAAGAATCAGGCTCTTCAAGTGGCTGATGAGGAGTGAGGAGGATCAGGAGAGAAATGAGTGAGTGTAGAGGACTGTGGTGAGCAGAACTAGGCTACTTTACACCTATAGGCTGTGTAGAACCCATTACATTATTTCCACACGTTTGGAAACGTACTCGGTTACTAACGTAACCTCGGTTCTCTCTAGAGAGGGAACGAGTACTGCGTAATATCTTACGCTATGGGGAAAACTCTTTTCCACGAGATATTGAAGCCAAAAATTATCCTTAATTTTTTATTAATGTAAAACGCTTTGCAGCAGCAAGCAGACATAGGCGAGACAGCTCGTGCGCCTATTGGCTGCCCTGCGGCAATAGCAGCAGCCTATCGAGAGAGGCTCTGCGTGACGTCACGACGAATGGGGGCCTTTCGCGCCCATATCGTCACGTCCCGCCAGAAAGGGCGTGGTCTCGCCCCATATCTAGGCTCGATAGCTGCTCTTACGTTGGTTTTCATCGCCGAAGCGAACCAGAGCGTATTCCAAGCACGGCAAGATACGCAGTACTCGTTCCCTCTCTAGAGAGAACCGAGGTTACGTTAGTAACCGAGTACGTTCTCTTACGAGAGTATCTCTCGTACTGCGTAATATCTTACGCTATGGGGAACACAATGCAACACGCCGTGCTGGTAGGGATCCAACACCAAAGTCCCAGGGGCCGAAGCCCGGGGCGCATATAGTGCATAATCACCATAAACTCACAGAGAGTGAGGGAAGAGAGGCTAAGAAGCATCATTCCCTGTAAATAGCATCCGAAGGAGCTGATCATGTGACAAATAGACCATACCGTCAAGGTGAACATTCAGCCTGAACTGGGTGGCCACAAATGTGTCGACATTTTAATGAGCTGCTGTACCGGTCAGTGAGCAATACGCAGGTCAAACTCAGTATCTGAGCCGCACAGCGGGCAGATAGCACTGAACTTTATACTGCCAAAAGCTTAGCTTGCAAGGCGGGAACCTCCAGGTTATAGTATTTTATAAATGTAGACGGCGAGGCCCAGCCCGCGGCCATACAATATCTTGCAGGGTAACCCCGCTAGACCATGCCCACGAGGAGGCCATGCCTCTTGTGGAGTGCGCTCCAACACCCAAAGGGCACTGTAGGCCCTTAGAAGTGTAAGCCAGCGCTATGGCACCAACTATCCATCTGGATAGGCTCTGTTTCGAAGCGGCAAGTCCCTTAGCACGGCCGCCAAACGAAACGAAAAGCTGCTCAGTCTGTCTGAAACCAGACGAGCGGGACACATAAGCCCTTAGTGCCCTAACAGGGCAAAGGAGACTCGCGTCCTTCTCCTCATTGAGAACCGGACGGGCAGACAGGGAAATCACCTGGGCCCTGAACGGTGTGTTGAGGGATTTTGGCACGTAGCCGTGCTTCGGTTTGAGTATGACCTTAGAGTCATTAGGTCCAAACTCCATGCATGACGCGCTCACTGAGAGCGCTTGCAAGTCCCCTACGCGCTTCACTGAAGCGAGAGCCATAAGAAAACGCTGTCTTGAAGACAAGTGTTTCATGTCTGACGACTGGATTGGCTCGAATGGGGCACCTTTCATGGCCTCCAAGACCGTGGAAAGGTCCCATGTCGGGACTGAAGGGGGCCTGGGAGGGTTTAGCCTCCGAGCTCCTCTAGGGAAACGCACGACTAAGTCGTTCTTTCCTAGTGACTGGCCAGACACCGGTTTTACAAACGTTGCTATGGCTGCCACGTATACTTTGAGCGTGGAAGGGGTCCTGCCCTTATCCAGTAGCTCCTGAAGGAAGGAAAGCACTTCCGTAACCCCGCAGTCTACAGGTGAAAAGCTCTGCGCTTGACACCAAGTAGAGAACACAGACCACTTCGAGGTGTAGAGCCGTCTGGTAGACGGGGCTCTAGCCTGCGCGATCGTGTTTAACACTCCCTCTGGGAGGTCAGCGGGTACCCGTTGATGGCCCCTGCGTGCAGGGACCACAAATCCGGGCGAGGATGCCAAATCGAGCCTCCCGCCTGAGAGAGGAGGTCTCTCCTCAACGGTAAAGGCCATGGGGCAGCGCTGGTCAGCTGCATCAGGACAGGGAACCACGACTGGTTTGTCCAGAGTGGAGCTATGAGTAGCACTGGGCATCCCTCCCTCCTGATTCGCTCCAACACCTGAGGCAGGAGTGAGACAGGGGGAAAAGCATATAGGGGGCGGCGGGGCCAACATGGGCCAGCGCCTCCCGGCATTTCGAGAAGAATCTCGGGCAGTGAGCGTTTTCTTGGGACGCGAACAGGTCCACCTGCGCTTTGCCAAACGTTTCCCACAGCAGCTGGATCGTCTGCGGGTGCAGAGACCATTCTCCTGCTGGGACGTTGTTTCTGGACAGCCTGTCTGGCCCCACATTTAGGTGACCAGGCACATGCGCCGCTCTCAGCGAGAGCAGGTTGTGCTGAGCCCAGACCAGGAGGCGTTCCGTCAGCCTGTAAAGGTTTCGGGACCTGACGCCGCCCTGGTGATTTATGTACGCCACCACTGACATGTTGTCCGACCGGACCAATACGTGGTGGCCTTTTATCTGGGGACAGAAGCGCCGTAGCGCTTTGTCGACTGCTATTAATTCCAAGCAGTTTATGTGAAGGAGCTTCTCCCGTACTGACCATAGGCCAGCTAGCGGTCTGCCTTCGAGCAGCGCTCCCTGCCCCGAAGTGGAGGCGTCCGTAGACACCACCTTCACACTCGAGGGGATCCCCAGACTCACACCTGACTGATACCAGTCGGTTGCTTTCCATGGTTTCAGAGCCGAAATGCACTGAAGGTCGACCCTGAGGCGAAATAGACCTGCGGTCCACGCCCTGGGGGGAACTCGTGCTTTTAGCCATAGCTGCAGTGGGCGCATGCGGAGCAGGCCCAACTGGAGTACGGAGGCTGCTGAGGCCATCAGACCCAGCATTTTCTGAAACCTTCTGAGCGGGACTATAGAGCCGTGGCGGAAGGATCTCGCGACGTGCTGAATATTCAATCCGCGCTCCGGTGACAGGCGTGCTGTCATGGATAGCGAGTCTAACACTGTTCCCAGAAAGGAAATTCTCCGACTGGGGAGCAGTGAGCTTTTCGCCCAACTGACTGTAAGGCCCAGCTCCTCGAGGTGCTCGAGTAATGCGGCCCTGTGTTCTATGAGCTCCGTTCGTGAACGAGCTAGAATCAGCCAATCGTCCAAGTAGTTCAAAAACTCGCATGCCCCGAAGTCTCAGGGGGGGCGAGGGCCGCGTCCATGCACTTCGTGAACGTACGGGGTGCTAGGGACAGGCTGAACGGCAGGACTGTGTATTGATATGCCTGGCCCTCGAAGGCGAATCTCAAGAATCGCCTGTGATGGGACGCTATTTGTATTTGAAAATAGGCGTCTTTCAGATCTATTGACATGAACCAGTCTCCTTGGCGCACTTGCGCGAGGATTTTCCTGGTCGTAAGCATTCTGAACTGGCGCTTCACAAGCGTTCTGTTCAGCAGTCGCAGATCTAGAATGGGTCTGAGCCCACCATCTTTTTTCGGTACCAGAAAATATCTGCTGTATAAGCCCCCTTCGCCCTGAGATAGAGGTTCTATAGCCCCTTCTCTCAGTAGTTTCGCTATCTCGGCTCGAAGTAGATGAAACACTTCGCTTTACACCGTAGTTTCGACTCGCGCCGTATAACGGCGGGGGCGTCGAGCGAACTGTAGCGAACAGCCTCTCGTTATAGTGTTCAACACCCATTCTGATACCCCGGGAAGCCTTGACCACGCATCTGCGTGAATAGCTAGGGGTAGAATGAAATCTGGGCTCTGGCCGCGGCAGGACGGCGGCTCGAGAGCCCCTGTGTACTGGGAACACAACACCGTGTTTACAGCGTTCGAGGCGGGGGGCGCGCTGATCACAGCGGGCAGCCTGGCCGCGCTCAGCTTCTCTATGGCGGGACGCGCAGAGAAAGCGAGCGGGGCGAATCCCGTGGGATTCGGCGCGTGTGAGGGAATGTGGGCACATTTACTACATGCGGGCACATTTACTACACTGAGAATACTGTCAGCTCGCGCCGACTAAATCACTGCTGTGTTTACAGCGTGCGAGGCGCGCGCTGATCACAGCTGGCAGCCTGGCCGCGCTCAGCTTCTCTGTGACGGGTTGTGCAGAGAAAACGAGCGGGGGCGAATCCCGTGAGATTCGGAGTGTCTGTGAGAAATGCGGGCGCGAGACAGCGGGCACATTTTCAGCACGGAGAACACTCGGCTCGCGCCGACTGAATCAACGCTGTGTTCACAGCGTGCGAGGTGCGCGCTAATCACAGCGGGCAGCCTGGCCGCGCTCAGCTTCTCTGTGACGGGTTGTGCATAGAAGGCGAGCGGGGGTGAATCCCGTGGGATTCGGCGTGTCAGTGAGGAAATGCGGGACAGCGGGCACATTTACTGCACTGAGAACACTGTCGGCTCACGCCGACTAAATGTGTGTTAGTTTCGTTTTTACAGAAACCAAGGGACACGCATCATGTAGTGTAAGCGGGCATAGTATGGGCGCGTTCACTACATTTTCTGCACAACCAACATGAGTTGGTTTTATTTGTGCTAGCCCTGCACCATGGCGGGCTGTGTCTGGGTGTGGGAATGGGCACTGGGACGTGGGCATTCTTACAACACTCGTAACACCATCGGCCGTGGCCGGGACACCAGAAAATGCACTCTTTATTGGATTTATCTGGGTAGCCATAGAAACGGCTTTTGTGCACAGGCAAGCGGGCTGAGACACCGGCTGCTTCACTGCGAAATACACTGGGACAGTCACAACGCATGGAACTGAACGAGCGAGAAGTTTTGGTGGAAATCCGGCCGCAGCGGGATCTGAACACCGTCACTTTCCTAGAGAGACTAGGAAGGCCTTGAGACCTCGGGCTTTACCTCAATCCTCGGCCGGGGCCCGCGCTGAGGGGGGCGGCGTCCAGCAGAGCGAGAGCGCGGTGTTTGATCTCGGGCCTGGCGGCGCTGCTAGTTAGCCGAAACGACGGCCTTTGTGCGCAGGCAAGCGGGCTGTGGAACCAGCTTGCTCACTGCGAAATACACTGGAACAGTCACATTGCTTGGAACTGAACGAGCGAGAAGTTTTGGTGGAAATCCGGCCGCAGCGGGAACTGAACACCGTCGCTTTCCTAGAGAGACTAGGAAGGCCTTGAGACCTCGGGCTTTATCTCAATCCTCGGCCGGGGCCCACGCTGAGGGGGGCGGCGTCCAGCAGAGCGAGAACGTCGAGGAACACGGAGCGCTCAGCTTCCGTCATCTCGGATAGTTAGCCACAAATGTTTCTCACCATTCAGGGGGGAAAGGCGCGGGTCTCGACTGTGACGGAGCTTCGTCTTTCCCGAGAAAGCGTCCGTCCAGCCTATTGCGCGTTAGTTGCGCGAGCGCCTTTCAGTCGAGGCCGATGTAATCCACGGCTTGAGAGAGCGGACGCATCGGCTCAGTTTCAATGCCGTCTCCGGTAAGTTCGTCGAGCTCAAGTGCGGACGCGGCGGCAGACGGCGGCCACTGTCCGTCCGTGGGCGACTCGAGCGAAGCCGGCGGGCGAACCGGCGAGCTTTGGCGGGCTGGAAATAGCTCGGGCGCGCGCTGGGCGCGGCGCTTCTTGCGGCGCGGCGTCACGGCAGGCTGGGATGCGGGCTCGGATAACGCAGCTAGGCGAGTCCGCAGAGTCACCATAGGCAAACGTTCACAATGATGGCATCCGCCGTCAGCGAGCGCGATGGCCGCGTGATCCTCACCCAGGCAGGACACGCAGATGACATGGCGGTCCTCATCGCTGAGTGGGGCTCGGCAAGAACCACAGGAAGGCATCTTTAAAAAGACGCCGCTCTTTTAGAGGGGTGGGAAAAAAAGGCAGATAATGCAATCACACACACTCTAAGCAGAGGAAAGGATATGTACGCCGGAAAGCGCAGCAGGTACGGCGGCTGAAGGCGGCGAGGCCAGCGACTCCAGGCTCGATGGCACGTCCCGCTGAAGGCTACAGGTCGACGGCACGGCTTCTCACTCTGGATCCAGCGATGCGGGAGGCTTCGCTGAAGAGATGAAAATCAACGTAAGAGCAGCTATCGAGCCTAGATATGGGGCGAGACCACGCCCTTTCTGGCGGGACGTGACGATATGGGCGCGAAAGGCCCCCATTCGTCGTGACGTCACGCAGAGCCTCTCTCGATAGGCTGCTGCTATTGCCGCAGGGCAGCCAATAGGCGCGCGAGCTGTCTCGCCTATGTCTGCTTGCTGCTGCAAAGCGTTTTACATTAATAAAAAATTAAGGATAATTTTTGGCTTCAATATCTCGTGGAAAAGAGTTTTCCCCATAGCGTAAGATATTACGCAGTACGAGAGATACTCTCGTAAGAGAACCATGTTTTCCGCCAAAATAAAAGTTTGATGCAGTTTCTGTCAAAATAAAAGTTCACGTGTTTCTCTAAGTATAGAAATTAGTACGAAATTAATTCTGAAAGTTTTTTTTATTTTTCAGTGCATTTGTTTTACAATACATGTATATTACTGTCATGGGATTAATATTATAACTATTATTATGTAGTAGTGTAATGTAGACAGACACTATATCACAAATAAAAGAGGTTTGAGTTTTTCTTTGTTCAATTTGCACACTGAATATGGGTTGGATGTCTTAATTTTTTACTCTAAAAGTGGGCCAGATGGCTGAATTTAATATTAAAAAGCACAAAATTTTCTTTCGGGGGAGCATGCCCCCGAACACCCCTAGACAGATCAATGTACACTCACCACAGATTTACCAAAAATCCTGTATGAAACACTGGTATTGCTATGCCAATGCAACTTATAGTGTAGCTTAATTGTTTTAGTATTTATCACTGTGTAGTGTAGCCTACTTCAATTGTATTTTACAAACAGTAGTTATTTCATCTGTTAAATCTCACTCATTCCTACTCATTATGGCATTATTGGTTTTAAGGAATAGGAGATGATATACATATTCAAGGACGTGCAAAGATCGGTTGTGTTTAAGATCTTGTAGTGTTCTTACCTGAAGACAAGAGTACCCCCCCCCCCCCCCCCCCAATCCATGTTTCTCTGAAAAACCTTTTCCCCCTCACACATTTTAAAATTTATTCAGTGGATGCGATTGTTGTAGAACAATTTAGAGATGAGAAACTATATATACTTTTCCCTTTTGTGTTTTTTTTTCCCTTTATATTTTAGTTTTCATGGAATTGTTGTAGATCTATAAGTAAATAAAACTATTTTTTAATCACAGAAGATTTGTCTGAAATGTTTTCAACAAGATTTATCATTACACTGTTAACTAACAGAAAAGTAAAAATTCTATTTGCTGTAGGTATATTGCCTAAATTCATCTGATTTATTTTTACTGTAGGAAATCCATTTTAGGTTTGATGGAAGTGTCCGTAAATGGTAAAGAAAAAGTCAGGTAAATCTACGGAAATATCTGATAGGGTTTACGGAATTGTCCGTATAATAACGCAAAAATTTACAGAGAATACGGAATTTTCCATTTTAGGTTTGATGGAAATGTCCGTCAATGGTATAGAAAAACTCATATAAATCTACGGAAATATCCGTTTTAAGGTTTACGGAAGTGCCCGTACAATAACGGAAAAAGTGCTGGTAATTAATTACCAGCACTTTTTCCGTTTTTTAACGGAACTTTTTTTAACAGTGTGTTAGCATTTTTAAAGGGCCTATATGCAACTTTTTCCCCAAAATAAACGTAACAATAGCCTTTTTATTTTACCATTTATGACTCAAACATCTCCTGTTGAGCATACTGACACCTTGTCTGCTCACAGTGGGTGCACCTATAAGCCTGTATCCTATTTTTCCTATTTTCTGTCGGGTCGGATTTTTCCCGCGCTGTCTGCGGATGTGACGTCAAGCGCGTCACTCTGCCACCACCGCTAGTCAGCAAGTAGCCTACACTTGCAAACTTATCTCAAACAATATATGTATTTGACTGTTCTTACCTCTGTAAACATAATGTTGACCTCCTTGCAGCAGATGACTTGTGAAGTGTGCACGTACGAGCGCGCGCTGCGAGCAGCAAGGAAGAGCAGTTCTGTTTTTTGGCCACAGGTGTCAGTCGCGAGTTTAAATTTCAGAAAAACGCATATAGGCTCTTTAAGTCTGTCTTTTTGGACTCGCCATCTTCTAACATTACACTCTAAAACACTGTATTTGGCTGGTTTATGAGATTTGTTTGATGACTCCGAAGCGTTTATCAGTCCTGGGGGAAACACTTGTTGACACGAATTTGGGGTGTATTATTGACACAAAGTTTAGACCCCGAATATAAGATGACCCCAATTTTTCAGATGTATTTCCAAGAAAAAAAAAAAATTTTTTCAGTATAAAAACTGCTAAACTTTGACAAAAAGTAAATTTTATTGTTATAATTATGATTTCATAATATGTAGATATGCATATTTCAAAAATGTAATTTGTTACAAAATGTAACAAATTACATTTGTACAAAATTTGTACACAATTTGTTACAAAATTACATTTTGTTGCCTGGGGTCTCTGAGACCACAAACAGCCGACTGTAAACTTCAAGTGAACAGCGCACAAGGGTTAAAGTGGTAGAGTGCAGAAAATATGTGCAGCCAAAGTGCAGCCATAACAGGGCATTGTGTATCAAAAAGTTAAATGAAAATAAATAAATACAAATAAATAGAATGAAGAAATAATTTATTAACACAGTATACCCCATTTCCCCATGTGTGTATGTACTTACAAGGCATTTGCCCACTGCCAACTATAGTTGCCGCTTGGACTTTTGACTACAAAATCGAGTATACAAAAATCTATAGTATACAAAAATCTATAGATCTATTGTAAGATTTGTTTTGTTTGGAGGATTCTAGAGACCTTCATGATTATGTAGATATATATATATGTCAACAAAAAATACTTATTAGTAATATGAAAATGAGCTTTCTTTGGGAGGGTTTGCCTTCGCCATGCTTCTTGGAAGTAGGGGTAGGAAGTTGACAGCCTCATGTGACAGGAAGGAAGTGAATACCTTTTTTTTTTCTTGAAATCCTTTATTTGGTTGTTTCCTTGCATGACATTGAGACATACAACATGGATAACATCTAGAAAAATACTTACAAAAGGAAAATGACAACTATACACTGCGGCAACTATAGTTAAATGGGTTAATAGTAAAATTCGGTCTGATTTTCCCGTGGCGTCTGTCATAACTATGCACTGCGCTCTCCACAACGACAAATAACTTTAAGTAGCTAATAGATTTCCACCACCGATAAACGCTTTCTGTTGCTCTGCTACAAGATTTATTTACGGAGAAGAGAAAAATACCCATAGTGTTTGGGTGCACCCCCATCCTTCATGTTGACTGAGCTTTCAATGTTGTTACGGAAAGGGTGAAGCTGATTGGTTGGTTCTTGTCACATGATCTGTGGTGTGCTTGCGGCATTCTGAAAAGTTGAGATTTCATCTCGCTGCGCCTGGACAAAATTAGCGCGTCGCTTCAATTTTAAGTGCGCTTGCCGCGCGCCTACATTTGAAATAACGAACTTGAGCGCGCAAAAGATGCGATATGTGAACGGCCCCTTGACGAGCTACCAACAATCAGGCCACGAGCTACCGGTAGCTCGCGAGCGACGTGTTGGAGACCCCTGCTCTAAATCTTTAGATTAAACATCAAACATGATTCTGTCTCTCCCAATTGATCACTCCATATACTAATCCAGTAATTCCCCTGTTCAGAACAGGAAAAGAAGGATGGTGGAGGAGAACAAAGGGGAGAGATAAATGGTAAGAATCGATGGCAGAGAACATTAGTGAAAACGGAGAAAACTCAAAGAAAGGAAGAGAATAGGAACAAGGGAAGAAGAGTGTGCGGGCAGAGAACAAAAGAGTGGCTTTTAAGACCCAGCTTCATAAGCATGCTGAAAGAGCATATGTTCCCATCCCTGCCGGCTGCGTTCTCACACTTCCCAGAGAATGTGATGCTGTCAGAGAAACATTAAGCTGCATCTCTACAGCTATCATTTCCTTGCTGCATTCATTTATTCTCCTTTTGTATCCATCTAGATCTCTACTTCTCACTCTCTCGTCTTCATTGCACGAGTCGTTAGTGTGATGACTATCGTCATCCTGATTAAAAGCAGACATCTGTTTTGAGTGTCTTGTAGACAAGGGATCCTGCCTTTGTGATGCAATCAGACTCACTGCCAGCCATCAGACTAAACACTGATCGTCTGATCGTGACATGATGTGGGGCATCATTCACTTTTGTTTGTCTTCCTGGCTCATTTGGTGGCAACTGTCTGTCTCTGTCTATCTGTCTTCAATGGTTTTTACATTTTTGCAAAGTTTTGAAGTATGGCTATGTCAAGCCAACATTCAATATTTTTCTTGATATACTTTATAGTTGAAATTGAGTTTATTTGAATTTAAACATTTTAATTCTACTTTCTCATATTCAAATTCAACTTGCAATTCTGCTTCATGTTTGCCTCTTCAGTTCAAATGTAATTCAAATTCAGGAACTGTATCAGAACCCTGTTAGCCACACACATCTCTTTGGTTATTCATTTGTTTATGTACTGTTTGACTGCAGAGCCCAGCACATGCTATGTGGGGGATAATAGATAATGTGGCCACAATTTAAAAATGAGTTCCCAAAATGTGTTTATTAATTTAGGTACATTGTCACCACAAAATAAGTACAACAAAGCTTGTGGCCACAATATCTGTATTTTCATCCACATATCATGTGCAGGACTCTGTACGTGACCGATCACCATGCATTTTATGTTTTGGGCATGACACTTCTGGACCAAGAAAACTCTTTATGAAATTTCATGAAAGTATTTGTACATTCTGAAGTTAATGGAACATAGTTATTAATATGATGAAGTGAAGAAAATGTTTTTAGCATAATTTGTTTCAGATGCTATTTTGTATCTAATGCATTGTTAGTGTGACTTAAAGGTAGGGTAGGCAACTGCGAAGCATTAGCCAGTTAGCTTTGAAAGCATAGGCTAAGCCCCCACCCTCCCTTCAAAGAGTCTCCAAAGCCGCGCTTCCTCCATGAACTCACACAGCAGATTTTGTAAAGTATCACTAGAGACGGGTTTAAATTACCTCATCAATCAACATTTATTTGTTGAGCACATTTAAAAACAACAAGTTGACCAAATTACTTTACATGTCAAAAAATTACCCAATAAACACACAACAACTCAATAACACTGATCAGTGTCTCAAAACCTAGAGGCAATTGTATGCCACAGCGTAGAGGTGTGTTTTCAGCATAGATTTAAAACATTCTAACGAGTCACAGGATCTGCAGAGGAAGACTATTCCAAAGATGTGGGGCTGCCACAGAGAAGACACGATCTCCTTTGGTTTTCAACAGTGATTTGGGAACATGTAAGAGCAAACTCTTGGAAGATCTTAGAGGTCTAGCCGAACAATGGTGCTGTAACAGACATCACATGTACTCCAAAGCATACTGTGCAAACCTTTTAATCATAATTAACACTTTATATTGGACTCCAAAAGCAACAGGAACCCAGTACAAAGAGGCCAGCAACGGAGAAATGCTAGACCATTTCCTTGTGCCTGTCAACAGTCTGGCTGCTGCATTTTGCAGCTGCAACCTTGAGAGCAAGTTTCTAGACAACCCCAAATATAATGAGTTACAATAATCCAATCTGATTATCCAACAGAATTATCTTCAATTTAGCGATGCTCTGCAATTGAAAGAAGCTACTTTAACCACAGCATTGATTTTTTTTTTTTGGTTAAATTTCAGCTCAGAATCAAAAATTACTCCAAGGTTCCTCATTTGAGTATTGACATTAGTGACTAAATGGCCAAGGTGTACAGAAAGCTGTTTGGTGACTCATGTCGCAAAGCACATAACATTACAATAAAAATGAACTTAAACAACTTACAGAGCTCTTAATTGTACCAATTGACTGCTGCAGATTCATTTCGGCATTGATAGTGTTTACATTGAAACGCATAATATCCGAGTCTGAGGATGTCAACAGCTCCAGGTAGAATGTCACTGGTTGCCATGTCATAATTACGGTTAAGATATGGTGCGAACGCAGCATAAGCTTGTTTATTCTGGTTCAGGAGGAACTGTAAATCTGGCTGTGTTTGTTGGCAGTGCTCTGTGTTTCTCTGTCTACAACTCTGCATAGCCTTGAGGAACACGCTGATGACGTGTGATGTCTGCATGAGAAGGGTGCGCGGATGTATGGAAATACATATGTTGACAGGTAGGTAGGACATCGTATCATTGCAATCGGCCGAATGCAATGCTTGGACAAAACATTTTTCAGCTTCCACAGAAAACAAATGTACATTTTTAAATATTTAGACCACTTATAATATTTAGACCACTTATATTATTGATTGTTATAGAGTTTCAAACAGTGTATATAAAACAAATTGCCAACCCTACCTTTAACTTAAGTGTCCAAAAATTTTTGGGGCCAATGTAGATCATGTCCATGGCTGCTTCTGTTGTAGTCAGTGAAGGGTTAAACCAATAAAATGTACAGTTCACTTGTTTAAGTACTCTGCACTGAAGATTTGTAAGACTTCAGCTCCGAGGGAGAGAAGTAGCAGTGCTGATTATCTTTTAACTGAAATATTGCTGGTAGTTGACTGATGAAAGCCACAGTCTGTAGAAATCAGTTTGTAATCCAATTGTAGAGACATCAATAAATATTGTTCAGTTTTTTAATTAGCCTTTTGATTTTTCCTTTTTCAAAAGGTTATTATAATAACTTTTAATTATGCTAGAATAATGCTTATCATGAATAACTTTTTTGAGACAATTGTTCAATGACTTTTAACCATCTAATCTTAAGGTGATTTTTACTGCATGTCTGAAGTCAATTTCCCTTAATATCACACAGGTGTCTTAGCAAAGTAACCATAGGTATAGTTCATCACATTATATAGTTCATCATCTACTAATGTACGCATATGATAGTCAAAAATAATGAATAATGTATATCTACTGATTTGTTCATTTAACTAAACTTCCTTTTGTAAAATATTTTGTTTGATAACTGTACTTGTGCTATAGTTCTTTTGAAAAAACTACCGTATTGTTCCGAATATAAGACTCAGTTTTTCAATAATGTTACATTATGATTAGAATCGAACCTGATTAGAAAGATACAAAGAGAAAAGTTGGAGTCTTTAGAGTTTATCATTTATTTCAAACATCTGTTTTTCATATAATTCTAAAAATTGTGTGAAGTTTGCCACTTCATTTCTGTCTATGTGTTCTTTCAGATTTTGAGGATGATCATTTGATTTTAATCATAATATAACATTATTGAAAAACAGTTTTTTTTCCAGTACAAAAAATGCCTAAACTTCGACAAAAAGTAACTTTTACTGTTATAATTGTGATTTCATAATATGTAGATATGAATACAACTGGAAAATCTTGTGAAAATATGTCTTTCATTTAGTCAAATAGCAAATAGGGGAGCTCTGCAGCCATCTACTGGTTAAAGTGATAATATGTTATGTTTAAAACGTCTCGGTTACGTATGTAACCCTAGTTCCCTGAGTAGGGAACGAGACGCTGCGTCATCGCTGTGGGAACACCCCTGCGTTGTGCGTCATGAAGCACGTATCGAATCAGCCCAATGGAGAGATGGAACGTCATAGGCGGGTGACGTCATCGACCAGGAAACTATAAAGCACCCCAAACAACACAAGCACATCAGCTTCTGATAAGCCTGAAGGAAGCGCTAACGGGAGTGCCGGGAGTATGGCAGAACGACGCAGCGTCTCGTTCCCTACTCAGGGAACTAGGGTTACATACGTAACCGAGACGTTCCCTTATCATAGGGAACTTCGAGCTGCGTCATCGCTGTGGGAACGCGAATACCCACGTCGCCATTGGAGCAAGTGACCGTCATGTGAGAACTAGCGCACAGAGGACGAGAGCACCTGTGCCCCAGGGGTAGAAATAAAGTCTAGATATAGAACTTAATAAAAGTATGCGGTGAAGACCATCCAGCCGCATCACAAACATCACTTAGGGAAACTCCTGACAATAGAGCTTTGGAAGCAGCCATACTCCTAGTAGAGTGCGCTCGTACAGCCAAAGGTGAAGGCTGACCAGCTGACTCATAAGCAAGTGAGATAGCCTCGACCACCCACTTGCTCATTCTTTGTTTAGACGCGGGACACCCTTTCCTAGGTGGCCCAAAACTCACAAATAGTTGTTCTGATTTTCTCCACAGGGCAGCACTGTTGACATAAGCGTCTAACGCCCTAACAGGGCAGAGTAAATTAAGTTTCTCCTGGTCTGACGACTGAAATGGAGGAGGACAGAAAGCCTGCAGAACTGTAGGTCTAACAACATTAGTAGAGACCTTGGGAACGTAACCTGGTCTAGGATACAGAAAAGCCTTAACCCTGCCAGGCGAAAATTCCAGGCACGATGGTGAAACCGACAGAGCCTGCAAATCTCTGATTCTTTTTAGAGAGGAGATAGCAAGAAGAAAGATAGTTTCAAAAGTGAGAAACTTCTCAGGAACTTCTTTGATAGGTTCAAAAGGAGCTAGGAAAGACCTTCTAATACAATGGCCAGATCCCATCAAGGCACTCTCGTGCGAAGTGCTGGCCTCAGCCTCAAAGTGCCACGAAGGAAGCGAGTTATAAGCGGGTGTTTCCAAGAGAAACTCCACTGAAAGGGACTGATAAGCAGCGAGTGCCGCCACATACACCTTTAGTGTGGAGGGGGATAACCCTGCGGAGAAGCGCTCCTGCAGGAATTCCAGCACTGCACCCACTGGGCAGTTAACTGGGTCCTGCAGGTGTTCTCCACACCAAGAAGTGAAATTATTTCACTTCAAGGCATATAGCCTCCTCGTGGATGGAGCTCTGGAGTGAAAGATGGTCTCAACAACCTTGGTTGAGAGACCGGAATCTAAGAGCTGGGCCCCCTCAGAAGCCAAGCCCACAGTTTCCATAACTCCGGGCGGGGGAGAAATATCGCCCGCCTGAGAGTGTAGATCCCTCCTGACCGGGAGCTAGCTCCAAGCAGAGCCGTCCAGGAGAGAAATCAGGTCCGCAAACCATACTCGGGCCGGCCAGAACGGGGCTACTAATAGTAGGCTGACCCCGTCCCGGCAAACCCTCTCCAGAACCCCTGGTAGCAGAGCAATCAGGGGAAAAGCGTGCAGACGTGACCTCGGCCACGGCTGCACCATAGCGTCCAACCCCAGAGGGGCTGGATGAATGATGGAGAACCACAGACGATAGTGCGATATCTCCGTGGAAGCGAATAGGTCCGCCTCGGCGTGACTGAAACTCAACCAAAGGAGCTCCACCACCTCAGGGGTGGGGTCTCCATTCCCCCGGCCTTGGCCCCTGTCTCGACAGGGAGACTGCTACCACATACAAATACCCCGGAAGATACGTTGCTCTCAGTGATAGTAACTTCCCTAGGGACCACAGGAGTACCTGACGTGTTGTCAGACTGAACTTACACATGATGACCTCTCAGGTCTGCTAGGAAGTGATTCAGAGCCTGAAACACTGCCAACATCTCTAGACAATTTATATGCCATGATAGATGATGGTCCTGCCACAGACCTTGGGCTGGACGACCACTTATGACCGCTCTCCACCCTGTGAGGGAAGCATCCGTCGTTAGCGATACGCGAC
This sequence comes from Chrosomus eos, assembly GCA_036326025.1. Classification (NCBI taxonomy): domain Eukaryota; kingdom Metazoa; phylum Chordata; class Actinopteri; order Cypriniformes; family Leuciscidae; genus Chrosomus; species Chrosomus eos. The sequence continues at coordinate 389,665 of JAZAVI010000215.1, forward strand.
GACAAAGAGCCCCCAGCACAGATCTTTGGATAGGAACCAAGTTCTTTCCACAAGACCAGAGCACGAAGGCAGCGCCGCGTGACTTTGATCGTGCTGAGTGGATTTCCCCTCGGGGAGAATCCCTTGGTCCTGAGCCATCACCGCAGCGGTCTCATGTACAACAGGCCAAGGTATAACGTTCTGAAGGCACAGAAGCTAATGTGCTTGTGTTGTTTGGGGTGCTTTATAGTTTCCTGGTCGATGACGTCACCCGCCTATGACGTTCCATTTCTCCATTGGGCTGATTCGATACGTGCTTCATGACGCACAACGTAGGGGCGTCCCCACAGCGATGACGCAGCTCGAAGTTCCCTATGATAACACCTTTCTCCCTGAGTCAGAGGGAGCGAGCGTCCCTCGGGAAAGCGCTCGCTGGGACCGTCTGCTTCCCGGCATGAAGGCGGGGTTGGCAGAATGGGCCCCTGAGGGCACAGAGGAAGAATGGGCACCGTAAAAAGAGGTGAACACCTTTCTCCCTCGGTGGGGACCGCCCTCAGTATAGCCAAAATAACTGTCCTCAAATCAGTTCTATTGTTTTTTATTTATTTATTTTTTAAAGCTTTTGGCTGTGAGTATCGCGTCTGGTCCCACTGACCAGCAGGGGGAGCGCAAGACGCAATACTCTCCTTTGCTGCGCCTATGCAATGAGCTCGTAGACGGCCGGGGCTGCACCCGCCCAGCAGCCCCGGGACGTGAACTTTTAGTGGAAGAAACCTTTTAAAAGCTGCTGCCTGCTATTTTCTTCCTGAAATTATTAATGACAGTATTAACCAAGTCACTGAATAACCCCGAGAGAGAGGAACATCAAGATTAGAAGAAAGCTTTTTCTTTCTCTTTCATGTTGGAAAAATTAATTTGGTAACACTTTATTTGAAGGGGTGTGCATAAGACTGACATGACACTGTCATAAACATGACATAACACCTGTCATGAACATGAAGGAGTCTTTATGAATGTTTATGACTGTTGTCATTAAGTGTCATTCGGTAAATTATGACACTTTTAATGCAAAGTTGACATTGTTTAAAATGTCTTTGTTATGAAAACTTGACATTAACAAAGACAAAAATGTCTTTGTTATGACAACTTGACATTACCCAAGACAAAAATGTCTTGATTATGACAACTTGACATTAACAAAGACAGAAATGTCTTTGTTATGACAACTTGATATTAACCAAAAAATCATAACCTGTCAACCTGTCACAAATATGTCATAACAGGTCTAATTATCAAACTTCAAGCATTTTGCAGTGTAATAACCCTTAATGACATCTTTATAACTAGTACAATGTGTTCCACTTTACTTGAGGACAAGTAAAATATTCATGACACAGTTATAATGGTGTCATGACGGCCAAAGTTGTGACAGGTTGACAGGTTATGATTTCTCGGTTAATGTCAAGTTGTCATAACAAAGACATTTCTATCTTTGTTAATGTCAAGTTGTCATAATCAAGACATTTTTGTCTTGGGTAATGTCAAGTTGTCATAACAAAGACATTTTAAACAATGTCAACTTTGCATTGAAAGTGTCATAATTTACCGAATGACACTTAATGACAACAGTCATAAACATTCATAAAGACTCCTTCATGTTTATGACAGGTGTTATGTTATGTTTATGACAGTGTCATGTCAGTCTTATGCACACCCCTTCAAATAAAGTGTTACCATTAATTTTACCATAAATCGGCAACCTGACACAGTTCTCGAACCACGTCAGTACTGCCTCCTCACTCACGTTCACGTCCTTTAGCAAATCAGCCCGGTATGCCTGCAATATAGATTGTGCAGACACGACGCAGCCTGACCTGCTGCCGAAAACACTTTACAAAGCCTAAATATTTCATAATGGCTTGGAAAGTATGCCGGTGCTTTAAATGACAATGCAGCCTCGGAAGAGAGATAGCTCGCAAGCGTCTCTACTACCCGCGGCAAAGCGCCTTTTATTTTCAAAAAGCCTAAATCAGAATATGATAAATATTCTTAGTCTATTAGAAGCCGGCTTCTTCCATAATCTCGACACCTCAGTATGCAGATCATGGAAAAAAAAACGGCCTGCACCGGCGTGGAGGTTGCACATGGGAAGGGAGAAATGTTTCATCTAACTTAGATTAATAACAGACTCCTAACCACTGGCCACTCAATGTTTAATGATTTTGATACAGCTCGAGTGAGAACCTCCATGAGCTCTTTGCTTTCGGGAGTATAAGGTGGCGAATCTCACATCTCCCTCATCAAAACTGCTATTTTTATCTCGTCAGTTTTTATAACTAGAAAGTTGCAGTAATGTGATCAGCCCGGGCGAAAGAAACCGCAGAGCGTGCTTCCGAACCGGGGCTGAGACACTGGATCTAACAGGTAAAGGCAGAGATAAGGCAGAGCCCGTCTCTAACCCCGCTGATAGATCCATCTGCGATCCCCACGATAAGCGCCGCCGCCCTGCCTCAGCAGAAGCGGGACCCGAACCGCGGGGAGCGCGCCCCGAGCCGCCCTCCTCGAAGAGTGCTCGGTGGGAGCGGAGTGTCCTTAACGGCAGACGCTCGCAATGCTCACAATCAGCTCCCTCGAGAGAAGATTGGGCATGCTGCACTCCCAAACAAACAACACAAAGATCGTGTGTATCCCCACTCGTTAAATAACGCGAGCAGGGAGGGACACACTTTCTAAACTGCTGTTCGTTCGCCATTATCTCTCTGATATATATATGTGGTGCAGAGTATGTAAGGACAGACAATATTTCACACAGGGACAGATTCACATATAGCGCGACTGAAGGCACAGAAGCTGATGTGCTTGTGTTGTATGGGGTGCTTTATAGTTTCCTGGTCGATAACGTCACACGCCTATGACGTTCCATTTCTCCATTGGGCTGATTCGATACGTGCTTCATGACGCACAACGCAGGGGCGTTCCCACAGCGATGACGCAACTCGAAGTTCCCTATAATAAGGGACAGCATTTTCCAAAAGATGGGCAAAATCTTACACTAAACCATGTCTAATTATCCATGTTATCCCCATAAATGAAAGTTAGAAATGTGGGTCAAAAAGACCCCAAACAGCACACAAGGTTTAAGACAAATGGATTGTTGTTTGTTGTGTTTTCATATTCAAGAGATTATAAGCTAGATTCCGCTTTTTTGGGTTCGCATCAAGCGTTCTTTGACTTTTATACACAATAAATTTGTTTATAAATATATTTTGATCTGTTGAAAGCAGTTATTTTGAGATAGATGCCAAATGTTCTCCTCCAATTCATATTCAACATTGAGGGGGTGCATACAACATATTTACCCACCGGCAACTATAGTTGCCGCACATTCAAATACGATTTTCAAAAAAAAAAAAAAAAATTCTGGGAAAAATAAATGCAGAACATGTTCACATATGACACTATTAACACGACTATATGCATGAAACCATTCAGAAAAATTTGGGCACAAATGGGTTAATGATAAAAGATAAGCTAATGTGCATTGTAAATGTCAGTAATTTATATTTGACTCATTCTTTTTATAAAAATGATTTAAAGGCTGAAATATGTGAGGTTTATCTTTTTATAAAACCTTTTTTGTCAATTTTATTTGAACTTGTTAGTATTACATGTTGCAAGACACTGCTTTAAAATCTGGCCATCATTTTTAATGTTATTATTTTAATGTTTATGTAAACAAAAAGTGCATATTGATGCTAATTTTATTTGCTGGTTTTCGACATAAAACTTGGTGAATTGATTTTATTGTGTAGTATTATTACTTTTTGAACAGGATTCTGAGATAACCGTGATCATTTTGGTCACTATAATCATGAAATGAAATTTTCATGCCATTTAATTTCTAGTTATGATGCACTATAAAATCAACTATAATTATGTGTTTTTACAGTATTGTCACAGTCCTCGTCTGCACCTGTCTGTCTTCGTCTTCACTACACTTCCCAGAATCCCTCTTGTCTCCACACCTGAACTCACTCCCTCATTATCCACCTGTCCATCGTTATCATCATCTGTGTCACCTGTCTTCACCCTGTTATGTTTGATTTGTACTTGTATTTAAGTCCTTCAGTTTAGTCTGTCCTTTGCCAGTTGTTATCGTTAGTTTGAGTGTGTTTCCTCGCCTGTTTGAGCCCTTTTGATTTATTTTGTGAATAAAACTCACGTATTTGGAACCTTCAGCCTGACTCGTCGTCCTCTGCCTGTACACACCCGTGACAGAACAACCGACCAAGGAAAAGAAAATGAGTTGGGAACTCGCTGGACAGATCGCGGCGGTGGCTCAAGGTAGCTGCGATCTGTTCGAATACACAGAGAAGTTTTGTCTCCTTGCTGTTACCTGCACCTTGAGCGACGAGACGATCAAGGCGTGCTACCGGCTAGGGGCTAAGAGGGTCGATCCAAGGGAGCTCCCAGATCTCTCCAGTCAGAACTGGAGAGAGGCAATCTCCTGTTGTTTGGAGAGCTTCCTCCCTTGGCACGCCATGACAACACCTGATCTAAACGTCACCTCTCCTGTGTTCAACCCCCAGAGACCCACGTCAGCCACGTCCAGCCAGAGCTTCACGTCAGCCACGTCCAGCCAGAGCTCCACGTCAGCCACGTCCAGCCAGGGATTATTTTGCCGCTGGTCCCGTCCAGCCCAGAGACTTGTAATGACTCTATCACTCTCCCCATTAATTTTTTGGGGGGGGGCCATAGGCCACCCGAAGGGTCTCACCGCTGTGGCCACCCGAAGGGGTCTCACCGCCGTGGCCACCCGAAGGGGTCTCACCGCCGTGGCCGCGCCCTCATCCTGCTCCGCCTGGCCGCGCCCTCATCCTGCTCCGCCCTGGCCACGCCCTCATCCTGCTCCGCCCTGGCCACGCCCTCATCCTGCTCCGCCCTGGCCGCGCCCTCATTCTGCTCCGCCCTGGCCGCGCCCTCATCCTGCTCCGCCCTGGCCGCGCCCTCATCCTGCTCCGCCCTGGCCGCGCCCTCAGCCTGCTCCGCCCTGGCCACGCCCTCAGCCTGCTCCGCCCTGGCCACATCCACATCCTGCTCCACCCTGGCCACGCCCTCATCCTGCTCCGCCCTGGAGGCCTCCTCCAGACCACGCCCTCCTCAGCCTCCAGGGCGCCCACCCTCCCACCCCTGTTCTAAGGCGTGAGGTCATGCCTACCGGGAGGGGGGAGTAATGTCACAGTCCTCGTCTGCACCTGTCTGTCTTCGTCTTCACTACACTTCCCAGAATCCCTCTTGTCTCCACACCTGAACTCACTCCCTCATTATCCACCTGTCCATCGTTATCATCATCTGTGTCACCTGTCTTCACCCTGTTATGTTTGATTTGTACTTGTATTTAAGTCCTTCAGTTTAGTCTGTCCTTTGCCGGTTGTTATCGTTAGTTTGAGTGTGTTTCCTCGCCTGTTTGAGCCCTTTTGATTTATTTTGTGAATAAAACTCAACGTATTTGGAACCTTCAGCCTGACTCGTCGTCCTCTGCCTGTACACACCCGTGACAAGTATATTATGCAAAGTACAATTTTCTATAAAAAAATTCAGTTATTTTCTCTGACATTTAAGGGTGAGATACAGGCCTACAAAAACTCTTTTAGTTGTCAATATGAGAGTTATGAGACATTATTTAAGAGATTTAAGTATTGATTGTATTACATGAGTAGCTCTCGGCCACTTTCGTTTTTAAAAAGTAGCTCTCAAATGAAAAAGGTTGGAGACCCCTGATTTAGAGACTGTCATTGGCCATCATTAATGCACATATCTCACAGCAAGTGTGTGTGTGTGTGTGACACTTTACCATAAGGTAGTATATGTAAACATTAATTAATGTAATAATTTGTATAATCTGATCTTAGTTCATTTCTTTAAATACAAACAAATACATTTTAACAGTGAATATGTTACCCTTAACTGAATGAAGGTTATATTTATAGATAATTAAAATAGATTAATACATGCTGCAAATTAATAAAAAAAAAAATTATAAATATAAAATTATAACTGTTCAGTTAAACTAACAAGTTTTACAGCAATTCATCTTAATGTCAAGTTCTACATAACTAAGAGGCCATCCTTAAAAATATTTTGGTTTGCAGTAAAAGAAAAAAAAAAAAAAAAGGGGTCGGTGGGTAGGCCTATATTTTTTTTTTTCAAGATTCAATGTAATTTTTTTTTTTACAATTTTGGTCATGGTATGAATTTAAACAGATTTGCATATTGTGACGTCACTGACTGTGTCTTCAAACCGTGCCTTCTGGCGCACCATTGCAAACCTCATTCTGATGCAGGTTATATAGATATGTCAAAAACATTTGTATTACATTAATTCCAGCAGCATTTATTAGATTTTTTTTGTGGCAAAATCAAGAAAAAAGAAGCCACTAGAGTTCAATGAAAGTGGATTTTCAGAGGTAAACAAATAAATTAAACCGACTTTAGAATTCACAAAATAACAGTTAATTAGATTAGCATGCAATGCAATACATATGAGAAAACATGTTAATGTGTTACATTTAGGATGTTTACATCCATAAAACAAAATTTCAATTGTGTTACTGGTTACTAGTTTACTGGGTTATAGGCTACTGTTTTACTTGCATCCACCGCTAGGTGTCAATGCAACCTACAAATCAGAGACCAGTTACGTTGCTTTCGGTTGTCAGAACTTGTCACTTTTGAGAAAAAAAATCCTGTTTGTTTTTTGAGTCAAAGGTGTTCATTTAAATCGATTGTAAAATCAAGTTTTCATGTCTAAAGACGTTTCCATTTTCAACGCCACATATTATAGGCAAATCCACGGACAACTAACAGGCATTAGGACCAGATTAGGACTAACGTAAAGCGAGCGCATGAGATGCGCATGAGACGCGCACAAGTCAGCAATATTTCTGATGATTTATTGGCGTGAAGTTTCGTGCACAATGACAAACAGGACTACAAAATTCTCGAAAAACAACACCCGCAGCCATCATTACCAAGCACGAACCATTGACAGTGAATGAAACGAAGCGAATGTGTCTAGGCCATATGTGACGTATACCATGGTGTAAACAATCATAGACGCCGCGGGTTTATATCTAACAGAAAGAACGTAGCCTATGTAGGCTTTTTATATTCACAATACTTACTAAAATATGATTAATATTATATTATTGCATTTGTATTAGTTGTTTGAAGAGTAAAAAAAAAACATTTTGGTCGGTCTTAACGCAAGTTTACAATCGGCAAGTCGGTCGGACTAAAAGGGAAAAAAAAAAAAATATTGGGTCGGTCCTAAATTGACAGGGTCGGTCGGGTTACGGCAAACAAGAATATTTTTAAGGATGGCCTAAGATTAATAAATGCGGTAAACTAGTTAATAGACTTAACAAACAAACACAAAAGGTTCATAATTAAAATGGAAATGGTCGGGTACATTTCATTTTTATTTATAAATTATGTAAATTGTTAATTAACCAATTTAAAATTATGAAAAGTCAATACAATAAGACCTATTGTTCAATGATTATTCACAATGCCAAATACATTCACTAATATTTACACACAAAACCTTATTGTAAACTGTAATCCTGGATTCAATTTCTTGGAAGGGTGTGTTTTTATGTGTACACAATGATTTATTTATCAGTTTACACTACACACTTAGCCACCATTAAAGATGGTCATTTCAAAAAGGTCACACCTGGACAAACATTTTCAGTTCAAAAAAATAAAATAAATCAATGTTCTGACATTTCCCTCCTGCTATGATTTATTTTCCATGTCTATATTGTCTCAATTTAAACACGTCTAGAACTCTAACCCCTCATTTCATCTCAAAACCTAATCTCATAACATAATATGTGTTTGGAAAATAGAGGCTTACTCGATCCAATCACAGCTACAACCCTGTGGAACTGCCTTCACCCTGCACAATTATTTAAAAACACGCATTTGGAAATATACAACCGGGCTATGAAATATGAATGAGTAATAAGAAACAGCCAGACATTGAAAACCATTTTTCCAGAAAGGGAAGAAAAACAAGTTGCATTCCAAGTGCTGCCCCCTCCCCCCAATAGTGTGTCCACAAATTGAGTTTTAATCTAAAACTTTTACATTTCAGGTCTTAGTGCTTTTTTAATATTTCAGATAGGAGTTGTGGGTACTTTTGATAAAAGCACCATTTGATAATGCCGGATCACGTAGCACTCTAATAGATCTGCTCCCATAAATGATTTATATAGTGCTCATTTTTAGTCCTCTCCTTTTAGCAGATAAAAAAATAATAGTGGAATACATTATCTCGGGGCAAAGCACAGGTCACAAACGGAATACAGAATATTGCCACCACAGGTGATAATGCACGTGAGTGTGTGTGTTTTTTTGTGCATGCAAGAATACATAGATGTGTGCTTACATGTGTGTGCTAGAGACAAAGTAACAGAGGGTGAAAGAAAGAGACATACAGAATGAGCCTGCAATGCATGACCAAGTCAAAAGAGAACATGTGAAACATCTTTCTTGAATGACACCTAAATACTTTCATTTGTCAAAGCCTTAGGTGTGTGTATGCCTGTAATGTTATGCTTGGTTTTACCTGGAGAAAAATCAGTGTAGGAGAAAACATTTTTTTTTTTTTTTACACGTGTGCCTCCCTATATCGCCTCTCTGTTTCTCTCTTCCTATTTAGCATTAATGCTGAGGGGGAAAAAAGTATCATTCCTATTTATAGGAGCTCCCGGTGTCTGGCATAAAGAAGTGTTCTCTCTTTCCTCTGTCATGCTCCCTTTCGAAATGAAAACAAGAAGCAACAAAAGGACAAGGGCAGGAAATACGTAGTTAAGAACGAGAGGATTGAAAGGTCTCATTTTGATATTAAAGCAAAGCTGTAGGTCACAGCACAGGCTCAAAGTAGCTCAGTCTACAGCACCATTTCCATTTGTTTAAGCAGTGGCTCACTTTACTATAAGCTTCCATCATCGGGACAGTGCATGACTTTGCGAACACATGCAATCAATTATTAGATAACAAAACAAAATGGTTTTGAGTGGGTGGAAACTTCATCCTAAACTGTGCAGTGACTGTGGACATGCAGTCTGTAATGGGAAGGTGGTGTGTGTTTTGAAGGGCTGTTTAAGCTCAAAGCAGTAATAAATGATGATCCATTTTTGTACTGAAAATTACAAATGATAGTGCTGGAACAAAAGCGGCAAATCAAGCCAGCAGTTATAGCTTATATCTGCATAGACACGGTTATCTAGACAAAAAGTTGTATTCAGAGTTACCGTAAACAAAAGCAGAGAATTAAAATAAATAAAGGTCAGTATGAGTTGATAGAACAAAATAGCCAGTTCCGTTTCAGTCATTCGCGTTCGAAGTAGTCAACGTGTCGACTGATTGGGATCAAACTTAGGGAGCCTGTCATCTTCGAGTACTGTTAAAACGAGCCAATGCATATTGGCGGGCGTGAAATCCATCACATACTCCGCCCCCGCGGTGCGGGTATAAATACGGAAATGGATGCACGCACTAGTTGTCTTTCGCTTAGGAGCCGATCGGTCTTCATGTTGATGTCTCTGAAGAGTGTTGTTATATTACAAACAGCGAGTGTGTAGGTGTTCTTCAGGAAGACTCTCCCAGTGCTGGTGGTTCTACAGCGAAAGTGCAGTGGTGATCTCTCTGGTACAGTCCTAAAATGGTTCCAGTCATTTTTATCTGACAGGAAATTTGTGGTTAGGACAGGAGAATTTTTATCTTCTACTGCTCCTCTCCCATGTGGCCTTCCGCAAGTCTCGATTTTGGCCCCCTCTCTATTTTCATTGTATATGCTGCCTCTGGGATCTATCTTTAGAAAACATGGAGTGTCGTATCACTTATTTGCCTTTAAGGAAAAATGATCGGCTGGCCATGACTGCTCTTACCTTTTGTCTAGATGAGGTTAAATCCTGGTTATCTCTAAATTTTTTTGTCCTTAAATGCAGAGAAAACTGAAGTAATTGTTTTTGGCCCTTCAGAAAATATCAAAAACACTTAATCTGGATCTGGGATCACTATCGGCTTTTAGGTCCTCGCAGGCAAGGAATCTGGGTGTTATCCTGGATGATTCTTTAAAATTTGATAAACAAATTTCTTTAGTAGTTGAGTCCAGTTTTCATCAGCTCCGCTTACTTGGAAAATATGAAACATTTCCTTACTGATAAGAATTTGGAGATGACAGTGCATGCTTTTATTACGTCATGTATTGACTATTGCAATTCGTTATACTGTGGCATTTCTAAGGCCCAAATTGCCCGTCTCCAGTTAATTCAAAATGCTGCCTCAAGATTTCTGTTGAAAAAGAAGAAAAGGGATCACGCCACTCCACTTTTAAAGACACTTCATTGGTTGCCAGTGCAATTTAGAATACATTTTAAAATTCTACTTTTTGTTTTTAAATCACTGCACTTTCAGTCACCTGGCTATTTATCTGACCTGCTGCATCAGTATATCCCCTCAAGAAGCTTAAGATCTGGAGATCAGAATCTTATTTTAATTCCAAATTCGAGACTTAAACACAGAGGTGACCGTGCCTTTTCGGTAATCGGTCCGCGCCTCTGGAATGACTTGCCAGTGGAAATTCGATTGGCTCCGAGTTTGACCATTTTCAAGTCTCTTTAAAAACTCATTTGTTTTCGTTGGCATTTTAGGGTTATAAGTTTTATATCCAATTTTTTGTAATGCTGTTCTTTTGTTGTGAAGCACTTTGGTCAGTCTGTGACTGTTTTAAATGTTCTATATAAATAAAGTAAACTTGACACTTGATCGGGAGCTTCTGAGCTCTCAACTGCTGTTTTAACAGCATCATTTTTGTGTCAACAGTAAGATCAAAAACGAGCTCAATAGTTTTGCTACCAACTGCTACAGAATAATGCTCGGCATTAAACGTCCAGACAAAATTAGGAACGAAGACATCTACAAGCAAGTCGACCGCGACCAACTCGTCCTCCGAGTGCAACAACGGCAGCTGAGATTTGTAGGCCACTGCCTCAGAAGAAGCGAGAATGACTTAATAAACAAATATGTTTTGTATGCACCACAAGAACGGCACGGCAAAAGAGGCCGAGGAAGACCGCGTAAACTGTACCATCAATACATCGGCGAGCTCATTAACAAGGACGTACCAGCTACAGCGAACAAACTGAGGGATGTGGCCAAAGATCGAAAGGAATGGAGAAAATTGGTGACCGACTGCAAACCTACCCTGTTTGCAGCCGATTGATGATGATGATGATTTTTGTGTGTTTGTTGATGGTTGGTTAGAGGGCAAAGAAGTAATTGCTTCACTGTTTCAGTTCAATGTTCAGTATTACCGCGGCCATTCCCCTGTGTGTTCCGGCACTAATGAAGGGTCCCATTTCCTGAAAGAGCAACATGGGTACGTTTGCGTCTTTTTCAAGATGTCATTCCATCCGTGCGTTTCTGGATGCGGTCGATCCCTGTCCCCCTCTGACGGTCACAATGGTTTCATCACGTGTTTAAAAAAAAAGCATTTATACATGTATATAAAAATAAATATTTATATTTTCAGCACGCTGAAGCAGCTTTTGTGGATAGTTCATGTTGTCATTGCGAGAACATGACTATTGCGGTGTTGAGATGCGTGAAGGTGTAGTCCCCATTTCCACGCCCCACTACGGCGCCGTGTGGGATAGGTGATCAGAGGATCATAGTGAGGCTTCCCCTCCCGGTAATCAAATCCCTGTGGGCCCCTCACTCCTCTATCACACCGCAGCCGGTGGAGCCCCTGTTGATCGCGCTGGTCCCTCTGTAATGGGGTTCAGTTACAGTTCTCCTGTAATGGTAAAAACCAGCTGTTTCATTTGGGGCCCCTTCAGAGGACACGATGCCGATTGCAGCATTGGTTATCTCCTCCTGGGAGTGTAACGTTGCCAGAGCCAGATCCAGATCCAGAAAGGTCAGCTATGCTGAAACGGGCCGCCGAGGGGCCGCACAGTTGCATCTGTTGCCCCTCCTGACTAGTCCCTCCGCCAGCAGTTTTTTTACTCCTGTTTGAGTGGACATCCCTCGACACAGAAAGACTCTGGTCACAACTGGCCCCGGGGCCCCCACAAAAATGCATTCCCCAGTGAGCCGCATTGCACAAAACTGTGCTAAAGTCAGGAGGAGTTGAAGCAGGTCTTGCCAGACCAACCAGACCCTCTCCTCTCGACAGCCCTTCCTGACTCTTTCCTCTGAGTACATTCTCAGGGTTGGGGCATGATGGCACCCGCATTCAGACCCTGGAGAGTTCCACGTCTGGTTCTAAAAAGAACCGGACGTGGAGGTTCTGGTTACTACTGCAAGAATTTGTATGCTGTAGAGACCATCACTTCTGTGAGAGCACCCTCTCAAATTGAGGCATGCTCCCCCTTAAAAGTGGAACCTATTCGTTGAACTAAGTCTTCTCTCCGTGAGGAGATCCTGAAGGTATTCGATCATGTCAGTGCTATCTTCCTGCTAATGGGTTGGAGTGAGGGCTGTCTCTTCCACCCTCAAAATGTATGTTGCCTCTGTATTGACGCACATTGATGATGCAGTGGATACAAATCCGTGGGACGCACGTCTTGATCGTCAGTTCCTGAGAGGAGCAAGGAGACTGAATCCGCCTTGCGCCCCCTCTTTACACTCTTGGACTTATCTCTGGTGCTACTGCACTGCAGAACCCTCCCTTGAGCCCTGCAGGGAGTGAGTTAAAAATCCTGTTTTTAGAGAAACAGTTCTCCTGTGTGTAGGTGTAGAGTGTAGGGATTTGCACGCATTTCCGGTCAACGAATCGTTCCTGGAATTCGGGCCGGCCAACTCTCATGAAAATCTGAGACTCCGGTCTAGATATGTGCCCCGGAGGAGGCAGACCCAGCCCTGCCTTTTCTCTGTCCATCCGCTCCATTGCGGTTATACGTGCTCAGAATCCAAAGCTAGAGAACTAGCCTACGTGTCGAACCGCTGGGCTCCCTTCACATGAAGCCAGATTCTCTGTAAGTCCGGTTCGAAGTGTCGGCTTGCTGCGCCTTTCCCCTCCTATGGACTGGATATGTGCGCAATTCTTGCTCCAGTAGAGTTCCCCTTATCAGCCGAACCCTGTTGAGTTCCTCCATACCCTTCGGCAACGGACGGTGCTGAAAGTCCGAAGCCAGGCCTATCACTCCCATGTGTAACCCAGGTTACTGAATAGATAGATAGTAATTATAATCATTTTATTTTTATTAATATCTGTTTAGTATTAATAACAAAAGAACGCAGATAAGTTAATTTAAAGTTTTAAATTATATTACAAAATTAAATCTAGAAAAATAAATTGGCCAAAGAAAAGTTTCGATTGGATGAGGTCGGAGGTTAGTCCCACCGGGAAGTGAGTTCGGATTACAGCGCGAAGAAACAAAAACGAGAGCAACAGTGAGTGTGAAGAAGAAAAATGCAGATCTATATTTTCATGATAACTGTGTAGATAATGTTTAATGGTTCATAATATGTATATTTGTTGAAGTACAGTAGTTATTAAGTAGTTATTAACAGTAGTTATTACCATTACATTTTGTTGATTAGCATGTATGTTAAGTGCATAGGAAATTGAATGATAAACCAGACAATTTATTTAATTTAAACAGTTTATTGAACAGCTGAATAATAATTACTTTTTGCTTTGTTTCTACAAGGCCGTTTTTTTTGTTTTGTTTTGTTTTGTTTCTCGTCTATTTCTGATTTCATTGAAACCACTCTCTATTGAATCCTGATCTGTCCCTGCCGTGGATGTTCTGTCTGTGGTTTGGACATGGCGAGCCAATCATCTGCTTGATCGTACCTGGAAATTAAAACGGCTATCATTTTGCTGAACTGGTAGGACAAAATATACTCACCCTGAACTGTGATATTTGTTTTTTTTTCTTCTGGATTTCCCCTGGATCAATTGTTGAATTTTTCTTATTAACCCAGAACTGAACCAGACATTTTCATAGACATCTGAACATTGAATCTGATTTCTTAAGTTTGTTTTGTTGTTACTGTGGACACTGATTTTGAATTGTGAAATCTGGTTTTAAATCTTGATTTTGAAATCTAAATGTCCAAATTGAACTGAAGTGTCAATTATGAACTGACCTACTGTTTATTATTGCTGTTTTATTTGTTTATTCATATGGGTATTTGTCAAAAGATTCAATTCATTTATTTTTTTTCCGAATACCAATACAACTGATTTCCTAGTAATTAACATTTACCCTTGAGTCTGAGTTGCTTTCTTCCTTTTAGCTTCTGTTATAAATTCCCTATACTCCAGAGAGTAGAATCTACCTTCTGTAATCTGGTCCTAGACAAAAGTAGATCACATGCACCCAAGTTATTACGCCATAAAACGTGTAGCAGCGGGTTACATATGCACTGGTGGAACCTGTGTTAGGCTGGGTCCATATGTTGTGATCCCTACGACGATCCCATATGTGTATTCTTCTACGGTACGGCTCCCTGATGCGAGCCCGTGTCTTCCCTTTGTCCGCTTGAGTCTCCCCCCTGTCAAAGGCTGGAGCCAGCCCAGTGACATTCCATATGTTGTATTGTCCACTGTTGTATTCTCCACATGTTACCTCCCTTCGTGCAGGATGTGGCTTCCGCAGCGTATTCCTTTCCAACGAAAGAGAACGCTTTCCCAGTGGTCTTGTGGAACAGCAGTGACTTCCCTGACCTAAGCCTTGTCCCATCTCCACCTCAAATAATGCAGGGGGATCAGAAGGCTTTTGTCTAGGCACTGGAAGGTGGCAGCACTAGTGGCATTTTAATTTGAATCCCAATCAGTCGACACATCGACTACATCAAACGTGAGCAACTGAAACGGAACGTTTACGGTTACGTATGTAACCCTCGTTCCCATAAGGAGGGAACCACTATTGCTGGACCACCGCTGACTCTGAGTTAAGCTCAGCTCCTCAGCAAAAAACAACTAGTTCGTGCATCCACTTCCGTATTTATACCCACGCCGCGGGGACGGAGTGTGTGATACATTTCACACGCGCCAATATACATTTGCTCGTTTTGACCCCCTGGGGTCGGCTATCGCGCCGGCGTGATTGTCTCTCTTTTTTTCTTACCAGTGCAAAAGAGACTCAAATATTATGAATACGAATACAAATTTTTGTGTTTTTCGAAAAATAAAGAAAATAAAATGCATGTTCTGTCATCTCTCTCAATGTGAAGTTCATTCTGAAACACGACAGAAAATAATCTGTAACTCAGCGAATACTTGCCACCCACACGTGAGAGTTATGTCTTTACAAAGCTTGAAGTCTCCATTTTTAAATGATGTAAATCATACTAAAAACAAATATTCTCTGTTTAAGTAATCCGTATGAAAGCAACAACACGTACAGTTTCTCCAACCCGAGCTCATTAACTCTAATGTGACCACGCACACAAGCTGTTCATATGCAAATGATCCACGTGAAGGAACACAGAGCTGTAAACGCCCTCATCACCTCTAAACAAAGAATCAGCGACTTCAGTATTCCTCTGCTTTTCATCGAGTTTGGAAGACTGTTTACCTTGGATTTACCTCAGAAGAATTAGAAGAACACGATTTGATTGTGAGAACGATTTTTAAGGTAAGACACATAATAGTAAGCGTCTTATTGTTCCATAAACTTTACATTATAGCTACTAGATAAACTGGTGCCAGACTAAAATGTTATGAAATGAGATTGGAGTAAAAACATGAAGGCTAATGCTAAATGAATATACATGTACACACAAGAATGTTTTTATTTTCGATAATTAAATACAGCATTATATAAAGTAGGCTAGTATGAGTGTTTATTCTAATATGGTAAATATTATAATGTTTAGACCCATGTTTACTGTTAAATACTGTGTTTGTGGATATCTGCTCAAACGTAGATATGTATTATGTGGTAAAAATAATGTTTCATAGTTTGGAGCGGCTCGATCGGTTCAGTAAATGTTCTCTGCACGCGCTGGAGTCAGTCGCCCTGTGCGTTTGAAAAGCAAAACACACCAAACATTAGGCTTCATGTTTTTACTCCAATCTCATTTCAAAACGAATGGAAACGTTTGAGGTAACATATGATAATCCATATATTTTTGTCTAGTGTAGTGTTACTGAAGTGTTCCTTTTTAACGATTTATAGGCTGCCTAGCTATCTATCTGTTATTATTTTATGCAGCCCTACACATGCCTACAAGGCACAACAAACTTGGTGTTCATATATATATATATATATATATATATATATTATATATATATATATATATATATATATATATATATATATATATATATATAATTTTAACCAGAAAAATCTAAAATTATTATTATTATTATTATTTACAGCGACTAGATGCCTGCTGACTACAACATTCAACAGTCTCTGTACATGAACATGGTAAAATGAAAAATCAAACACCTTGGAAATGACAGGTATGTACTATGTTTCAGGAATGGCACAAAGTTGTGTGACTGTTCAAGTCTCTGTCTTTAGATCAGTGTGTTTACTAATGTGCTTTTTTGTCCTTTGTTGTGTATCTTTGGATTATGTTGTGTTGTAAATAAATCCAAACAATCTAAAAGCCATTATTTTTTAAATCTCCTCATTATGATAGGGCCTGATAGCACCTGATAGGGCCATTATGGGAGGGTCTTTGTCTTTCTCAGGTGTGAAATGCATTAATATTCATGAGAGATTCATGCCTCCTTGCATAAAAATTAAATGAGAGTGTAATCCGGGACAAAGAAAATATTGTAAAAGCCTTTAACAGCCATTTTATCTCTGCTGATTTAATCTCAGATTTTAGTAATTTAAAGGAACAGAATATAAAAGGCAATGTGGAAAATGTTTCATGTTGTTCTCAGCAGTTCACTTTTAAACCTATTTTAGCTACACAAGTTCATAAAGCCTTATCAAACTTGGATTGTAAAAAATCAGCAGGGTCTGATAAAATAGAGCCTTATTTTTTAAAAATTGCTGCAGATCTTATAACAGAGCCCATCACTTCTATTTTAAATGTAAGTTTAAATTCTAATGTTATTCCCAGTGCATGGAAATCGGCTATGATTCTACCTTTGTTAAAAGGTGGTGATCCATCTGAGATGAATAATTACCGTCCAATTTCAAGGTTGTCCGTGATGGCAAAAGTATTTGAATCTTTTGTAAATGATCAAGTAAAACAGTTTTTAACGGAAAATAAAATTTTAAATGAATTCCAATCAGGCTTTAGATCAGGTCACAGTACTATAACAGCAGCCATGCTGGTCACAAATGATATTATTGAATGTTTGGATAGTAAACAGCATTGTGCAGCCTTATTTGTAGATCTCTCCAAAGCATTTGATTCTGTAGATCATAAACTCTTGTTGCAGAGACTTAGTTGTGTGGGTTTTAGTGAAACAACTCTAAACTGGTTTAATAATTACTTATCAGAAAGAACTCAGTGTGTCTCAGTTGAAAATTTTACTTCAGCAGAACAAACAATTAAAAAAGGTGTCCCACAAGGATCTGTTTTAGCACCAATCTTATTTTCTATTTATATCAATGACCTGGGTTGTGGGATAACTCCAGCTAGAATTCATCTATATGCTGATGACACAATAATTTATACAGTAGCACACTCTCTGAATCAAGCCATAGAGCTTTTGCAAGATTCCTTTCGGTCATTGCAACTGTCTTTGTCAAGTTTGAAACTGGTTTTAAACACAAAAAAAAAATAATTATATGCTTTTCACCCGTTGTTCCATCAACACAGATCTCCAGATTTTAAGTTTAGAGGGGGACTGTATAGAAAGAGTAAATTGTTATAAATATTTAGGCATATGGTTAGATGAAAAAATAGGTTTTAATGTACATATTGAAAATCTCTTGAAAAAGCTTAGACCAAAACTGGGTTTCCTCTTTCGTTTAAAGAAATGTTTTCCTTTTGAAGCAAGAAAGAAAATTATTCAAAGCTGTTTCCTCTCAGTATTGGATTACGGTGATGTAATTTATATGCATGCAGGTTCATCTTCGCTAAAAAAATTAGATTGTGTATACCATGCTGCCTTACGCTTTGTGACGAGTGCCTCTTCACGCACTCATCATTGTACGTTGTATGAATTGGTGGGTTGGACTTCTTTGTTTCAAAGGAGAAAAATACACATGTTGATGTTTATTGCTAAGGCATTGTTAGGCAAATTACCAATTTATATATGTCGTTTATTATCTTATTGCATTTGTAATTATAGCACTATATCTAGTGCAAAACTGCTTTTAAAGGTTCCTAGAGTACGTTCAGAGCTTGGTAAAACTGCCTTTTCTTCCTATGCTCCCTGGTTATGGAATGAGCTGCAGAGTAAAATAATGATAAAAACTCTCCCCTCTTTAAACGTTTTTAAAAATCTCTTATTGACCAATTTAAAAGAAACATGTGCATGTTTTGTAAAGTAACTTTTGTTGGAATTTTATGAGTGCTGTGTAAAATTTTATGTAAGATTTTGAGTTTTATGTTTGTATTGTATATGTGAAACTTTTTGTGCTGCCATTTTGGCCAGGACTCCCTGGAAGAAGAGATTTTTATCTCAATGGGACTATCCTGGTAAAATAAAGGATAAATAAAATAAAAATAAAATAAAAATTTCTCATACAAAACATGTCATACAAATTTTAAGTCAATATATTGTCTTATCTGAATGAGTATGCAGGATGATTTTCACATAGTTTTGAAGCAAATATTCAAGGCTATGTGATACAATTTTCAAAAGTCTTGTGGATAAATAATCAGTATGGGTTTCATGAACTTATTTCAAGGACACATTTTGTTTTTGTTTTTTCACAAACCACGCATAAACGTTATAATCTCAAAACTACAAACTTTTACATACATGCTGCTGACATATTATTGTAGCAGAGCTTGTGCTGAATACAGTGTAATAAGAATTTAGCCACGAAAATGTCACAAGTAACAGAAATAAGCACAAATGTCAGAGCATGTCAGAACTAGCCTGACTACATCAGACTTCCTACTTCCGCTAATTTCATTTTGCTCCTGTAGTCAGTCTGAGATAGCAGCCTATCTTTCGGTTTTCCACCGGCCTGAAAACAGCCGGGCCAATCACTGAACAGAAGGCGGGCTGAAAGCCGTGACATAGTCGCTAAGCGCCGAGTTTAAGAGTTAGGTCAGAGAAATCGAAAACGACCGCGGATATGGAGACGTGGATGCAATTCGCTCTGTTGTGGAGAATATTCCCGGCATTAGCAAACTGAAGCCCGAACAAGAAGAGTGTGTATTAAATATGTTGAATGGAGGATGTTGTGGCCCTACTCCCTTTGGGAAAAGTTTAATTTATCAACTATTGCCAATCGTCAGCGATAAACTGGGGACCTTTTGACAGGTCAGTGTCTCCTTTCTTTTCCAGGTCTTAAATACCGTATAACTTCAAATAATAGCCCAGGCTTTTATTTGCCCAAATCGTCTAAATGAGACAGGCCTTTATAGTGTTGAGATGTTGTTCATTAGATGTTGTTCCTAGAGTCTCTAATCTCTAAAAATCTCCAAATGCTCCATGTGAAACTGCGGTCTTCCGATCTTTTACTATCTTGTCGATTGATTTTGATTAATATTTGCGAGGGAGAGAGCAAGATAGCGCTCGTGTTGTTTGAAGACCTGAGAGTGCGTGCGCGGCTCTCTCTCTCTCTCTCTCTCTCTCCTCTCTCCTCTCTCTCTCTCTCTCTCTCTCTCTCTCTCTCCTCTCTCTCTCTCTCTCTCTCTCTCTCTCTCTCTCTCTCTCTCTCTCTCTCTCTCTCTCTCTCTCTCTCTCTCTCTCTCTCTCTCTCTCTCTCTCTCTCTCTCTCTCTCTCTCTCTCTCTCTCTCTCTCTCTCTCTCCTCTCTCTCCTCTCTCTCTCTCTCTCTCTCTCTGTCTCTCTGTCTCTCTGTGCGCCCTGTCAAGCGCAGCAGTCATTCTATTACATCACTCACCGATCACAGCCATGTTCACTCCGGTATTTCGCTCGCATCATCAATTGTTTACAGCAGTTTTACAGTGGAAGTTCGATCATAGATTTGAGTTCGATGCATGATGTCTGTGGTTCGATGCAGCTGTGTCAGCGCATAACATACGTCATGAATAAACTTATCTGATTGGCTTACGGTTAACCAATGATTTTAAACTTTAGAAATCGCCCCTAGCGAGAGAGAAAACACTTCTCTATTATGCTATGCCAGACTCTGTGTACGAAGCAAAGTGAAGTAGCAGAGTCTGGTATTACCAGGCTATGTCAGAACACCTACATGACCCAGAAAACACCTCAGTCCCCAGAGGTTTAACAGTACTCGAAGATGACAGGTTCCCTAAGCGTGATACCAATCAGTCGACACGTTGACTACTTCTCCGTTCCCTCCTTCAGGAAACAAGGGTTACATACGTAACCGAGACGTTTCACGTATAGCAGATCATAGATTTTCAATTTCTAAAGGTTTCTGATTAGAGTGCATTAATAGAACATATCAATTGTCACAATATTGCATAGGCATTTATGTTGTTGATAGTTTGAAGAATTCAATGTCATTTTTGCTGACATCACCACTATTTTGAAGACATCTTCCATAAACCAAATGCTTTGTCTTCTCTTGAGCATTTTATTTAATGAATTGACTTTATAAATTCAATCAAATGTTGTTGACATATACTATATGTTGACATATACACTTCCAAAAGTCTGATACCATGAGTGAAAATACTGTTATTCTGCATCAACTACATACACTACAATTCAAACGTTTGGGGTCAGTAAGATTTTTTAATGATTTTGAAATAAGCATTTCATGCTCACCAAGGCTGCATTTATTTGGATAAAAAAAACAGTAAAAAAATAAAATAAAAATAAATAATTAAACCATTTTACATTTAAAAATATTTCAAAATGTAATTTATTTCTATGATGACAAAGCTGAATTTTAAATATGCTAATGTATAGCTCAAGAAACATTACTTATTATTATACATAATGAAAACAGTTTTGTTGCTAATGTTGTTTGTGGTTCTTTGATAAAAGTTCAAAAGCACAGAATTTGTAACATAATAAATGTAATGTGTAGTTGATGAATGTACAATTGAATGTGTACTTGCTGAATTATAATAAAAAAGCTTTCTGAAATCTTACTGTACACAATTTTTTAACGTTGTAGTATCTAAGTCTCTCAGTCATTCTCTCTCGTTGTTCTTCACCTCTTTGGCTCATTTCATTTTTTACATTTCATTAGTCTCCCTTCAATATACACACACACACACCAGCACTACCCCCCCCCCCTCCCCCTACCAGCCCAAACACATACATATACTATGACTGTGGGGGTGTCTTCTTTCCCAATTGCAACAGTCTCTTGAGCAGCAAAAAGTGGGACGGTTATGAAGAACTAATAGCCTGACAGACTGCATACACCATCTCTCCCCTCAAGCTATTTCCTCTCAACATCATTCTCTTTCTTTCTCTCTCTTCTATCAAATATCTTCTACTATGTGCCTGATTTTACTCTTTTCCATATACAGTACACTCATATATGCACATGCATATGTAATTTATGTATCTAGACTAGTGTGACGTGATTAGAACCGTGTTTTGTACAGTATTTGTCATGTATGCACTGATCCATCAGTGATGTGGCAAAGAAAAATCAACTGTGCTACTGAAGATCTGAAGAAACTTTATTTCCCTCAACTTTTCAAGAAACATGTATAGTAATGTGATAGATTTTGTAGTTCAGTGAGCCATGCATATTTACATGCAGACAGATGACTTCAAATGTGCTACTGTATACAAATATATAGATGTGCATGGAGATGTTATTGATCCCTGAGGGAAAGTTCAAGAAAGAACAGCCTCCGTTGTGAGCAGGATTCAATCCTACGCAGGGAGACCCAGCAGATACACAATCTCAAAACCCAGAGTAATCAGAATAACAGGCCACCATCATCATCACAATCATATTGTCATCATCATATCAATCTCACTAAGTGCTTTCACAATACCTTTCATGTTTTTAAGCAGTCAAATATGACAGCGACTTTGAGCGTCATAACCTCAATAAAGATAGCAGTATTTCTACTACATGTTATTACTGAACCAGACAGAGGATTAATGCGCCAGGTTGTTTAGAGAGATTAGATGCATATGATATCGAAAGTATTTGACTTTTCTTTTTTTTCTTTGATTTTAGCCTACTTCAATCCGGGTTTTAAAATTTGATTTAAAATTGAGATAAAAGAACAGCAGGCAGCTTGAAATGTGATGGATTGAATAAATAATGATCTATTTTTTGGGGGGTTTCTGAAATCTGCATCTACAGCTAAAAAATAAAATCATGTCATCTCACCGTCATGACATTTCAAACCTGCAAAGACTTTCTTTCTTCTGCAGTCCTTTAAATGGAAAGTTCAATCAAATATAAAAAATAATTTAAATACTGATTTAAATATTGAAAGTCATACTGGTTTGGAACTACTTGAAGGTGAGTAAATGATGACATAATTTTCGTTTCTGGGCGAACTATCTCTTTAAGTTTGTGTTGGAATAAGATTGCAATTATATATAATAGGGTTGTAACTGTACATGTATTCCTCCCGAACCGCCACGGGAGGCCACACTTTTTTTTTTTAGATTCATTTTATTTAAATAGGGACAATGCACAAGTTAACATTAACCTTGTTTAAAAACAAAGAGAGCTGCATTGTGCCAGGTTGTAGCACAAGTGCTATTTTCTGCCCGTAGTCCCTTGGCAGAGTAGTTCACTACTCTGTAGTTCACTTATCTGTTCTAAAAATCCATTAAAAATGTGATGACGTCACATAATAGCAGAATGCTAGCGTGTTCCAGCTAACAACGGCCTAACCTGTAAGAAATCGAAAGGACATAAGTACTCGTTCATTTCTTTTTTTGACTTTTGGACTATAATCTATATTCAACTTGCGTAATCAACAATAAAATCTATGTTGATTCAACGACAAGCAGGAGAAGGAGACACATTTAGCCGTCTAGCTCCATAGACTCTCATTCATTCTGCACTCGCCCGCGATCACCTCCAGTGGAATTCTAATGGAACTGCATCCAAGATGATACAATGGGGCTAATAGGAAGTGCCAAGGCTCTCCGTTAGACGGGCTCTGGTACCAAGTGTTCAAGAGCTTGCTTGTAGCCTGTAACCGCTGAGTTTCAATTAACATGTGTGATAGCTAACTCCACTAACTTCACTTCGTGAAAAGTACACCGGGATGGCAGAAAGCAGCATCCTGTTTGTTTTTGTTATTTTACAAGAGCACAAAGTTTTGTTTTTATTGTGAGTGTACACAAATAAAATTTACCCTTTACAGTTTTGAATGTAAAATTTTTTGTCAAAAGATCAGTCTTGGCGAGAATTCAGTTAACTACAGTCAATTTTGGATAGTAAATAGTTGAGAAAGATAACTATAGTATTTTACAATTGATTTCTATATAATTTCTTACCTGAATACTAGCCTACTGTTACCTGAAAAACGTAAAGCTGTGTTTATTTAATTTAGCAATTTGTTGTTTGCAATTTGGGTATTTGTTCTTATTTCGATTACTGATATTTTACTTGTGTTTTTTTTTATGAAAATTTTGCATTCAAGAAAAGTAGATTTCCCTTATCGAAAAGGGAACTTCGAGATGCGTCGAAAACGTTACGGGAACGCCTTCTGCGTGAATGCGTCTGAAGCATCTATGCCAACTAGTCCAATGGAAAAAGGGAATGAGCGTCACGGGCGGGTGACGTCATGACCAGGAAAGGATAAAAGCACTTCCGCTGCGAAACGCCAGTAGGCTTCTGTGCCTCAGCAAGCCATCTGTGTCAAAACTGTCCCTGTCTATTTATTGTTGTCTGTTGCAATATTGTTGGTATCGTTATGGCGAAACAAGTCTACAAACAGTGTGTTCCTCCCTGCCCGCGTTATTTAACGGGTGGGGACACACACGAGCTTTGTGTGATTTGTTTGGGATCTGAGCATGCGGCATCAGCCTTCGAGGGGGCTGAGTGCCAGCATTGTGAGAAGCTTCCGCTTCGCATGCTCCGATCCCGCCTGTCACTCTTTGACAAACAGAGTGGACAGGCTCGCGATCCTCAGGGATCAGGACCCGCGTCTGCCGAGGCAACGCGGAGAATGCATTCCTGGGGATCGCAATTGGATCTTTCGGAGGGGATCGAGACGGGTCCGAGGACCCTTTCTCCTTCCTTACCCGGGAGATCCAGCTCTCCTCCCCCGGTGTCGGAACCACGCTTTGCGGTTTCTTCCGCCCGGGGAGAGAGCCCCTTACTACAATGCTCATCTTCTGAGGAAGTTGAAGTTGTAAGTTTGGACAGTGATAATGCACACACGGGGGAAAGGGATTTACAATTTATTTCCCCGGCATATGATGAGCTGGTGGATGTCATGTCACGAGCTGTAGAAAGATTAAATGTTGACTGGCCATCTGAAACTAGAAACACTCGCCCCAAAAGCAAGTTAGACGAGCGTTTTCTTTCTTCAGCCACATTATCTCCACCGCGAGGGCTTCCTTTTTTTCCTGATTTGCATGACGAGTTATCTAAATCATGGAAAAAAAACGTTTTCATCTCGTGTTTTTAACCCTCAGTCCAATATATATTCTAAGATTAGAGGGTCTAAGGATTACGGTTATGGTTCGATGCCCCAGGTTGAACAAAATTTAGCGAGTTATCTCGCGCCTGGTCCTGCATTTTCCATTAAAGCCCCAGTTTTGCCCACTAGACCATTAAAAAATACATCTATTTTAGTGGGCAAAGCTTTTTCGGCAGCAGGTCAAGCCGGAGCGTGCTTGCACACTATGGCATTGGTTCAGGCTTATCAAGCTGATCTGCTGGGGGATCTGGATAATAGCGAGGGAATTAGTCATGACGATGTTCGAGAACTTCGTAGGGCTACCGATCTTTCTCTCAGGGCTACTAAAGAGACCGCCAGAGCAATTGGGCGGTCTATGGCAGCTTTGGTAGCCACTGAGAGACACTTATGGCTCAATCTGTCTGATATTAAGGAAAAAGATTGAACTTTTTTGTTAGACGCTCCGCTTGAACCCTCTGGTCTCTTTGGTGACGCAGTTCATGCAGTAGTGGAAAGATTCCAGGATTCTAAAAAACAGTCGGATGCTTTTAAAAAGTTAATCCCTCGCCGTGTCCAGCCCCCTGGGGTTGCGTCTAGCTCATCATATCGCGTGCAACAGAAAGAGAGTGTTGCGTCTCGTGCTCCTCCACGAAGATACTGGAGACAGACGCAACCCTCTCAACCGAAGTCGCCTAAGCCTAAGCCGGATCTGAGGACCGTTCTTCAGGCAAAGAAAGCTTCGGTTCAAAAAAAAAAAAAAAGGTCCTGATGCTTAGGCATCAGGCCTGTGAGGACAGCCCCGACCAGAGTGGAACGGTGTTCACCTCATTACACGGTGCCCGTTCCACTTCGGGGTCCTCACGAGACCCTCCTGCCAACCCTGCCACCTCTGGTGCTTCAGGGCACAGTGGTCTCCAGCGAGTCGCTGATGCTATGCTGCGGCACAGCATCGGTTTCGCGCCCTCTGAGGGGGGCTTTAGAGCAGTCAGGTCAGGTAGTTCCTGCCGGTATGTTTTAGGCTCCAGATTTGGCTCTCTCAGTAACACCAGAGACCAGCCTCGAGAGGCTGGTTCCCTTAGTAAATTTTCTGGCAGCGTGGAAGCTTCTGCCGAATATTTCTCCTTGGGTCCTGCAGATTGTAGAGAAAGGATACAGAATCCAGTTTGGCTCTCGTCCTCCTCGTTACAGCGGGGTGCTGCCCACAGTGGTGCATCCCGAGCAGGCTCTGGTAATGGAGCAAGAAGTAAAGGCCCTGTTAGCAAAAGAAGCTATAGAACAGGTGTACTCACCCGACCGAGAGTCGGGTTTTTACAGCCGTTATTTCATTGTTCCAAAAAAGGATGGAGGGTTGCGTCCCATTTTAGATCTTCGCCTGTTAAATCGGTCAGTTCAGAAACTCAAGTTCAAGATGCTGACCCTCAAACAGATCGTGACCCAAATCAGATCCGAGGACTGGTTTGTCACGATAGATCTAAAGGATGCATACTTCCATATCTCCATCCTCCCTCAGCACAGGAAGTTCCTAAGGTTTTCTTTCAGGGGCAAAGAATACCAATATCGGGTTCTTCGTTTCGGCCTAGCTTTGTCACCCCGCACGTTCACGAAATGCATGGATGCAGCTTTAGCCCCTCTCAGGCTTCATGGCATACGCATTCTGAACTACATCGACGACTGGCTGATTCTAGCAGAATCAGAGCAGTTGGCGGTTCGGCACCGAGGTGTCGTTCTCGCCCATATGCAGATGTTGGGGTTGAGGCTCAATGCCAAGAAGAGTGTTCTTTCTCCAGTACAGAGAACCACTTTCATTGGTGTGGTATGGGATTCAGTGACGATGAGGGCCAACCTATCGCCCGTTTGTGTAGCTGTTATCCTGGCAGCCACCAAAGAGCTAAAGCTAGGTCAGTCACGCACTGTAAAACAGTTCGAGAAACTGTTGGGTCTACTGGCAGCAGCGTCCAACGTGATACCTTTTGGCCTGCTGTACATGAGGCCTTTACAGTGGTGGCTCAGGACCAGAGGGTTCTCCCCGAGGGGAAACCCTTTCCGTATGATCAAGGTTACGCGGCGATGCCTTCGTGCCTTAGAGATATGGAGGAAACACTGGTTCTTAACCCAGGGTCCGGTGTTGGGAGCTCTTTGCCATCGAGCTACTATCTCGACAGATGCTTCCCTCACCGGCTGGGGAGCGGTAATGGAAGGCCGCTCGGTTCAGGGTCTGTGGAAAAGCCATCATCTTTCGTGGCACATAAATTGCCTGGAGATGATGGCCGTCTTCAATGCGTTGAGACATTTCCTTCCGGACCTAAGAGGCCATCATGTGCTCGTTCGAACAGACAACACATATGTGGTCTCTTATCTGAACCGTCAGGGGGGTCTCAGGTCGCGTCCGCTTTGCAAACTGGCGCACCAGATCCTCCTGTGGTCCCTGGGGAAGGTACTCTCCCTGAGGCCAGTGTATATTCCTGGGGACCAGAATATAGGAGCAGACATCCTGTCGAGGCAGTAGCTGAGGCCAGGGGACTGGAGACTCCACCCCGAGGCGGTGGAGAAAATATGGGAGGCATATGGCAGAGCAGAGGTGGACCTGTTCGCGTCTCACAGCACGACGCACTGTCCCCTCTGGTATTCCATTACTCACCCAGCCCCCCTGGGGCTGGATGCCATGGTGCAGACGTGGCCGAGGCTACGTCTGTACGCCTTTCCCCCTGTTGCTCTGCTCCCAGGAGTTCTGGAGAGGGTCCGTCGGCTTGGAATAAGCCTACTGCTAGTAGCACCACGCTGGCCGAGTCGGATCTGGTTTTCGGACCTGGTCCATCTTCTAGACGGGCCTCCATTGGAGATCCCGATCAGGAGAGACCTTCTGTCTCAGGCCGGTGGCACAATATTTCACCCTCGTCCAGAGATTTGGAATCTGTGGGTTTGGCCTCTGGGGGGCCCAACTCATAGAAAGTGGTCTTTCAGCTGAGGCTGCTGAGACCATCCTAAGCTCCAGAGCTCCGGCTACTAGGAAACTATATGCGCTTAAATGGAGAGTTTTCTCTTTATGGTGTCACCGACGACATTTGGATCCAGTTAACTGTTCTGTGAACACAGTACTCAAGTTCCTGCAAGAGCGCTTTGTGTCAGGTTTATGCCCTTCCACGCTAAAAGTTTACGTGGCAGCCATTGCGGCTTATCACACCCTGGTGGGGGGTACATCCTTGGGTCGAGACCCCCTGATTACACGTTTCCTTCGTGGCACTTTGAGGCTAAGGCCTGCAACTCGCACTAGGGTGCCAGCCTGGGATTTGACTATAGTTCTAGAAGGCCTGACTAGGGCCCCATTCGAGCCCTTAGATTCGGTCTCAGAGAAGTTCCTTACTATTAAGACTATCTTTCTGCTAGCTAAGTCCGATCAACTATTGATGCTTCCAAACAGACAGTCAGTAAGTGGATAGTCGAGGCTATTTCACTTGCTTACGAGTACTCGGGCCAGCCTTGTCCTTTGGTGGTCCGAGCTCACTCGACCAGGAGTATGGCGGCTTCTAAAGCCTTACTGCATGGGGTTTCTCTCCAAGATGTCTGTGATGCGGCGGGCTGGTCCTCTCCGCTCACATTCGTGAGGTTTTACAGCCTAGACCTGGATGCTGCCCCAGGTTCTCAGGTGCTTAGTGCTTAGCTGAACAGTCTGACACTCAGGTACTTGAATTATGGCGCATTGGGTATTCTCGTTCCCGTAGCGTTTTCGACGCATCTCGAAGTTCCCTTTTCGATAAGGGAACATCTCGGGTTACTATTGTAACCATAGTTCCCTGAGAACAGGGAACGAGACGATGCGTCCCTCTGCCATACTTCTGGCGTCCCTGCGATCGGCTTGCTTCGGCAATTTCGAAGCTAACTGGCGTTTCGCAGCGGAAGTGCTTTTATCCTTTCCTGGTCATGACGTCACCCGCCCGTGATGCTCATTCCCTTTTTCCATTGGACTAGTTGGCATAGATGCTTCAGACGCATTCACGCAGAAGGCATTCCCGTAGTGTTTTCGATGCATCGTCTCGTTCCCTGTTCTCAGGGAACTATGGTTACAATAGTAACCTGAGACGTTTTGTTTGTATATGCTGTCAATTATAGTTCTTAGAAAGAAAATCAGAATCAGAAAAAAAAATTGTATTGGTTGGTCACACTTACAAAAAAAATCAGAAATCCAAATTGACCAAGAAAATTGCAATCAGTGCATCTCTACAAACAATATTTAAATCAGTTGTCAGTCCACACGACACTCCACACATCTCTCTTTTGTGGTGGATGTTGTGTGTAAACCCACATATAAAGTGAATAATAAGTTATTTCCAGAACAACACCTCTCTTTTCCCCCCCATTTATTTCACATTAAGATTACAATCAAAGCCTCACTTTGGTATGATACTACCAATAATACAATTTAAGGTAACACTTTATTTTAAGGTGCTATTAATAAGCAGTAATTAACAGTTAATAAGACACTTATAAGACCTTATAAGATGCATATAAGATGCATATAAGCATTAACTACTTCATATAACTTCTGAGGACGCTTTGTTTCACTTTTCCCGCTCTACGCCGACGAGCCTCACGACAGTTACAGCCAGGGTGAGTGTAGACTCCATCCCCTGGGGTCCAACTGGGTCATGACCACTCCGGGGCCGCTCAGTTGCCTCTCCGGGTCCGTCTTGTGCTTTAATTAACCCTTATATGAAGTAGTTAATGCTTTAATGCATCTTATATGCATCTTATAAGGTCTTATAAGTGTCTTATTAACTGTTAATTACTGCTTATTAATAGCACCTTAAAATAAAGTGTTACCCAATTTAATTACTCTTCAGATGGTGCATATTAAAACAAACTCAAAAGAACAAATATGCAAATGTGTTAATGTGACTCACCGTCCATCCACCTCCATCCATGCTCATATCACAGTAGACCTGAAAGCCGGCAGGGTAATGAGTGGGAAAAACAGAGTAGATCCCATCTTCCCTCTGACCGCTAGCATATATATCACTACAGTCCCGTGGACGAGAGCCTTGAAAAAGAAAGAGAGAGAGAGAGAGAGAGAGAGAGAGAGAGAGAGAGAGAGAGAGAGAGAGAGAGAGAGAGAGAGAGAGAGAGAGAGAGAGAGAGAGAGAGAGAGAGAGAGAGAGAGAGAGAGAGAGAGAGAGAGAGAGAGAGAGAATCAAACACAAAAACCACAAAGACTAGATCCCTGCATGGTTACAGGATAGCAAATAGCTGAACTAGGCCAAGAGTAATTTAATTACCAAAGGAATATTACTATAGGTTAGTCAACATGATGTTGTGCCCATCTTTCTAATGCAGCTGGTGCTTCTCAATTTACTGGTCTCTGTTCCCAAAAGAGCGATCCCTTTCCCTGATTATAGAAAACACACTCCCCTTCATTGGCCCACACTTGCATGTTTGCTCCATACCAGGTTCATTACAAGCCACACCTGTGGCTCCAGCAGACACATCAGGACGTTAAAAGTAAAGTGGTAAAATGCTTTTAGACACATTAGGCCTCCAGAGAGCACAATTTAAGCACAGCCACTTTCCTTCGGCTTCCAGCAACTCGTCTAAAGAGAATTCAGATCAGTGGGGCACAAAAAGAAGACAATAGTTATGTGCGCTTTTTAACCACACAGTTTTCCATGACATTTTGATAATCAATGAGTCAACAGTGGGAGGAGGTGCTCTGTTCGGGGACCACAGTGCTTGTGATTCTGAGCTGGTGTAGTCAGAGTACATGATTTGAATCTAAATCTTTGTTCATGGGACCACACAACTTTTAAACTCAAATCACCTGAGCGAAAATGCCATGTGACAAATCACTTTGGAGCCACAGGAAATAGTAAGAGCAGTATGCTACTATGCTATTTTGGACTCTATTTACTAATTCCCTTCACTAACGACATACTAAACTCTAAAAAGTAAATTTCTTGATTTTAAGGGCCTCCAGAAAATAATCTGTCATTATATAATGAGATATTAGCAATACATATGTAGCAATCAAACACAATTATTTTTAATGCTTCTAAAAAGAGAATGATGTCAACCAGCCAAATCTCAACTCCCTGGGGTGAAGAGAGGAAGAATGGACTCTGGACTCTTGGATACATGTGAATGAACAATGAAACATAGCCTACACTACTGTTCAAAAGTTTTGGGACATCACATATGTATCAAAAGTGACAGTAAAGGTTGAAATGTGTTCATCAAATAAATGCTTTTCTTTGAACTTTCTGTTTATCAAATAACTTTGAACAAAATGTATAATGGTTTCCACCAAAATGTTTAGCAGCACAACTGTTTTCAACATTAATAATAATAATTATAAGGAATGCTTCTTGAGCAGCAAACATAGGAGCAACGTTACTTCTAGTCAACAGAATGTGTTAAAGGGTCCTCCAAAATAAAGTGAAACCGTATTAATATTTCACAATATTACTATTTTTACTGTATTTTTGATCAAATAATTGCAGCCTTGGTGTTTGGAAGTGTAAAGTGGAGAAAATAGACAATAGACACTTAGGTAAAACCCCAAACATGTTAAACAAAGAAGATAGGCAGGCAAACTGGATCCCCTACCATTAGCACAGCCTTTAAGGCGAACTCCTCTGACTGGTGCCCTCTGCAGGTCAGCCTTCACCCTGGCCTTCAGACCTCCTGTTTCCTTCTGCATGGCATTCAGAGCATCGCTCACAGAGTTAACAACCTTCACCATGTTAATCTGGCTCTCGGACAGCAGCTGCAACACAAACAAAAACTATTACACAGAAAGCATGAACTGACAAGGAAACTGTCCAGAATAAACTGCAAGGAACAGACGCAAGCAGAGAATCAGAACGAGATGGTTGATCAGCAGCTTACTTGAATATTTAAAATACTGTCATAATTGATGCTCCCTCATGATTAAAACCTTTATGATTTTTCCTTCTACAGAATGCAAAAGAAGACATCATGGACAAATACTTTTCATTGGACCCTACTGACTTTCATTACATTTTTTTTTTTTGTGATCGACAGAAGAAAGAAAGTCATACAGCTCTGTAATGACAGTGCTCACATCACAGCAAAATTCAGACCCCATGATATTTAGTGTTTAGCATCTCAAAATAAGTTGATTTAAGATTCCATTTCCCAAAAATATATCAGCCATTGTGGATAACATGCCGTCTCTTGAGATTAATTTTGGTGCCTTGGACAGCAAAATGTTCAATTATAGCTCTGCAGCACAACAGAAAACAATTCTTGTGCCAAGTGTAGATCTGTTTGATGGTTTTAACTTATAAGAACACTATAGGTTTATTTTCTGGACATATAGAAAGCTTTGAACCATTGAAGCGAACTGCTTATTGTCCAGTGAAAATGAAAATCCCTTGTAGCCCGCATGAGAAGGCAAAATCTGTCTGGGAGACAGGTTCCATAAGGCCAACTGTCATTTTAGCTCAAATACTTGACATGCAATAGAGCTGTAAAGGTCTTTTGTGCCAGATTTACAGTGTGATTTTCTGCTTGAGGCAGTAAGTTGTACCTGCTATATCTTGTCTATCTAGAAATGAGACAATTGTGTGCCTTTTACCCATAAACTTATGAGATCTGACCCATTTTAGATGGAAAACCCTGTGTTCCTGTGAGGATGAGTGTGAGGTTGTGTCATTGTTTGTGAGGCACACTCAACATAATAAATGAGTGTCCTGTTCTTGCCTGCAGCTCAACAATGTGTCCTATACAGTGTTCTTTACTGTTGTTTCGCCGGTGCTCCCGTTTCCCTGTGTCTGTTTAAAAGCCTATAGAAACTGAAACCAAATGGCTAGCTCAATCATTCTTTTTGCATACAAAACCAGAGATGTAACATGTTCAGATCAAGCCTCCATCATGCCCATGTTGTGTTGTTTTCACTCTCTAATCAGTCTGTACAAACTGCGTAATATGCGTTTACAAAAAAACAAAAACACAAAAATGCATTGCACGTCTTTGCCAAGCGTGCAGCACAAGCCCTCAAAAGTGAAGCCAAAACGTCTCGATCGCCCCCCGGTGACCGGTCCTAGTATATGTCATAAGCCCCGCCTCCCCATGTTATTCAACTGGACGTGAGACCAACTAAATAATTAAATTACACTTCACATATCTTTTTTCTAAAGATAGGTTCGGTCATTTACTGTCGTTTCTATCACGTTGATGTAATTTCTCATGTTTGTTTTTAAAATAAGTTCGTTTTTAGTTAGTTATTTGATGCTATAAAAACGGTGCTGTGACATCATGATTGAGAGCTGTGATTGACAGGTTCTCTGTGCAAAGTAGTCACTGAAGCACCAACAGACTTTTTTTCATAATGTTTACTATGTGGTTAGTAGTTGTATTTATCTTATTTTAACGAGATACTGCAATCAGCAGACATCATTAGAGAGGAACAGAGCAGACAAGGCCACTTAAGAAAAGTGCAGGGCGTGTGCTTGCGACTGATTCAACGCGAGTGGGGGCGGAGCCTTGATTTCGCGGCTTTACTTCCTGCTCACGACTGCGCATGACTGGTCCCGAAAACGCTACTGCGCAGACTCAAGTTCCAATATGTCAGCGCCATATCGGGACTCTGACGGCTTCAGTTCCCTCCAATGGAAAAGAGCGAAGGGGCGTCGTCCATCTTTTTTACAGTCTATGGTCTTTGCACATATGTTCTGTAGATCTGCGATTGATAGTTACGTCTTCCGATGGCTCATTGACGTATCACGTTCTGTGCACTATGACCCCCGGGTGTGTCGCATGTTGTGACGTCAAACGCTGCATCATTTGACCATGCGTTTGACTCCCGTTTGACTCCCATTTGCTATATGTTCCTTATATCGTTATTGTCTTTTTACCATTGCTTTATTTTATCATTTCTTTCTCCTTTAGATATTCACAGATACAAGGACATTCACACACACACACACACACACACACACACACACACACACACGCGAGCGCGGGCGCGCGCACGCACGCAGCGTTAGGTCTAAACGAAAGTACACGCCTTTTTTTGAATGAGTGTAAAAATGAGTGTATCTTAAAAACTAATTCATGTAAACAGTTCAAATAAATTCTGTACAGTTTTAAATTGTTTTATGCACGTTTTTCTCATTGACAAGATTGAGGTTGACATTTATCCATTTTTTGTATTGAATAAAATATGTAAAAAAAAATAATAAAAAAAAAATCTTTTTGTTTATTGCACTTTTGAGATATTTATATAGTTACTATTGATTTATTACAAACATAGCCTTCAATATGGGAGTGTAAGGATTATTTTGATGTATGGCATATGAAAATGCTCAAAAGAATGACAACACAGCATGTAAAAATACAAAGATATACTCTGGTGGAATTGTTCTATGGCAGGTCATAAAGGGTTAAAGGACACCTACACATTGAGGAGGACAGACACTGGGCTCTATCTTGCACCCAGCGCAATTGACTTTGTACACTGACGCATGTATCATTCCTATTTTGCACCCGCGCAAAGCGGGCTTTTCCCTCCACAGACGCGCGTCGGTAAACTAGGAAATGAACTTGCGCTCCATGGGCGGGTCGGCGCAAAAACGAGGCGTGTTTCAGCGCAAACATTCCCTAGTGCTATTTTGCACTTCCAAAAAACAATTCCGCCACTGACCAAAAAAAACCTGGTCTAAAGTCAATGGCGCGTTGCGCGTTGTTCATAATGCTATTTTAAGCGCGCATGCTTGGCCATAATGTAGCGAATGCACAACGCGCACACACTTTGATTCTCTCATCAACACAGATGCAGCAGTTTTTATTTTTGCAAATCATACATTATAACAAGGACAAATATTACCATACGAGGGAAATCATTGTGGTGTCCATGAAGATGTGAAAAAATAGGCATAAATCTAGCTTACACATTTACCAGTGTATATTGGTAATTTTTCAGGCAAATTGTAGTAATGACGGATCAGATCTGTTTGCCCAAAAGTGGCAAGACACATATGTATATAAGGACATCTGACAAATTACTTTGTCCGTCAAGAACTAGGAAAAAAAAAATCGGAAGACTGCGAAATCACCTTTACCATAATGTAAGTACATTAAAAACCTTACTCTTTAACTTACCAGTTAAGTTGAGCTTTCTCATATTTTTTTCTATTGATTTGGGTGGTGTTGTCCCATCCCCAATGTCAATTCTCTTTATTTTACGGCCCTGACGAGAACATCGATCTCCTCGGCTGTGAACCGATCCTGGCGCGCGCCTGGTAAATGCGCCATAATAATAACAATCCGCCATGCGACATGCGCTCCTGCTCTTAAAGGGTATGTTGGATGACGCTCTGATTGGTTTGTTTCACGTTACGCCCAAACCACACCTATGAATAATGAAGCTACTTCAGACCAACCTCTTTTAGATTTGCGCCAGGCGCAAGAGGCATTTATCCTGCCGGGAAAATAGCAACAGGATCCGCCCACAAAGTTACTTGCGCTTTGCGCTTTGACACTTGCGTTTCAGATCGTGCGCTGGGTGCAAGATAGGGCCCACTGTCTATACCTGCTATAACTGATGAGCTATGAATATAAATTAGGAAACTTCACTAATCTCACAAGTTTTATACTCTCTGTACATGGATTTTAGGCAAAGTTTTAAAGGAATGAGAACAGTAGTCAAAAGTATGGACTCAACATGGTCTTTGAATCATCAGACACATCCTATGTATGTTTAAATTATATTATATAAGACACTTATGTGGATTAAAAAAAAAAGAAAAAATCCTGTAGTAAAAATGTTTTTTTTTAAACAAAATATAAAATTCATTCACAAACAAACCTAAATTTTGAGTAAACCATGGAGTATCAATAAATAAAATATTTTTTAACTATAAAACCGCTCAAATCATAAATTGGGCAATTTTACCAGCTTGTTAATATCTAACAAGCTGTTTAAGCAATCAGCTATTTTACGTTCCTGCTCATGCTTCGGTGCTGCCATGTCAGATGTCAAAACGACGCAGCTAACAGTTACTCCAGCAAACGAGTTATATTATTGACACTTATATGACACAAATAAAATTAATATTATTGGCAGAATAATGAGCTACAACACACATAAGCTGTTCTTAAGTTAATGTTTGGCGATGACACGAAAAATCTCCTCCAACATCTCTGATCCCGGCTGAAGTCGCATTATTTTTTTTTTCATTGTGTTGACCTGATGCCGCTCGTGCGGATTGATATTAATGTCTGTTTACTCTTTCTAATAGAAAATAAGTCAAAAAGAAGTTCCTGAACTGAATGATAAGAATCAGCAAGTGTTGTTGCGCCGAAAAATAAACCCGGATACGGTTGAAATCAATGTTTAGGAAGCCCGGACATTTCAAAAGTCCTCATAAATCAAATGTCTTGAAAAACATAAAAAACTATGTTTTATTAAAAAAATTAAATGCAGCATGTCTGTTATATGCCTTTACTTTATTAAAAAAACGTATTTAAAAAATACAAGGCTTAAGACATTTATTTTCTTTTTTAATGAAGGCCAAACCACACAGCAGTGAAATGGTTAATCTAGCCCCACTCCCCCTCCCCCTCTCCACACTCACAGACACACACACACACACACAGACAGCAGGCACAGAGACGTAGGCTCAGACAGAAATGACCATATTCAAACCAAAATATCTGACTTCCTCTTGGTTGTTGCTAATGACTGTAAATTAGAAAGTTGTCTGGCTTGAGGAGAAGTATATAAATACCGATTTGTGTAACTCTAGATGAAACCAGGCCCCCCCACTTTTGTCAAAAGGTGGCGCTACTGAGTCCCTGCACCACGCCAGTTTCTGAAACTTTGCACATGTCACCTGGCTAATAAATGTGATCTGTCTGTCGAGTTTCATGCAATTTCAAGCAATTTCAGGCATGCTAAGAGTCTCAAAAGCATCCAAAAAGAATATTAAAGTTTGATGTGTTGCCATGGCAACAGTATCTAAGATATCAACAATCCTTTCACAG
Source organism: Chrosomus eos (assembly GCA_036326025.1). Taxonomy (NCBI): domain Eukaryota; kingdom Metazoa; phylum Chordata; class Actinopteri; order Cypriniformes; family Leuciscidae; genus Chrosomus; species Chrosomus eos. The sequence goes on from JAZAVI010000215.1 coordinate 426,318, forward strand.
GTCTATATCTGGTGTGTGTTTACATTATACACATCAAGTTTGAAGCAAATCGGGTAAAAATAAGAGGGTGATTTCAAAGCATTTTGAAAGTGACACACTTCCTGCTGCCAGTTGGTGGCGCTATAACTTTGACTCACAATTGTCACATCCATGTGATCGGACTCTTACAACGAACACACTGTTGAAGTTTTATCAAGATCAGTTAATGTATGCAGTAGTTATGACTAGGGTTGTGTATCGGTTGGGTTTTATTCGATACCAGTACCTACTCGGTATTTTTTAAACGGTTCCGGTGCTTAAACGGTTCTTAAATCGGTACTTAAGAAAATGAAACCGCACACACTTTATCAAAAAATAATACCCTTTAATTTACAGGGCCAAACTGGACACAAAATTAACTTAAATGTTTAAACAATATAAATACAAGTAACATATGGTAATAATAAAACCAATATAAAATAAAAATTCATATTTACATAATATCAAATGAAACAATATTGTATCAAACAATGTAATAATACTGGAGATTAATAGAAATTACTAGCAGGCAGAGCTGCCAACTCTCACGCATTGACCGTGAGACTCACGCAAATGACCCTTTTCACACAGAAAAATCACGGACAAAGAGGACACTGACACCGACAGAGAAGGTTACTTTTGATATGGAGGAACAAATCCACAGCTGTCAGATTCTGTCAATATTTTTACGAGATTCACACAATAAATAACGTTTTGGCTCTTTGAAATGTGACAGATCGCTGTAGCGCGTCAGTTCAAACGGCACGTGCTACAGTAGCCTACAAATACACTGCTTCTTAGCGTTGAGTGAACCTATGAAAGAGAACATCTCTGGTTACTGGTGTAACATACCTATGTTCTCTCAATAGGGAACGAGACGCTGCTAAGCTCCTCGCGCTGCCGACCAGCTTCCTTTTTCGGCAGAGAAATCTGAGGAGCAAATGGCGCGCGTGCGCCAACATAATATGACGACGTGTAAACAACTGCGTCGATGCGGCGCGTAATTTTACACGTGAAATGCAGCCAAACCTTGCGAGAAAGAGCGCGCATGCGAGACAGACATGCTCCAAACTGTGTAGCGCACGCACGGCGGTCAGCGGAGAGGGAGAGACCGAGAGACCTTGCGTGTGTGTGTGTGTGTGTGCTTAATGAAGTTAGGCACCGAAATCAGGCACCGAAATTTTCGTTCTTATTCGGTCTGGTTACTACCGTTTACGTCGGAACCGGTTCCCTATTGGCACCGAGTTTCGGTACCCAACCCTAGTTATGACACACTTCCTGTTTCACGTTTCAGCCAAGGCCCTTATAACAGGAATTGGTCTCCAAGATGTTTGTGATGTGGCAGCTTGGTCCTTACCGCACACATTTGTAAGGTTCTACTCTTTGAACAAGGACTCTACACCAGGGTCCCAGGTGCTCTCGTCCTAGAGCTGCTCCTCGCGATTTCAAACTGGACCGACACTTGTCGCTATGGTGGCGTTGGTATAGACGTTCCCTTAGCATCATTCCACGCAGCGCGAGTTACCTTGAAAGGGAACGCCTCAGTTACAACTGTAACCTTGGTTCCCTGAAGAGGGAACGAGACGTTGTGTCACCTCTCCAAATCTCCTACGTGCCTGTCAGCAACTACTTTAGACTTTTACAAAGCTAGCGCAGCTCTGTTTTGGGCAGGCTTTATAGTTTCCTGGTTCACGACATTACCCGCCTCTGACGTTCCGTCACACCATTGGACTGATTTTACATGTGCTTCAAGACGTCATCACACGAAGCGTTCCCTTAGGCGTCCATCTTAGTATTATTAGATCTTAGTGCAGCTTTCGACACTGTTGATCATTATATATTGCTTCATCGATTGGAACACTGTGTTGGCTTCACTGATGTTGTGATCAGCTGGCTAAAATCGTATCTTAGTGATAGGAGTTTTACTGTTAAATTTGGAAATTGTTCCTCAACACTAACATCTTTGTCCTGTGGAGTTCCCCAGGGCTCAATTTTGGGTCCTTTATTATTCAATCTTTACATGCTACCACTTGGTAAACTCATAAAGAAAAATTCAATCTCCTACCACAGTTATGCTGATGACACACAAATTTATTTACCTCTAATGCCTAATGACTATACTCCCATTGAAACTCTCTGTCAGTGCATTGAAGAAATAGATACTTGGATGTCACAGAACTTTCTCCAGCTTAATAAACATAAAACTGAGGTTATCGTTTTTGGAAGAAATGAGGAAAAATGTAAAATCTCTACCCTGCTCGAAAAAAAGGGCTTAATAGCAAAGGAAGTGGTAAGAAACCTTGGTGTCCTAATAGATAATAATCTGAAATTTACTAGTCACATAAAAACAATTACAAAATCAGCATATTTTCATCTTAAAAATATCAATAAACTTAAAAAATTTATGTCTAAGGAGGATCTTGAAAAAATCATACATGCTTTTATTTCTAGTAGGATAGATTACTGTAATGTACTTTTAACACGACTCCCCAAAAAGACTTTAAAACCTCTCCAGATGGTGCAGAATAGTGCAGCCAGGATCCTTACAAAAACTAAAAGAATAGATCATATAACTCCAATTTTAAAGTCCTTACACTGGCTCCCAATTAGATATAGGATTCATTTTAAGGCACTTTTATTAGTTTTTAAGTCAATAAAGGGGATGGGACCCAAATACCTTCATGATATGTTTCAACAGCATACTCAACCAAGACCCCTTAGATCACAGCATAAACAGCTTCTACTAAAACCTATTGTTAGAACAAAACAAGGGGAAGCTGCTTTTAAATACTTTGGCGTCCATCTCTGGAACCAACTTCCAGAAAACATAAAAAATGCTCCAACTTTTGCAATTTTTAAAAATAGATTAAAGACCAAGCTTTTTTTAGAGGCTTTTTGTAGTAATGTGTAATGAATACATGTGTGTGTATGTGTACATATATGTATATGTGTGGATATGTATGTATATGTATGTATGTTTATTATTGAATATTTTTGTGTATTAATCTTTTAAATGTCTTTGCTGGTGTTTTCTATATATAGAATTTTAATTATTTATACTATATTGTGTGAAGCACATTGTATTGCTGCTATGTATGAAATGCGCTATACAAATAAAATTGCCTTGCCTTGCCTTGCCTTAGCGTCAACCAACTCAGCTCCTCGTTCCCTCTTCAGGGAACCGAGGTTACAGTTGTAACCGAGGCGTATTTTAATATATTTTAAAATGTAATTTATACCTATGATGACAAAACTGAATTTTCAACATCATTACTCCAGTCTTCAGTGTCACATGATTCTTCAGAAATCATTGCAATATGATTATTTATTTTGTCAGGAATAAGATTAAAAGAACAGCATTTATTTGAAATACTAATCTTTCGTAATATTATAAATGTCTTTGATGTCTCTTTCAACCAATGTAATGCTTCCTTTCTGAACAGTAGTCATTTCTTTAAAAAGTACTGATGACAAACTTTTGAATAGTAATGTATGTAAATAACAATGCTGATGCTCACATGTAAGAATTATGAGGAATACATAGAATATCAAATAATTATTTTGAATAATGATTTTACTGAAAAAAGAAATTCCAAAAATCACACTCTATTTGGGTGATTTACCCCCCTTAAAGGACAATTCCGGTGCAAAATGAACCTAGGGTGTATCACATTGGTACCAATATCACATTGGTACCGAGTCGACCGTACTATGGGATTTGTTTTCATGATAATCGAACCACGAACGCGTGCTAAGTGAGCTGGTCAATAGGATTTCACAAACGTAATTCCTATCGACCAGCTCACTTAGCACGGCTTTCGTGGTTCGACTGGTCAAGACTATTTTCCAAAGATGGCTCCTGCCTGTATACGAAAAGTGTACTGTCTTTATAAAGTATCTTCTTATTAACCTGTCTGTACACTTACAAAGTCCTCAATGCTTCGGTTTGCCTTAGGGCTGTCAATCTTCCTCTATAATACTATTCGAATTCCATTCCTTATTTTATTTAATATTCAAATAATATTAGAATATTAAATGCTCAAATTCATCCTATTATTAAAGCTGCAGTAGGGAGTTTTGCGAAAACGTTGACTTAGCCTGAAAATTTGAACAAGCACAACTTACAGGTCCCACCCCCTTGCTCTCTGCTGCGCTACAGCTCCTCCCCCACAGTGGAGCCTGCTGTGAACGTGCAGGCAAGTAAGCAGGGCCACCGATGACGGCGGTTAAACAGTTTTGGCACATTCACTAATAGGGACGAAACGTCAACAATATGCTTTACATTGACTATGGCCTGCCCATACTTTGACTACAAACTTGGTCCTCAAATCATTACGTATTTTGCAATAGGCCTACATGTAACTTTCTATAAGTTATAAAAAGCTAGTAAGATAATGTTAATATAATGGTAACGTTACAGTATTGAAGTAATTATTCTTTACATTATTTCAGCAACATGACAAGCCAGTGAATTAGCAGGTTTCAATTGTTGCTACCATCTACATTTTATGCGGCTAGAGTTTTGACACAGAGTCAATGGGCTCTGTCTAATTCTTTCTTTTTTTCGCTTATTTATCGTCATTGGTCTTTTTCCTTTTACCTCTTTGTTTTATGAGCAGGTGCCACTCGAGAAATTGACCTTTCGCCGGCCCCTCCCCCAAAACGGCCATTGTCCAATCACACACCATAGCAAACGTTACTATGTGAGCAGGTCCGTCAAACATTGACTCAAGTAAGATGGTAAGATGGTGAAGCGGTGCGCCCACGGCGTTTGTAAATCGGACACTACAGTAGATACCCCGAGAAATTATCTGAAGAAGTTCTGTTCTTTCCATTCCCAAAGCCGAAAACACAACGTGAGCAGTGCCTACAATGGATAAAACAGTGTGGACGGCCCCACTCCCAGTTACATGTGTCGAACATGGGGACCAAGAACGCACTGATGCGTTTTGCTAATTTTTTTACTTAAAGTACTACCATCATTTCTGGTCATAAACAGTTAAGAAATATGAGAAAATAAACTGTTAAATGTTTACTTTTTTATGTGCCCACATACAATCGAAATAAAATATTGTGCTTTTGTAAAATAAAGAAAATAAACAGGGTGTGTGTTCTGCCTCCCCTTCTTAGTTAACTTTTTTTCTCGTCTTTACGTCTCTAAACTTAAACAAAACTCAGCTAATACTATTCACCCAGCCATAAGCAATATATATTTTAAATCATTTGAGTTTTTACTTTTAAATGATCCGATTCAAAACCAAAATAAATATTCTCCGTTTATGTCATCTATATAAAAAGAGAGACGTGTCAGCCGTTCTAATTATCTTTCTCTCAGCTCATTATCTCTGGTAATGTGACACGCCCATGGAGAGCATGCGCTATTCAAACGCAAATATGTGAAGCAACACATTGAGACGCGTTAACGCCCATATAGGCTAAACTCTCTAAACACGCTATATTTTTTAGTCAGATTAAGATTCGTCTTGCGCGGCTATGAGGAATAATCTGCTATTTACTCAAAGAGGTTTGAGGGGAGAGGGGGAGGCCTATACTGTTCGTGTGCACATATCCTGCTGGTTTATGGAGCATAAGTGCTAAAATGCTATCATGTGTAACCTAAAATCCTACCTCAGTGCACTATCAGAGCTGGTTTCACCACAAATTAACAATTAAACTGGCATTACAATTTAATACAGAACTGGGTTTAATCTGCAACAAGGGAACTGTCTGTGCTTCATTTTTTATGTGAAGGGAGATAATTACAGGTATAAGTGCCCTTAATTAATAAGGTTTGATAATTTGGGGATGACACATTTTTACACTGTTTCTAAGGTAACCGCAAATCCACCCCTGGCTCTTTTTCATCACTCTTTAGTTGCACTCTGTGCTGAGTGTAGCTTTCTGTGCTGTGCTCCTTTCCAGATTTTACAAATCCAACTATTCATTCAATTTTTATCAAAGCTCAACCAAAAAAGTATAAGTATAAAAACAGAAAGACCCATTACATTCTCTCTCTCTCTCTCTCTCTCTCTCTCTCTCTCTCTCTCTCTCTCTCTCTCTCTCTCTCTCTCTCTCTCTCTCCTCTCTCTCTCTCTCTCTCTCTCTTCTCTCTCTCTCTCTCTCTCTCTATTCTCTCTCTATTCTCTCTCTCTCTCTCCTCCTCTCTCTCTCTCTCTCTCTCTCTCTCCCTCTCTCTCTCTCTCTCTCTCTCTCACACACACACACACACACACACACACACACACACACACACACACACACACACACACACACACACACACACACACACAAACAGGTCACCATTGCTGTCTAAAAGTCATCAGAAAACGGAGGATTATTTTCTATTCAGTGGGGATTTTGCTAACGCTTTTCTCTGTCGCACAGGTGTTTGGTATTGATAAACAACTCTCTTTCACTCCTGCCCACTGTGTGTGTGTGTGTGTGTGTGTGTGTGTGTGTGTGTGTGTGTGTGTGTGTGTGTGTGTGTGTGTGTGTGTGTGTGTGTGTGTGTGTGTGTGTGTGTGTGTGTGTGTGTGTGTGTGTGTGTGTGTGTGTCTTTGACAGATTTGGTATGTAGGAGCGTGTGTGTGTGTGTCTTTGACAGATTTGGTGTGTAGGAGCTTGTCAGTAACTCGTGGTTTGAGAGAGATGGTGTTAATCCTAAACCTTAAATCTTCGTAATTCAGATAAAAGTCACGCTTTAACTCTGTGGTAATTCACTTGACCCAGGAAAACAGGCAGCACCTGCTGTTCCCCAGACCTGACACTGAAGTCTATAGAATATAGCAGTTGCCATCTAGTATCAATGTCCTCTCATATCAGCTTTCTCTTTCCTCAGCTGGCAATAACACAATGTATGTGACTATAACTAGCATGATGCATTCAGAGCAAAATATCTTACAGGATGCCAGAGTGAAAGTCAACACACTTACAAAATGCCCAGGAGCAGCAAAAAATCTCACCAAAAAAGAACCCTGCAGGACAAGGAAATTAAAATATATTGAAAATAAACAATCAGTGGCATTCTGACACATGGTGGACCTCGAAACCATATAAAGGTGTCTTACCGAGTAAATACTGCTCCAAACTCTGTTTGAAGACACAATGCCGCATAAAAGCCTAAAATATGTGACTCAGCCCCTATTAAATGTTGCTTTGCCTCTCTGTAAATGAAATGAAGCATTAGAGCAGCCTTAAACTTTGTCATAATTCAGTATACATTTAATAATTTCATATTTTTATGTAAATAATTGTATTGCATTAGACTGCTAATATAAATTAAATATGCATCATAAATTTGAGACCTGTATTTCTCAAATTTACTGTAATTCACCTGTATTTGAGACTTAGCAATGCAAAATATATATTTTTTAATGAAACGAATATGGTCCTATCGTACACATGGCGCAATGCAGCGCCAGATGCCAGCACAAGTGTTTTTTTGCTAGTTTCAGACCGACGCTGTTATCTTTTTTTCGTCCTGTGCAACATTGTTTAAATAACAAATGCATTTGCGCCTATTTGTGCACCCATGGGTGTGCTGGTCTGAAAACGAGGTGTGTTCAGGCGCATTGTTGACGCGTTGCTATTTTGAGGCAACTGAAATTGCAGGGTTTTTTTTTGTTATTTAAAGGGCGCATTAGTAATGTGCGCCAATATGTGGGTCCACAACGTGCTTACACTCTGCTTATTATGGGACGAGCAGCAATACACAAACACACACACACAATATATATATATTTTAAAATATATTAAAAATATTAAAAAAGGATTACAATGTAAAATTGTGTACAATGTAATATTATGTATGTACAGATATGGTGGAATCCGGCTTGTCCCGTAGATGGTCTGCTTAAGCGCTTTAACCTTTTCCTCTCTGGTAAAGTGTTCAGTCTTTCTACTTGCAAATTCTGCCATATAAATAGCAGTCCGGCATGGAGCGAGCGCAACTGGCTTTTAAAGGGAATGGGAAATGACACTCTGATTGGTTTATTGCACGTTACGCCCAAAACACACACATTACTCATGAAGAGTATAGGGACAACCCTTATAGACCATGCGCTGGGCGTGCAGACCATTTTTGCCATCGTTAAACTAGCAAAAGTGTATTCGACACGCCCTAAGTGTTGTGTCGTCTGCTTTAGACCATGCGCTTAGATCGTGTAAATATGGCCCCAAATGTCGAAGCTACATTATTGTAACGCGAAAGCACTGAAGCTATACCAAATCTGAAACTACTTTTCACATATTTATTGATTTGATGACCTAATTACATGTTCACACTGAAGGACCATTTAAATAAACCAGTGAAGACAAAAAAGTGATTAAAATGGTGAAAAACAAAGATATACACTTTTAAAAAACCTCCATGAAGGAGGGAACGGAGACGTAGTCGACGTGTCGACTGATTGGGATCACGCTTAGTTAGCCTGTATCTTCGAGTACCAATGCACATTGGCGTGTGAGATCTGCATCTCACACTCCACCCCCCGGCATGGGTATAAATATGGAAGTGGATGCACGCACCAGTTGTTTTTCGTTAACTGAGACATTCCCTTTCAGTCAATCACGTTCTACGTAGTCGATGGAAGGTGCCACCTTCCAGTGCCTGGACAAAAGCCTTCTGATCCCCCGAATTATTTGAGGCGGAGATGGGACAGGGCTTAAGCAAGTCACTTAAGTCACTGCTGTTCCACAGGATCACTGGGAAAGCGTTGTGTTTCGTTGGAAAGGAATACGCTGCGCAAGCCACATCCTTCCTGTAGGGAGGTAACATGTGGAGGATCCACATATGGACTGGGCGGATTACCGGGCAGTACAACATATGGAATGTCACTGGGGTGGCTCCAGCCTATAACGGGGGGAGACTCTATTGGTCAGTGACAGCAGAGTGGGCTCTGCCAAGGGAAGACACAGATTCGCCGCAGAGAGCCGTACCGTGGAAGAATACACATATGGGATTGCCGTAGGGATCGCAGCATATGGACCCAGCCTAACACAGGTTCCATCAGCATAGAAGTGTAAGGCCTGGCTTCGGATGCTTCACCATGTCCATAGCCGAAGGGTATGGAGGAACTCGACAGGGTTCGGCTAAAGAGGAACTCTACTGGGGCAAGAATTTGCTTCGGGGCTCAAACTGGCTTCATGTGAAGGGAGCCCACAGGAGTGGTCACTAAGAAGTGACCCAGAAGTGGTCACTAAGCTGTCATGAGGCCTTGTCGGCAGCACGATTGAGCAGGCCGGAAACGTAAGTGGAATGAAGCGACCTCAGAAGCTTCTGACCCCATAGGAGGAGGTGTGCGGGCGAGTTGCAACATGCGAGGGAAGCGTATCGCAATGGTCGCAGTGTTTGTACAGACCAGCGGTGTCTCAAAGCAAGGTTGACTGCCAGCAACTCAAAGCAGTTGATGCCAATGCAGGCCCGCCCCGACCCCCGTTACTGCATGCTCGTTGTATGGGCCCCTCACCTGGTGTTTGGTGGACACTTGTTCTAAGAGAGAACTCACTAGCCCGGAGAAACAAAGGTCTGAACACTGGCTGAGGGTTTGGTGGCAGGCCAGGTGATTTTCACACGGAGCGTGCCGCTCTGCCATGGCCACCTCGGGATTCGTGAAGCCAGTGTTGAAGCGGTCATCATATGGAGGAAGCCATTGCGGCTGTGACTGTTTCAGTGGGACCCTTTCTCACTTCTGAAAGCACCGACCAGACATGTTCCTGCTGTGATTTGTGTTAGACCGAGTCCAGCTCCTTACCGGAAAAAGAGATCCTCTTGTTCCCCAAACAAGGAGAGCTTGTTCCCCCATTCCTGGGTGGCCTGTGTCAGGGATGCTTGGCCTTATGCTTGCCACCGAGATGGGCAGTGTCTGATAAAGACTGGGCGGCCTGACACAGGCTGAATCCACACTGAGGCCTGGGTGGAGGCTGCAGCGGAGGCCCATGAGGAGCAGGAGCGGCGGCAGGTGGAAGCCCTTGGTGATGGGCAGGTGGAGGAACTGCCACCAATGGCGGGGTGGAGACCTCCGTCTACGCTTGGGGCATCAGAGAACTGTTGAGTGCAGTTCTCCACCATGTCGCCGAACAGCCCAACCTGGGTAATAGTCCAGGAACTGAACCTTGTCCGCATCCGCCATATCAACCAGGCTGAGTGGCTCCTGGACCACAAAAGTGGACATGGCCAGAACACACGCGAATGCCAAACCCCTCGTACCCCGAAGGGCGATTTTGGTAGGAGTTTGGAGCTCATCTTTGAGCGCACGGTCTAGTGCATGTCCATGAGTGCCCTGGCCTGATAGACCTGTAGCTATGGCATGCAAAGAGGAGGCGGCTTACCCACAGGCTTTGTAAGCTGTGGAGCTTTGGGGGTGTCGGACTCGATCTACACTCTAAGAAATAAATCCGTAAAATAACAGAAAAAGTACTGGCAGCTCATTACCCGGACTTTGTCCCGTAATTAAAAAACAGAAATTTTCTGTTAATTCACAGTGTGCCCACTGTAAATAAAACAGAAATTTTCTGTTATTTAATGGTGTATCTATAGTAAAAGACCAGACACTTTCTGTCATTTAATGATGTATTTATAGTAAAAAAAACAGGACACTTTCTGTTATTTAATTATATAACTACAGTAAAAAAACGCAAATATTAAATAAATCCGTAAAATAACAGAAAATGTACTGGCAGCTCATTACCCGGACTTTGTTCCGTAATTAAAAGATGAAAAATTTCTGTTAATTTATGGTTTTCCTACAGTAAAAATAAAACAGATGAATTTAGGCAATATACCTACAGCAAATAGAAATTCAACTTTTCTGTTAGTTAACAGTGTAATGATAACTCTTGTTGAAAACATTTCAAACAAATCTTCTGTGATTAAAAAATATTTTTATTTACTTATAGATCTACAACAATTCCATGAAAACTAAAATATGAAGGAAAAAAACACAAAAGGGAAAAGTATATATAGTTTCTCATCTCTAAATTGTATCAAGTCTGCCAATTGATGAAACTTTGTTAAAATTACAACAATCGCATCCACTGAATAAATAATTTTAAAATGTGTGGAGGGAAAATGTTTTTCAGAGGAACATGGATTGGCTGGGGGGGGGGTACTCTTCTTGTCTTCAGGTAAGATGAAGGCTGTAAAAGAAATACAAAACATTATTACTGACATACAGAATGTGCCAAAACAAAGAAAACAAAGATTCTAGGTGGGGAAAACTCATCACTCACCAAGAAACGTGTATTAAATTCTTCAGAGCCACCAGACTGATTGGACCAGGTCCTGGTAGGACTGCAGACTCGGGTTTAGCCACCAACAACTACAGAGGGAAGAGAACAGTATGTGACCTATCCATCAAGATGTTTCAAATTTAGTTACCGTGTACTGTAATGGTTCTGTCTACGGTTAACCGTACCTGTCTGTCTCGTGGCGAGAGGCCTGCATTACGGCCCAGCTGTCCCTCCAGGTTATCGTTGGTTCTCTCCGTGCCGACACAGGTAGAGGGTTCAGGGCTGGACGTAGATGTTCATCAGGTAGATTATCCTGGATCTGTTTGATGAGGAAGTGCTGATCCCGGTCTATCGCCTAGATGAAGGAGTGATCGTATGTTCAGTTAAAGTTCCATTTTGAGATTTGACAAAAGCTAAAACTTGACATGGTTTTTCGAAGTTGTTCATACAGGAACTTCAGCAGTCTTGGAGGAATGTGTATATGTTTGGTTTCCTTCATCTCAGCCTTTTCGACCTTCGTTCAGGATTTCTGCACAGAAAAGTTGGATATGAAGAAAAAAAATAGATATATTTTAGCTACGCAAGAAATTAAATGAAGGAAAATGAACTACAAAGTATCATGCAGACCAGGTTGAGGTTTAAAAACAATTGTACAGTATTTTACGTTCGTTAAATTATCAACTATAAATAATCAGCCATCCCTAATTCTTTCAAATTCAAACACTGTATAAAATGCTAAGACTTTTGTTTCCATTGGACTCCAATTGCATGTCATGTTAGCTTGTCTGCTCAACTATACATTATAATATGTTTAATTATTTTCAACTAAATAAACAGAAACACAATAACATAATTTATAAATCATTTAATTAAAAATGTGTTGCTTACCTTTATATGAACTCCAGGCAGGATAAGTGCCATTTTCTTCAGGTATTTTGAAGCTTACTGCCTCAATGGGGTAGTGATGTGGTCAATAATAACTTCTTGAATGACAGCAATCCTGAATGTCCACCACCTTAAACAAAAAAGATATTACAAAATTATATTACAATTATAAAGATATTACATTACACGATCACTTCAGAAAACCGCTTTAAATGGGTAGTTCACTTTAAATTGAAAATTCTGTCATCATTTACTCACCCTCAAGTTGTTTCAAACCTGTATGAATTTCTTTCTTCTGCTGAACACAAAGATATTTTGAAGAATGTCGGTAACCAAACAGTTAACTGGAGCCATTGACTTCCATAGTAGGAAAAAAAAAATACTATGGAAGTCAATGGCTCCAGTTAATGGTTTGGTTACCGACATTCTTCAAAATGTCTTTGTGTTCAGCAGAAGAAAGAAATTCATACAGGTTTGAAACAACTTGAGGGTGAGTAAATGATGACAGAATTTTCATTTTAAAGTGAACTATTCCTTTAAACATAGTTGTTTAAATTTTCCCTATACAATTTGTATTTCTACTGACCATGTAAGCATACACATCTTTGAAGGGAGTATTCAGCAACCAACTTTTTCTATCAACATTTTCCCTCAGACTTTAAATTTAAATGTGTGTTGCCAGTCTCTTGAACAGTCATATTGAATTGTGATTAATAATACAAAAATGCTAATAAAAAAATACAAACCTGTAAGCTGCATGCAGGTGGTGCTTGGGATGAAAATTACAGCAGCAAAGTCCTGTCAATTAGATATGAAAACAACAGAAAAACTATGAAACAAACTGAGGAGGGATCTGGTAAAGACCAACGTTACAGGCAGAAGAGTAACAGATAATAGCAGTCATGTTAAATGTAAATTAATATTTCGTGGTCATTATTTGTGTGTGTGTGTGTGTGTGTGTGTGTGTGTGTGTGTGTGTGTGTGTGTGTGTGTGTGTGTGTGTGTGTGTGTGTGTGTGTGTGTGTGTGTGTGTCGTCTAAAACTAAAACAAGTCTAATGTAAACATAACGTTAACTTACCTCATTTGGAAGAAAAGGTGGTGGTGTTTTCATTGATCCAGCTGTAACAGTTACTGCATCTTCACACACAGTATATTCACGTTGTATCTTCATGCCTTTTAAATCAAGCAAGTATTAATGGCCTTTACTTTTCTTGACGATTCCTCTGGTAGCTTATGTTTGAAGGCATTAAATTGCTCCAAAAACACTAACGTAACGTTACTGCATTTTATCACAACTGGTTAACGGATGCGCTCGTCAAGAAATAAACCGTATCACCGACAAATAAAACTAAATAAACCAAATTACAACGAAGGCATACTATAACACATATATCAGGTAACCTCCACGAGTGTATACTAATCTTTTAATGTGTGACGATATGCATAAAATGATAAATGCGACGGCTCCGACATTCATTTGCCTAACATGCCAGATGGCAACTAAATAATGTTACGTTAACAGCTTATTTGAACATAAATTTCGTATTTTACCATAGAAGTGTCAGAATGGCTTCCACACACCCGAAATCCGACTTTAATAAGCAACTTTGGCCGCGGTCATCTGCGTGTGTAATGGCGGTTGCGTCTTAAACTTTAAGCGCCGCCAGGTTTTTGTTCCCACAATGCAACGCGTGTAATTCAAAATACGGGTAAATGACCTGTAAAAGACAAATACGGAAAAATCCTTCAAATTTATACGGTACATTGGACCGTAGTTTTACGGAATTTTTTTACAGTGTACTCCATCTGTGTTTTGATCATCGTTCTGAATCTGATCAAGGCGTAGGCCTAGTCTTTAACAAAAATTTGATTTTTTTCAACTTTTTTGTTTAAAATGTTGCCTTTCTTTATGAAACTTACCAACATTCAAGTGTTGATAAAAGAGGATGCATGAAGCTAATAAAATGTTTTTAAAATTAAAGTACAGTTAAAGGTATTTTTCAAGTATAAAAAATAACAATTGAACATAGTAGTATAGGCCTACTGCAAGTGCAAAAATAATATATAAACAGTGTTGGGAAGGATACTTTTAAAGCGTATTTCGTTACAGAATACAGAATACATGCCCCAAAATGTAATTTGTAACGTATTCCGTTACGTTACTCAATCTGAGTAATGTATTCTGAATACTTGGATTACTTCCACATTGAATTGCATTTTATAAGTGTAGGAATGCGGAATGGTGATGCGGTGGTGATGCGTTGTAACATGTAGGGATGGCGCTGCCAATAAAGCACCTAAAAGCTGTCACAAAGAACCGGCAAAAGTATTGAATATGAATATGTCAAATATAGCAAGGAGATATTTTAAGGTGTGTTTTCTGTCTGTGTCACTGTCGCCTGCAAAGATGAAGTTGACGATGCTGACTCGCGATCTTTGCAGTAAGCTAGTGAATGTGTCAGAGAGAAATGCGCATTTCATACGGATTACATAAGCAGAACACAGTCTGTTTTGTTTCATTTTGAATTGTTCTGTTTACATGTAGACATGTCTGTGAATGTGAGGCAAGTATAATCTTATGCTAAGTTTAGAGACAAGCTCCAGTTCACGCGTCGGCGCCTCCATGTGAAATATTTAGCCTCTTATTTATTAAATCCAGGCAATTGGTTGATGAAACATTTATTAAAATTAAGATACAATTAATACAAAACGAAATTCCCTTTAAAGAACGGCTTTGTGCTTTCTGTTTGAGGTCTCTGTGAAAGTTTTAAAGCAGTCTTTTAGTGCCGCTTTCAGAGTGGTCACGTTCGTTACATTGTTTTTTCCTCAAAAATGCGAACGCGAAAAAAGTAATAAAATTTATATTTTATGTTCTGTTCTTCATCCGGTGGGTAGTATTACTTTTGGTTTGAGCAGAGTGTAATTCACAGAAGTAGTCTACTAAAAAATATTTTGCCACCTAAAAGTTAGTCACGTTTTTGTGTTACGCATGTTTATTTCCCTCATATTAAATAGAAAATGCATGTGTAGACAGATATTTTTCTAATGTCTGGACTCCTTTATTACGGGAGTATATGGATATATAAACAGACGTTTTTAAATATATTCGTATTAAATGCATTTTCTGAGACTTTCTATTTCAAGTTTTGACGGCAAATGTCGCGTCCATAACGTTGGAATTGCTCAATTTTAAAGTATTTATTTTGTGGTGTAGGTCTACATATTTTATAATGTTAACTTCAAATAATTTAAATTCAAATTCAAGTAATTTAAAGATGTGGTAGCATTGGACCTGGACGGGAAGGATAACTTTAACCCTTGTGTGGTGTTCATATTTTTGTTATTCAGCCAGTGTTCGTGGGTCTGGTGGACCCGCTGCATTTTTGGGTTTTTAATTCAACATAATCAAACAATTTATGTTAAAATACTCAACAGATGTTTACTTCATCCCAATTACAAGCAATATAAACAGCATATATGGTTAATATTTTCCCTTTACCTTTGTTAGATCACATTTAAGAATTGCAACCTTGTGCGGGAACGGCAGGCGTAGAAACAAAACTCACTTTTGCACTCACACTCTCTCACACTTACAATCTCTCTCTCACATGCATACACTCACTCTCTCACACACACACACTACACTGCACTGCACTACACTACACTACACTACACTACACTACACACACACACTCACACTCACTTGGATATGTGGTTTATGGGGACTCTCCATAGGTGTAATGGTTTTACAAATGTACAAACTGTATAATCTATCCCCTACACTAACCCTACCCCTAAACCTACCAATCACAGAAAACTTTTGGCCCTTTTTGAATTTCAAAAAACACCATTTAGTATGTTTTTTTAAGCAGTTTGGTTTATGAGGACACAGATGTCCTCATAAACCATGTTTACGTTGTAATACCCATGTCATTATACACATTTGTGTCCTCATTAACCATATACAAGAACACACATACACACACACACACACACTAACAGCATGCCCTGACAGGAGGAGGACAGAGTAAAGGTACACAGGACCTAAAATTTCCACACTTTTATTAGCCCCGGGTCCAGTGGACCCGAACATCCTGTGTGTAATATAAATGTGTAGGGGGGGTGTACAGTGTGTGGTCATTGAAAATGTGTTCGGATATATGTTCTTCACAGAAAATGAGCCAAGGCCAATGAGTCTGAGGTTGAAAAAATTATTAACTGTATAATTTTTCTTTTGATAAAAAATGAAAACGGGTCCTACAGACCCGAACACTATACAAGGGTTAAGATGCTTCTTCAGGTTGCGTCTTTGGACGCTAAAAGGAGCTGGTTGCTGGCAAGCAGAGGTTGCACTGCACAGTTAGGCTATATTTCGTTCTCCCTTCTCTTTCTTTAATGTGAAATGCTGTTTGAATTTCCAAGATAAATACGCATTATTGCCCTGGCTCTGTTGTTCCGGCTCCATCTCTACTCTAGCTCCCGCTGCTCCTCTTCCGACTCCATTGTGACTGATCACCCAAACCGCACATTTTTTTCGTTTTCACATTGGGGCTTCTGGGAAATCATGAGTGGCCTTAATTTATTTAGAGAGTGAATAAACTCATGAAACAGAGAAGTATCGTAATGTAATCCGCTGATTTCAACAATGTAACTGTATTCTAAATACCACCTATTTAAATTGTAACTGTAACGGAATACAGATACTCATAATTTGTATTCTGAATACGTAACGTCGGTACATGTATTCCGTTACTCCCCAACACTGTATATAAATAGTAAACTATGAGTATAATGTTAAGTTCACAGCTCTGTTTTCAGCACGCCGTTTCAGTGCATATGCCTTTAAATGATAATGAGCTTTGCTGACTCCGCCCCTCTGCGTACACAGTTTTTAATAACACAATAACCATAACGCGTTGTTCATTATAAACGTGGGATTATGAATTATATTGAGAACATCGCAACGTTACATAGAATACATGCCGTAATGTACCCTGAGTGTAAACATTAGCCACTAAAAGAGCAAAATATATATATATATATATATATATATATATATATATATATATATATATATATATATATATATATATATATAATTAGTAAACTATAAGTATGATGTGAAGTTCACTTAAAGTCGGCATGAAACGGAAGTTGAGATTGTCATTTTTTTTCTTGTTGTGACGTATATTCGAGTGAAACGGCTTCTGAAATTTGAAAAAATGTAGGGCGGGGCTTGATTCCATCCTTCGGGAATTGATTGGATCGTTGGAGGACACTGACACTGACAGGTTCTCTGAGAGGCTGTGCTCCGATAGCCGCACCCTTTCGCCATTGCATGTGACCGGAAGAAAAGAGAGGTCGTTTCGAGGGGGGAGGGACGGGTAATGTATTTGATTAAAGATTATAAGGGTACATGAATTTTAAAAAAATAATGAAGTGCACAGATAAATCATTTGTAATAAACACTACAATATTACATACAAAAAGAAGATTTGTCAAATTTGATTTCATGCCGACTTTAAAGAAAACTTGTAGTATAAAACTACTAAACTAGTAGTTTACTGAGAGTATACTTCAGTGTTCTTTCATAAACTAAAAATTTGCTACAAGTATTAAAATAGTAAACTACTAGTATACCCATAAGTTCACTTGCAGTTCTAATGAGAAACGTAATTATGAACTAGTTAAGCACTTAAAGTTTACTAATGTTACACTTATAGTACACTTAAACATACTTTTATATACTAAAATTGGGCCAATTTAGTCCCAAGCGGTATTAAAATAGTATACTTACAAGTTTACTACTAGTACATATTGACATTAGTATACTTACTACATAACTTAAAAATATACTTAAATACTTAAATATAATTAATATACATTACTTAAGTATACTTCATACAATTAACTTGAAGTATACTTCTTTTTCGTAAGGGCAGGCACGAAGCAAGTGTTTATTAGGCGCATTGTTGACACGTTGCTATTTTGAGGCAACTGAAATAGACTGCGCCAATATATACTGCAGTCTATGGCGCAATATTTTTTTGTTATTTAAAGGCCACATTAGTAATGTGCGCCTATAGGCGGGTGCACAACGCACATACACTTTGTCCCGTAGATGGTCTGCTTGCAGGCTTTAACCTCGCGCATGAGCAGATCCGTTTCCTCGCTAGAGAAGCGTTCAGTTTTGCAAAAATCATGCCATGTAAATATCGAATCCGCCATTGAGCGAGCGCAACTGGCATTTACAGGGAATGGGAGATGAGACTCTGATTGGTTTATTGCACGTTACTCTCAAAACACACATATTACTCATTAAGAGAATTGGGACAACTCTTTTAGACCATGTGCCGGGTGCACCGACCATTTTTTCCATCGTTAAACTAGAAAAAGTTGATTCCGACACGACCAAAGTGCACTTGCGCCGTGCACTTTAGACCATGTGCTTAGATTGTTAAAATAGGGCCCACTATTTCAACTACCCACATGCAACTGTAACTTTCTGTAACTTTTAACATGTAACTTTCTGTTGTATTTGCATATGTGTGTGTATCAGCACGCCATTACCTGTATAAGTCTGCTCTGTTCAGTTTGCAGTGTGTTCAGGTCCTGTCCCAGGTTGCCTTGTCCTCGTCTAAGAGACTCATAGTCCATCCTCAGCTGGCCCGCATGGGCTGACAGCTTAGCAACTTCCTCTGCCAAGTTGACCAATAGCGCTCGATCCTGACCTTTGACGGACTTAAGATCAGTATCATGGTCGGTGAGCGAGTGCAGCAAAGATGTCTGCACGCCTTCCAGCCGCAAGAAGTTACTGTTATAATCAGGGCAGTTGGGGTCGATGAAGATATTAATGCGTGATCCATCACCTCTCTCGACTGTCACCAGCGCATTTGCTTCGTCCTGATTGGTGCTAATATGGGGCGGACCATCCGACATGGGGGGAGCCTGGTAGTGGTTCATAAGAAGAATGGTTCCAGTCACTGTAACTGCAAGCAGAACGGCCACGAAGAGCAGGATGGTACATAGCAGATAGCTACAACTCATCCTCTGCAGACAGACAAAGACAGAAATAAAGACAGAGAGACAAAGAGTTAAAGCGTAATAACATCATAGTCATCATTAGCATTTTGACAGAACAGAAAGTGCTTTTTAAAACCTGTCTGGGATAATACTGCAGTCTTAGTGATATAGCTCCTCTTTTCTTGCAAACACACAAACAACAGTCTCTACCCTTTTCAACTATTCATAGGAACCATATTATATAGTGAACAATTTTTGTAAAGTGCTGAGCAAAGGGGTATATACATGTAAGGATGTATTATTATTTGTATGAATTACAATCATAAATAAGCATAAAAATGAGCATTATGTTGTAATCATGTGTTCTTCATCTGAGAAATTAATTTTACAAATCTGAATCTTAAACCTCACAGACGTAGACACAATGTTGTCAAGTGGTGTCATTGTGAATTATCTATTCACTCCACAGTGCTCCCGTAATAGGAAAAAAATGAACCACTTTGATTTTACCATCCAAACAAATGTGTGTATGTGTAGTCTGGACATGTGTGTGCAATGATGCACACACACTGTTGATGTGTTCTCTGTGTAAAATATGTTATATGTTGCGTACACATATGTTCTCTTTTTTTCCATCTTGTTCATAAATATGCAAAACAGCCATGCTAGCAGTGGCCCATGCTGATGGGTGGTTAATGGGTTGCTTTACGAGTTGGCTTTTACGATCAACTCTGGGAATATAAAAAAGATTTTGGGGAAGCACTTCAATGAACAGTTTACTCAGAGACCAGAGATCCTCTCTCCTCCATCTCTGAAGGCTAGTGGAACATGTTGAGGCACTAGATGTGATAAGCTCCTGGTATGAATTAAATAGGATCAAACCACACTGTACTTGTTGAATACATTTTGTTATACCTCGGCTTATCCTTCAAAGAATTACTTCTGAGTCTGGTTTATGGTTTTAGTAGTGGTATTCTGTCACACCACACACACACACACACACACACACACACACACACACACACACACACACACACACACACACACACACACACACACACACACACACACACCACACACACACACACACACGTTTGTTTTTGTGACTTATGAGGACATTCCATAGGCGTAATGGTTTTTATACTGGACAAACTATATATTCTATCCCCCTACACTGCCCCTGTCCCTAAACCTACCCCTTACAGGAGACATGCTGGATTTTAACATTTTAAAAAAAAACATTGTTTTTTATGATTTTTAAGCTGTTTGAAATATGAGGACGCATGCAATGTCCTCATATTTCACGTGTAAGTTGTAATACCAGTGTAATACCCATGTCATTATACACATTTGTGTCCTCATATATCACAAAAACAAGCGCACACACACACACACACACGCACGCACGCACGCACGCAACACACACACACACACACACACACACACACACACACACACACACACACACACACACACACAAAACAAACACACACGTAGTTTGAATGTAATGTAGTTTTCCAGGTCCAACATAATTCATTGATGTCTAATGCTTCATATTTATTCAAGCCAACTGTTCATACTAACAGACAAACGTTATTTTATTTAACAGGTATGACTGATGCGCTTAAATTCTACATGTAATCCAATTGAACTCAATCCAGTGGCCCCTAGACACTTTCCTTTTGAACAGCTGTTTCATCTAGATGAAAAACTGCTAAAAACAAATTTTTACCGCAAACTCGCAAAAGATTGAAAGCAGTATTGATGGTTGGACTTACAGTATGAGCTATGTTCCCTGTAGATCAACCATCATTATGACTGTTTTCTTTTCCATGTTCTATTGCTGATTCTTTCCAGCTGAGCATCAGTAGATTGATAGCTATTTTTGCTTGTAGTATTTTATTGAGTGAACATTGCACCAACTATCTCTCAAAGTCTCTCTCTCTTTGTCCCTTTTCCAAAACTCTCTCATTCACATACACATTATTCTAAACACAAACAACAACAACACATCTGTTTTGTGCCACACATTGGTGCATTCACTTGAATTTAATTTTAAGGCCCAGACATATGCAGGGTGTTTCTGAAAAAAAAAAAAAAAAGTATTTTGCATAATAATATTCAGAATGCACAGACACTTCAATAGATATAGAATCATAAATTGATCCATTTAAGAGGGGTGACACACATGGAATTATAATGAAATGCAGAGTATAAGCCAAATGAGTGTGTGCTAGTCTTATATTGACTGACAATCACAAATATGCAATTCTAAAAGACAGACATGAAAGGTTTACATATGAAACACTGGAATCCTTTCCTTAAGGCCATACATTTTCCGAAGGCAAGATTCAATCCTCCATTTCATTCATTGATCACTACTGTAAGCTCATGGCAAAGAGGGATTACTAACTGAACAGACTCATACACCTGACAACTACAATTTCCCTTTAATAATTATAATAACAATGCATTTATTTTATAGCGCCTTTCTACAAACTCAGGGTCACTTTACAATATGATATAATACAAATAAACATGACAGTAGACAAAGAAACAATACAGATAAACTGAATAGGTAACATAATTAAACTGAAAATATATTAAAGTCATCATTATATATTAAAGTCATAATCATATATTAAAGTCAGGGATCAGAGACACAAGAAGCAAAAATACATGTTTTAACCCTCTGAGGTCGGGAAACGTACCCGTGCGTTTTGCTGGATTTTTTCCTTATCAGTGCAAAAGAGAATCAAATTACTCTGTTGATTTTGATCTTACATTTAAGTGTTGTACATCATTAGATCCTGTTAAGTGTCTTTTTCTCAAGTGTTGTGATTTTCATCAAATAAAGAAAAATAAACATGATGCGCGTTTTGCCTTCTCTCTGTCAGTGAAGTCCATTCTGAAACGCGTCCGAAAAAATAACTGTAACTCTGTCAATACTTGTCACAGAGATACGAGAGATTTCTCTTTATGAAGCTGAAATTCTCTTCTTTTAAATGAAGTAATTTATTTAAAAAAAAAAATATTTCCAGTTTATGTAATCCGCTTGAAACCAAGGAGAGGTACAGTTTTTTCATTCTCCCTTCATTATTTTTAATGAGCTGAGCCCGCCACACCCCCAGCGCTTCTCACATGGTAAATAGGTGATCTATGCATCGCACACGCGGCACGCCCCGCGATCAATGCCAAACAACACTCAGAATACTGAATTCTGATCTTCATCAGAATACTGATAGTTCATCGCGTTTTAAGGATGGCAGTAGGCTACTCCTTCACAGGATTATGAACAGCTGGGAATAATTCACCTTTTCCTCAGAGGAATTTGAAACTCGGACGACGAACGGTTGCATTTTGAAGAACGAATTGACCCCGCCGAGGATACAAGTTCGGAGTAAGTTGTTTAGTGTTATAATTCCTTTTCTGATCATAGAGCTCAAATGCATTTTCAGACTATATTTTGCCAAGCTTTAGACATAGGAAATATTACCTCACAACATTCGTGTAGGCCTATACGCTCGTGTAAACTTTTTGAATAACTGCTCAGTGGTGTAGTGGCAGATCTTTCGCCAAGCGTGTCAGAGATTACGGGTTCGAATCCGTCCTCGGTATAGTTTTTTCTCTCTCATCAAAACCTAATATGTTCATCAGTGGTTACAGTCTATATCAAGCACACACGTATATATAGGACACACGTTTGTGTGCATTTTATTTTGTGATTTCACCGGAATGAATAGTGTCCGCAACGGTGATAGATTGAAGAGCGCGTCTGAGTGAAGACTGTGCGCGCGCCGCCACAAGAGACTGTATCCATGACACTGATAGCAGCGGACACGAGCGCTCAGCTTGAGTTCAAAAACAAAACATTTTAGCGCTAGATCTCTTATTTAAAGGCACACTGTGGAACTTTTCAACCTTTATAATATATTACCAAAACCCATTGAGATGGTACATCGACTTACAATAGGTTGAATGACACGTCTGCCGAAGCCTGAAAGTGTCTGTATCGCTTTTACTAGCACTATGTAACTCCGGGTTTCGGGTAGGAACCCGAGCACAAAAAGAACTACAAAATTCGAACGCTTTACGGCATATGTCACTTCCCCCACCACCCCAACTTCCTCAAATTCTAACGTGAGAGCTCAACTCGCGTTTGACTGCCGGCGTCTGTATGTTGTCGTCATGGCTGAATCAACAGCTACTCGGAAGAAAGCAAAGATTTTGTCAGAGGAGACCAAAAAAAGAAAAAGGGAGAGTGATAAACTAAAAGCAAGGACGAGGATAAACATTGGTCAAGCGTTCCCTCGCTGGCGTGCGATAAAGGAGGATGAGGGATTCCCGACCGATGCTGACCTGGCCGTCATGCTTTTGGACTAGTAAGTTAAATATATTGCTTGCACAATAGCTCTACTTTTTCTCGCAGGCAAGGTCTCTCTCTCTCTCTCCGCGCTACACGGTTTGGTGCTGATCGACGCACATACAGTAGGCTATGTTCTGTCTCGCATGCGCAGCTCTAGATTCTAGGAGATTTTAACTAATTTACGTGTCGTGTTGCTGTATCAGTCAGATCAGCGTAGCACTCAATAATCGGGACAAATAAATTAGGCCCAAAAATCGGGACGTCCCGGCTAATTCGGGACAGTTGGCAACCCTATCTCTAACCCATTACAAAGAGATCCTGAAGACGTTAATTGTTTGCTTCAGGTGTGTTTGATTAGGGTTGGAGATGAACTGTGCAGGACAGACGATCGGCAGGAGCAGGATTGGGCAACCCTTGTCAATGCAACTTACCTGATCAGACATTGTTTTCTGCGTATGCTACTTTTATTCAATTTGTTTTCTTTATAGGATTTATATTATTAATCTTATATTTATATTATTATTTTGGTCAGTAGTGAATCGATTAACTTTCTCCAACATACAAATCAAATGCGTCTGCACACACATAAAGACACGGGAGGTTGACCGGTTGACTGTGTTGACTTTTGCGACAATGCTGCGGCGCTTGTGGCCTCTAGGGGCACTAGACGTGAAAATTACAGGTCGAGCGCACCCTAGTGGCCAAAAGTTCCACAGTGTGCCTTTAAGAGCAGACTAAATGAATGCTCTACTAGTTAACTGGAGATGTTTTATTTGTATTAGGTACAGCCGTTCATTGAGTGTATCAGTAAATGCGTGCGGCCTATATGGGCCATAAACAGATACTCGCGGTGATGCGGTCTACCCATGTCTCATTCTGATATAATTTTTTTTTTTAAATCAATGTTGGAAACAGTTGTGATGCTTATTTTTTTTAACCTGCGATAGTTTTTTTAGGATTCTTTGAATGCACTTTATAAAAAAAATACAAGTTTGGTCGTTTTATGTTTATTTTTTTTGAAAGAATGTGTTAAGTGATATGAATGACTTTAAGTCTTTATGTTCTTAGGAAAGATTTCTATTTTGAATAAATGCTCTTTTTAAATTTTTATTCATCAGTGAATCATTCTTAGTTCAGGCTGCCTCACAGCACCTTGATGGTGCCTTTAGCCATTGGGGGAGTGTCTTTAGTCTAAATCACCTTAATATTCATGGCTTATATTGATGAATGTGAACGAGTGGTCAGAATGATTTTCACTTCATTTTGAAGTAAAAAATCTAGCCTACAAGAATAGTAACTCAAAAGTATTGTGGACAACTATTCAATACGTGTTAAGTGGCCTTATTGCGGTGACATTTTTTTCCCCAAAACGTACTAACCACGCAAATTATTTTTTTTCTATAAAATGCAAACATGTACATCCATTTTGCTCACATATTATTGTAGCAGAGTTTGTGCTGAATACAGCAAATTTATATGTTGGCAAATGGTATGTTTTAAAGGGGTACCTATTATGGCATTTAAAATGTTCCTAATGTTGTTCTGGGAGTCCCCAACAACAGTTTTAAATCCATGCAATGACAAAAAACACTTTTGTTGTCTTATAATATGCATTTATTTTTACCTGATTTGCTCACCGACTCCCTAATGATTCGTTTGACGACTCATTTATCTAAACCCCTCCTTTGCGTGACGTTAATCGGCGGTAATTGGTCAGATGACGCAGTCAGTTATATTTTGCGTTAGCCCAAAGCTTAAACATATTGATAAAGCACTGCAGTACTACAATACGCTTCACATAATTTCACATATTTCAAAAAACAAAAAAAATAACATTGGAGACCTAGAAGCTGCTGAGCGTAACTCTCACTCTCACACACACACACACACACGCACGCACGCACACACACACACACATAAAAGCAACAATTATTAATAGTACTTACAGGTTGTGATTCGGAGGAGGAAGCTGATCTAAATAAACTTGGTACTGAACCTTCCTATATCAGCCGACTCGCGAATCCACACTTGAAAGCATTTGTGTTTGTGAAGCGATCGTCATTAAAATAACGCGAACACAGCTCAAGGTTGGGTTATACTTGTGTGGTATAGTTGTAAATATAAACTCTAGCCACTGAGTCTTCACATGCTTGTCCCTGGGCAGTGAAAAAAAAGTTTGCTTTTGATTCGCACTTCAGAACAGAGTCTCGTCGACATGTTGTTGTCAGGTTTCTCTGTCTGCTCGGCGCGCGCACTGAGTGGGCGTGTCGAATTCAAATAACTTGTACAAGTGACGTACGAAAGCTAGAGAGAAAGCATCGTTCGTCTATCGATTCATATCAGCGACTCAGAGTCGACTCTTACTTTTGAGAGACAATAACTTTGTATACGGTGAACTTTCATATTTAAAACTTTGCAGGATGTTTTTGTTCACTTAGATATCTATGTTACACACTACATGAAAGGTAATTTTCAAAATTCCATGATAGGTACCCTTTAAGTAGCTGAAATAAGCACAAATGTCAGGGAATGTCAAAACACCTCAAGAGCCCCAAAACAGCTCAGACCCCAGAGGGTTAAGGAGGGTTTTGAAATCATGTAATGATTGAAGGTCTCGAATGTGTTGGGGAATAGAATTCCAGAGAGTGGAAATTCCTTTGAGGAGAAAGAGATGCTGCATTGTAAAGAACAAGCCTATTGTCAGGGTTCTGTCACTTCTGTCTATTTCTTGGTTTTGTGACAGAGCCATGACGCTCATGTTTTGTCATGTGCTGTGTAGCACGCAGCTTGTGTTTTCACTAGCTGTGTGCTCTCATGTTGTCATGTTTTGTGTGAACACGTGGCTTATGAGTGTTCTCATTGGCTGTGTGTTCATGTCTCGTTTTGTGCTTGTGTTTTAGTCATGTTTGGTGAGCACATGGCTTTTCATGTTGTGTTTCCTTGTGCCATGTGCTCTCCTGGGGTGCTTCTCAATATCCCTCCTTGTCTCCTCGCTCCTCTATCCTCCATCCTATAACCCGGAAACTGATCGAGCTCAGCCATCTTGAAGGACATCTCAAATCTCTAATTGCACTGCGAGGAGTCGAGGATCGAGGAGTGAGGAGGCTTCCAGAGGAGTCATGAGTGAGGATGCACAGGTGTATCCTATGCGGAAGAGTTTTATCGACTAAACGTGACGCACGCATCAATTCTCCTCCCCCTTCACATCTGTCACAATCATTTTAATTTATACTTGACCCTTGCAGTTTATATAAACCACAGATCTCACATATTTCAATAGGGTACTTTGCTTTATTGTTATTTATTATGAATTTCTTAAATAAACAAACTTCAACAACATAAGGGCAGATCCTTTGAGCGCTGCTGATGACGCTGTGAAGTGACGCTCGAGTGATCAAGTATTCCAATGTATAAAAAAGCTTTCCTTCGATTCCTCCGTCCTCTTTTTCTTTTCCTTGCAGCCTTCCCTCGCGTCCTACAGGGGGTGGAGCTGAGACGCGAGGAAAGGACGCGAGGAAAGGAAACGAGGATGCACAAATAAGAAATGAGAAGCACCCATTTTCATTGTCTAGCCCCTCCCACCTTGTTACCTGTTTAATTTGCCCCACCTGTCCTCCATCGTTATCTGATTGATTAATTTGCCCCACCTGTCCTCCGTCTATACCTCCTTTGTTTGTTCTCCCTATTTATTGTCCTTGTGTTACAGTCCTGTGCTGTTTCGTCGTCGAATGTACCCCTTGTGTTGTGTCAAGCACTTTAATGACAAGATACAATTGGGTCAAAAACCATTGTTTTAGTTTGCATTGCAAACTATATCATTAGTTATTAGTAGTGGCGGGCAGATCGAGGCTTCGTGAAGCAATGAAACAGTTGAACCAAATGTGCCATATTGTGTCGAGGCTTCGAATCAATCCGACACCCGTCTCCACTGTGACACCTAGTGGTCACTTTGCAGGTGTTAATCTGAAACAACCTTGACAACGAGCCATTAAAAAATGTGTTTTTTTATTATTAATTATTGTAGCTATTTTTCTAATATGTGAAGCCTGTAACCTGTAGGTTTCTCACTGTGCAGAATGTTATTTTGGTCCTGAAAAAATTAATAGTAATAAAAGAAATCAAGCCACAATGTCTCACTTTTTTAGAGATTCTTATGAAAAATATAAATTTCTCTTCTTTGGAAGGACTTAGCCTACTTTTTTTTAACAGATAATTTCTCCAGTCTTTGAAAAAATCCTCTCACAAAAACCCACAAGGTCAAGATGAGTTGACTTCACTTTTATACAGATGTGCGATTGTATGGTCTGTTCTGACCCTGTCAATCAAACGCTGAATCGGCGGAGCTCGCCACCTGTCGAAACACCCAGAAACTTCATTTAGCCGTAGTCACGAGACATGGGTGTTTTGAATCACGCTTCGGATCAGTGTTTCGAAACACCTGCGCTTCGGGATCTCGCAAAGCTTCGGAACGACTGTTTTGCGTCAGCCATCCCTAGTTATTAGTGTCATAATGTTTCTTTGTTGTTTAATTTTTTTGGTTTTATGTCCAACCAATTTTTAAATCCAGATTTGCAATGTAGACTCAGATGTTTAGACCCCACTTTATATGCTCCAGTAGTTCCATGTACTAATAATCTATAATGGTGTGAGAGATCGAAGCCCTTACCTTGGGCTGTGTTTGTCTGACTGTGTTTAAGTCTGAACAGCGATGTTTGAGCTGAGAGGAGTTGGGCACATACTCAAAGAATGTCTGCATCAAACAAACACATATAAAACTAATTAAAGTGATGTTTTTCTTTGGGATTTGGTATGTGTGTGTACTGGTTTGGCTAAACTTGTGAAGGCCAGATGTACTCACTAATATAAAATATCACGACAACCGACTTCAGGGGCAGTGTAAGGGGATATAATATATAGTTTGTCCAGTATAAAAGTCATTACGCCTATGGAGAGTCCCCAAAAGATAGCGAACCAGACATATGTGTGTGGTGTGTGTGTGTGTGTGTGTGTGTGTGTGTGTGTGTGTGTGTGTGTGTGTGTGTGTGTGTGTGTGTGTGTGTGTGTGTGTGTGTGTGTGTGGCATGAGAATCATCCATTTGCTCTAATAATGCCCTTTTAGTAATATAGCTCCTCTTATCTTGCAAAAGTTCAGTAAAGTTCTCTTCATAACCATCTCATCAGATTTTATTTTTTATGTCCCAGGCAATAACAATATTACATTATCTTTTCACTATATGGTAAACAAAATCTGATCACTGAGACATTAGTAAGGCCTGTCAGTGCTCTCTGTAATGCCGCTTTCAGAAGCTCCACAGATGGTCCTGTTTTCCAATCACTCTTACAGATTCAGTGTATTCAACCAAACAACTCAATGTTGTATGTTATTTTTTGCACATTTTTAGACTTTGATATTATTCAATCCCTTCTATCCAGCCACCTAGAAACATGCTATGATTAATGCAATTCACAACGGATACAATCTTAAAATATAATCTAAAATATACAATTTTTACCTCATTGAATATCTGTATTTTTCTCACTGAAATACATCGCAATTTGGATGTAAAATGGTTTGTGACTTTATACTCAACAAAATTACCCCAAAAATGTCAACCCTGTGAAAACAAAATTCTAAATTGTGTTTACAGCACAGCATGGCACTGCACCAGAATAAATGTCATTGAAATTGTGAAATTTACACAATTTCAAAAGTGCAGCCACATGACATTATAACTGTTAACATGAGACTAGTGTCATAAAATCACTTACTAACCATGTCTGTGAAGTTATCCAATCTTTCTGCTCCTATCATAACCATGTATACAGTAAACACCCAATAACTTTCACATGATACATGGATACTGCCGGTTATGAAGAGAGAGATAGAGAGTGTTCCAGGTCTTCATAAGCTGACTACTTGTTAAAGGGATACTTCACCTCTGGGAAGATGAATGTGTATTTAATATTGGTCATTTATATAGTAGAAATGTGAAATTATTTTTGAAATTGAAGCATTCTAGAATGAGAAAAGGCAGAAAATGTATTTTTTTACTCATGTGGCTGAAAGACAACAACTCCTTGCATGCACTTGCTTTGCGGCTTACGAGGCCACTCCCAAACCACGCCTACCAGTTACAGGCGGCAGAATCCGAAAAATTTATACAACTAGGCTTGCTTTGATACATTGTGAGTTATTTGATAAATTTCCATAGAAATGGTGCTAAATTGCGTTGTACCGGGATGTACTAGTCTAATTTATATAACACAACTTACACTTTCACATTAAAAATATGATGCAAGGCAGGACCATGTCAACAGAGTAGCTTAGCTCTGCATATGAACTGTTTTCCTCCAATTGAAATCACTATTTCTCTAAGCTAATACATTATCTAGGCTAATCGATACTCTAGTAACACTAAAAGTTTACAAAAAGAACCACAACCAATGTGAGTTATAACTTTCAATTAAAAAAATAATTAATATTAACACTTTTACACTCAAAGCTCTGCGGATTCAGCGATCTCGTCCAGAAGAAAATGGCATCACTGAGATTCGCGACAGCATCTGTTTCCATCGGCGCACAGCGAGAGCACTGACACCACCAGTCCACCCCAGCTGGAGTCTGGCCAGGGTCAGGTCTCGCTCCATCTCCCGCAACTGTTCATCACTGTATTGCGGCTCGTACAGGTCTCGCTCAGGCCGCCTCTTGTTCCTCCATCTCCCGCAACTGTTCATTGCTGTATTGCGGCTCGTACAGGTCTCGCTCAGGCCGCCTCTTGTTCCTCCATCTCCCGCAACTGTTCATTGCTGTATTGCGGCTCGTACAGGTCTCGCTCAGGCCGCCTCTTGTTCCTCCATCTCCCGCAACTGTTTATCGCTGTATTACCGCTCGTACAGGTCTCGCTCTGGCCGCCTCTTAGTCCTCCATCTTACTACTGGTTTTCTACTAATACAAAGCTTAATGCTAGATCATGAAGTATCCCTTTAAAGGGGTCATATAATGGTACATGCACTTTTACAAGTTGATTGTACTGAAATGTGTGTTGGCAGTGTCTGTACACAGCCATCATATAATGATAAAAATCCATCCAGTGATTTTGTTTTAATCTTCTTATATGTTTTCCCCTGCCTCAAATCGAGCTGTTTGAGCCTGTGACGTCACAAGCTTGAATCAATCATAGTTCGTCATTGTTGATACACTGGAGCAGAATGGCGCCTAAGCGATTGTGGTGTTCTGTTCTTGGGTGTAATAACGAATACAGCAGTCATTTTAATGTTCCTAAATCCGAACCGCTGAAGACGCAGTGGCTGAGTTTTGTTTATGAAGGGAATCCGACGAGCAACGTCAATGCGCTCATGTTTGCGCAAATCATTTCTCAGAAGACTGCTTTATAAACGAGGCGAGGGTCAATATAAATCAGGTTTTGCTAAGAAGCTGTTCCTGAAAAAGGAATCGGTACCAACTATTCGTGTTCCTGCTGGACCTCCAGAAGAAGTGAGTGTAACGTTTTATTAACCTTTATATTAATCTTTGCAAATCCCTTGCACGCTTCACGATGATTGTGGCTAATGTTTACACTCAGGGTACATTACGGCATGTATTATATGTAACGCTACGACGTTCTCAATATAATTCATAATCCCACGTTTATAATGAAAAATGCGTTATAGTTATTGTGTTATTAAAAACTGTGTACGCAGGTGTTACAGTTAACGTAACAGGAATATTAACAGGAATATCAATGCAGTTACAACAATACTATAGATGTACTTAAAAGTTTTCTTAAAACATTTTCGTACTGCACTAAACATAAACATACAACAAATTCTTAGGTATCCTTCAACCACTGCTAGAATCATTACTGGCATGACCTCATGTCAGTTTCAGTCACGATAGTTGTACCTAACACTGAGAATGTCACGCATCACTGACAAGCCTACATTTACCAAAAAAAAAAGTTTTTCAACATAAATCTGTCAACGAACTAACCTAGAACTTACATTAGTAACGTTAAACACATAGCGTTTGTATCTCACAACTCTAACGTTACCCTGCCAGTACATACACAAATAGATCAAAGTGACATTGTTAACCAACCATTCAGAAACGTCCTGTTCGAGCCTTAATTGTCGAACTTCTTCGGGGCCGTCATCTTGTTTCGGGTCCGACTCCGGTTCAAACTGATACGGTTGCACAGATGTGTCTTCAGAGCGAATCCCGCTGCCATAATAAACCCTCAACTGTTGTCAAGTCAACAGTGCGTTGTGCCAAAGCGCCCACAGAACAGAGGGGTGGAGTCAGCGAAGCACTTATTAAATGGCGTGCTGAAAACAGAGCTGTTTTTGAGCAGGTAAAATGAGTGTTTTCTTAAAATACTAATGAGAATTTTTAATTAAAGTATATTACAAAGTTTTCATTTAGACCCTAAAGATTCATATTTACTTGTACAAAAATGCATGACCCCTTTAAGCTAATTTAGAGGTAGAAGCAGTGGCGGCTGGTGAAAAATATCTGAGGTGGGGCTGTGTCATATTCTGTTGGTTTCAATAGTCTGGTAACATGGGAGTCTTTTAGTGTAATGGCTTAGATGTTGTGGAATGCTCTTCCTCAAGACATCCGTCCAACGTACCCTTCTCTCCTTCAAAAACACATATTTTATCTGATTCTGTATATTACTCTTCAGCTCACAGTCTGTAAATTAAACATTGTTATTATGCTATTTGTTTGAATCCCTCTTTGTTTGTATCTTTAACTTAACTTTGTAAGTGACCTCTGTATATTAGGCCTATACTTTCAGCCCTCGGTATGTGTATTGTGTTTTGATGTTGATTGTTCTATTCCTTAATTCAGTCCCAGTGGTTCTCAATCTTTTTAGAGTTGTACCCCATGATGCTTTTAACATCTTACTTCGTACCCCCACTCTTCAGTCACACCTTTTTCAGTAAGGGACAATATTTGCCCCCTTAAATCGATTTAAATAAAAAAAAAACGTAATAGAGAAATGTGCAATGATGGTAAAGACGAAGTAATGCTTTTAAATGTTAAATTAAAACTGCCAATAGGTGGTGAGTCATCGAGTCATTCATTCAGTAACGAAGCAAGTGGATGTATTTATGATTTAGTAATTGAATCATTGACTCTAATGATTTGTTCAAAGCCGCAGATTTGTTCACAAACACTGATGTGTGCTGCAGTTCTGCTGTGGCTTAGGTTGGAACTATTATTTTGTTGTAAAAAATACTGACAACTCTGTTGTAGCCCAAATGAACATCACTTAATATTAATATTTCATTTGTTGAACTGTTGTATAAAATCCATGTCACATTTGCAATCGTGTGGACCTTCATATAATGTGATCAACATTAAACACAGGAACTCACACAGGGAATGTGTCTGTATCGAGGAGAGTTTGAATCTTATGCCGCCTTCCAGGCAACCTGTAACCCGTGTTTTTCCAACCTTATACCCGTGAAAGTGCACTGGAACGGCAGTCAAACCCGTGACTTCCCACCCGTTAACTCGTACTAGATCGATGTACTCTGTCACATAGCCCGGCCTAGTGCCCTTTATTGGCCAGCCGCCCCTGGGTAGAAGCTTTACACACTTTCTTTCCCTGGTTTAAGACACGTTAAGCCTCGAATTACGCCGGTCACCTGGGTGAGGAAGAAAAAAAGAGACAAAGGAAGCATTGAAACACAGCAAGCAGGTAAAGAGCCTGAAGAGATCAGACCACCCATACTGACTACCAGAGGTGTAGTGGTAAAAAAAAGAGGTGGGTAAACTATAAATTCTGGTGGACCACGACGTGGTCACCCGGTAAGGTAGGCCACTGCCTACTGGTGTATGTGTATCCTGATGACATTAGGGATGCACCGATCCACATTTTTTCACTTCCGATCCGATCCCGATACCTGAATTTGGATATCGGCCGATACCGATACTATTCCGATACCAGAGCTGTGTTTGCTTTAATAGTAGTATTATCATTATTGTTGATTTTATATGATGCTGAAATAAACTCCTCTCTACAGGCAAGTATGATGTCCCAAATATATATATATATATATATATATATATATATATATATATATATATATATATATATATATTAAACGATAAACAAAAGATAGACAATTAAACAAAGATACACATTATACAGGCCTACACAGTGCTTTAATTTCAGGAAGGTCTACTAACATTACTATTCAGGTATGATCTAAAAAGAATGATAATAAAGTAATAAAAAGTAAAATAGCACTGCAAAGTTTATCATAGATAGATTTATGTTTATTAAAGCTAAAGTTATTCATTCAAGATTTGTGAGTGATTTTCTTTTTGCCTTTTGTTGTTTGATACTGCTGCCCCTTTAAGAACGAGTGCATATCTAATAGTCGACTGATGCACCATATTTTCTCCCAACTATTTCCATACGTCCATTTTAGACATAAACTGTTTAAGTGAATCTCCAAGCCGGTCATTTTGACATTTTTGTGTAGGCTACATTTGATTGTTTAGACGCGCACATGAAACCCAAAGTATAATTTGCTTGTCTCGTTGCGGTCTGTTTGGGAGCGCGCGCCGCATTGGGAACAGCATATCTTGCGCAGATTTTTGTGCTTTTAATAGCTCTTTTTATTATTAAAAGCGTCCCGCAATTTAGCAACAGTAGAGACCTCCGTCGTCACTCGCAGGGCTGTCGTGTTGTGCACGCTGTGGCACCGCGTGAGAGATCTCTCTCTGGACTGCGAACAGCAAAAATGCATCACAGACAAATGGTTTAATTATTACGGCTTTGCAAACATTGCATTTTGCTGTCTTGCTCTGCTGCGGTGTTTGTACATCTTGCAATGTGAAGTATTTCCACCATAGGATTTCCACACCACGACATGTCGACAGTTCAATGCATAGGTGCTATCCTGCTTGCTGGCTGCAAACTGCGGAATGGATTTTTTGAGTGGGGACTCAGGCTCAGTGTCTCATTGAGCCGCGCCTCCGTTCAGGAAATCCATTCCACAATTTGCAGCCAGCTAGCAGACTCGCCAGCGGGAATCACTTTTGGAGTCATTTCAGTTAAAGCGCAGACATGGCTCATGGATATCGGATATCTCCGCAGGTTGGATCGGTAAAATCCGATACGTGAATTATTGCTGGTATCGGTCCCGATACCGATACTGGATAAAGATTGTAAATATATAATGTATACATCGCGTGTCTCCATGCCCTCGACGTCGATCCATTCGACTATCGCGGGTGCGAAGGCACGCAATTAGCCTACAGTAGGTAGCCAACCAGAATGCCTATTGCCGCCGCGGCGTCTGCCGCGGTGAATTCACCGCGGCAAAAAAAAACCCAGTCGCATTTCTAAGTCATTCGCGAAATGACCGCCAGGTGGCGCAAAGGGACATTTAGCGAAAGCAAAACGTATGTAAAAGTAGCCTACATTTTAAATAGAATATAGCAAACATAGCAAACTTTTAGAGCAGAACATTTTATGAATCAAAATTTAAAAGAGGCCTATCTCGCAGTCAGTGAAAATAAATTAGGTGCAATCAATGATGCTAAACTATTGAGGAATGAGAAGATTGAAGAGTGCATCAGTCGTTTGTGGGCACACTGACGCTTAAACAGCCGAACTTGTGGTCGAGTGGTAGAGCTGAAGGTTTAAGCAGTACAAAGACACGGGTTCGAAACCCGAATAAATATGTTTTTTATATAATTACCATGCATTTCCATTTTACACTAAGGAACAAATCTCATCCAACAGATTGACTGAATTTACGTCTTCAAAAACAGTTCTGTTAAAAAATAAACAAACAAACAAACAAACAAAAAACTTCACGGACAGGACAGCAGACAGCAGGACTGGAATTCTTTCAGAAATAATTTTAAAAAACATGGTTAAGCAAGGTGCGATTTGCCGGTGGGTGATTTCCCCCCTCCACAGTAGGCTATAGCGAATAGGTCTACCCTAAATAGACCTTATCAAATATAGTATATATATATTTTTAAATATAGCCTAAAACACGCACGTTTAAACAACAAACAATAAAATCTGAACCAGCGCTTCTGCTCCTGTATTGAGAGATAACATGCAGCGCATTTCAGTTACGATCCTGGTTCCAGTGGCATTAATACATTCACGGCTTTTTAAAATGTCACAAAGCGTTTTGATGTGGTTTTGAACGAAATATTGAAGTTTATAATTAAGTATTTTGACACGCCTAGTGCGTATTCTAAAATGGGGTTTTCTTCTGCCACTGAATTAAGTTCGACAAACGCAGCAGCGCGTTCACTTGAATTTATTTTTCTGCTAAAATAACAGGCTATAGCCTACTTCGTTATTTTTGGTCATACAGATAGGATATCATATTTTAAAACTGTAAAAGGTCTATTTTATTCATGTAAAGTAGGCTACACTCACAGTAGGCTAACAACAAAACGTTCTCACTCATTTGAGCGAACACACACTGGTGAAATAAATGTTTGGGCTTTTCTCAGTGAGCTTCGACATGGCCGAGTGGTAGAGCTGACGGTTCATCAATCGGCAGACCTGCGTTCAAATCCCGAACAAACATGGACTTCTGTAAAAAATCTATATATTTTTAGGCTATTAATGCAGATTTGTTTAGTTCTAAAACTCTGTTACACCACATATTTTTTTGCTTATATTTATAAAATAATATTACCATGCATTTCCATTTTACACTAAGGAACAAATAGGCTATCCAACAGAACGACTTTAGATCTGTAGCTAATAATACACAGCAAAATCTCCAGTGTTGAAATCCTGGTGTTAAGGACTCCTAGAGTAAAGAGTTAATTTTCTGGTGTTGAATTTCAAGTGATTAACACGGCTAGTGTAAACCGCACCCTCTGGCTGGTGAAAATATGTAGAGTTAAATCAGTTAAATCTAAATAACACCGAGAGAGTGTAACCAGTCACATCCGGGACATTTACGCGCTTGGTGGGACGAAACGAGCTGAAACTTTTTTCACAGAAGGGCATTTCCGTTGACGCGCGATGCGGAGCAGACCAGGTTGAGGTTGCTTTTAAACAGGGAAACGACGAAAGTATGTGTTTTATCTCATTTACAATATGTATTTTTATAAAATATTGATTTGTAGCGATATTTACTCTGGGCGCTTAAACGAGCCAAAACTTTTCTCAAAGGCGACATCTTTGACTCAAAACGGAACTGACGACGACGAGGAGGCTTGTAACGTTAACAGGAAAAACACCGAAAGTAAGTGTTTTTACAAACCTAATTTACAACATGTATTTCATGGCATTATATATATTTTTAACTATATTTATGTGATGTGCGTGCCTAAATCTTTCTCACAGACTAGGCCCTAACGTTACATCTTTGACTCGTGACGCGGTGCAGACACGGAGTTTGCTTTTAACAGTGACAACACGGAGTAAGTGTTTTAACTCATTTACAATACGTGTTTTATAAATGTTGTATTATTTTATGACAATATTTGTGATCTTCAAATATCATAAAGTATGTATTTATCCTCAAACTATCTTTCACTCTCGTTTGCCAGCACATCTTAACTGAAATCTAACTGAAAAACAGAACAACTCCACAAACTGCAGACCAACAATGCACGTGAAATTGCCACTTTATTTCCTTATTTGGAGGACCAATTTTCTTAGAATGTGTAAGTTATTCTTTCAGATTAAATATTTATGCAAAATGTATTAATCAGATTCAATTTTGGTTTATGTTTGGATATGCTTTCATGTTTAAATGTATTGATCTTGCTATTTGTGTTTGCTAGGAGCATTTCTATGATGCACCAAGTGGCTAAGGCTAACCAGGCTTGGTGTTTAAAGACTGTACAGACTAGAACCTGGTGATGGTAAGATTTTACAGATAACATTTGAGATAATCATGTGCATAAACATAAAAAATAATCATATATTTGTTGCTATTTGGTATAACTAGATTTTGTGTGTTTCATAACACTCATTTTGAATTTATCCAAATTTTTTTACTTAAATAAAATGAGTTTTCAAACCACTTGTTTTCATGATTTGACAGGTGTTTTCTTGTTTTCTGCCCAAATCTCTGCCCATCACCTGCCTCCAACTTCACAAGGCCTCAAGAAGGGAACAAAGATTCTTCCCGCAGCTGACTATTTAGTGAGATTTCTTAAGGTGCGTGTCTTAATTTATTCCTAAAGGGTTAGTTCACCCAAAAATGGTTGTCATTAATTACTTACCCTCATCTCGTTCCAAACATGGAAAAGTTTCTTTCATCTTCACAACTCAAATGAAGATATTTTTTATGAAATCTGATAGCTTTCTGTCCCTCCATTGACAGTGCACGCAACTACCACGTTCAAGCCCCAGAAAGATGTAAAGTTACATCATTAAACTAAGTACTTTATGCGACTCCAGTGGTTTAACATCAATTTTATTGAAACTACCCAAGTGCTAAAACATTTACCACTTAATTTATAAAATATTAATTTCCAACATAAGTTCATGAGAACATTACAACTAGTGCATGTTTTTGATGCGAGAGCAGATGTTGTTAAGTGAGCGTGCATTGAAGATTAATAATTTGTAAATAAAGTTTTTTTTTTTTTTTTTTCGTGCAAACAAAGCACTCTTGCGGCTTCGTAATTTTTTTTAGGTTAAACCACTAGATTCACATGTATATTCACATAAATGTTTTAGATTTCCTTAAAAATATCTTCATTAAGTGTTCTGAAGATGAGCAAAACTCTTACTGGTTTGGAACAACATAAGGGGAATAATTAATGACAGAATTTACATTTTTGGATGAATTAAGTCTTTAATTAAAATCAGTAAATTAAAGTCTTAATCTAACAAATAGTTCTTGTTTGAGTCACGAAAGTCTAAGATGATTGAACTTTGCACCAAAAACTTGCTGTATTTATAAAACACAAATAGTATTAATTGTAATTGGTCTGGTTTTGTGTTGTCTAGGGAACCAGCACTCCAGGATTTTTCGAGAAAGTTGGATCTGCATGGCCTTACCAGCTCTGTGAAACAACTATGCACTGAACTTTACTGTTAGCAACTGGACACAACTGATCCACTCATATCCTGCAACTGTTTTTCATCTGCTGAATGTTGTTGACTCAAGCACTTCTGTACTGTTGAAGTCGAAGGTATTGAGTCAACTTCACTGACACAGGACTTATATTCACTCACATGTCCAGGACTTGATGTAATACAGAGATACAGACCATTTGATGAGCAGCTTTCACATAATTCTGATGACAGAAATGCCTATATTTTGCCTTCATCATTTATTTTAAAAGTTAACCCGATGTAAAGGGACTTGTTCATTAATAAAAAAAACTAGTTTGTTAAATCACCTGTTTGCCTTAAATTGATTCCCAATAGTATTACAAATCAATACAGATCAATTCTACAAGAGTTGCATTTTGTGTTAAACTTTACATCCTATGTAGTGTTAATATGGCAACAACTCTGTAGTGTTAAAAGAAAAACACGCATTTGGTGTTACATTTTGACACTACGCACTGGTGTTGGGTAAATTCAACACTAACCAGTGTTGACTAGTGTTAAATGTTAACTATTTAGAGAGTTGCTGCAACTCTGTCATAGTGTTGAATATTTAACACTTTGAAAAGTGTAGTTTTAACTCGATCTAGTGTGGACCAATATAGACACTTTTAAAGTGTTGAATTTAACTCTGTAGGTGTTGAATTAGCACTGCTGATTTTGCTGTGTACCAATTGTTCAAAAGCAGTTTTGTATAAAAAAAAAGATATATAGGCCTATATATATCTATATTTGTTTTATTCCCTATAACCTACATAGAGTTTTTAAAAACATGGTTTTAAGTAAAGTTTTCGACAAACGAGGCAGCGCGTTCATTTGATTTATTTTTCTCATAACAGCTAAAATAACTTAATAGGCTATAGGCCTACGTGATTTTTTTTGGTCATACAGATAAGTGTACAGTAGCCTACATCGTTCAAAACTGTAAACTTTTTTTAGGCTAATGACAAAAGTTTATATGTCGTCTCTCTCGGTCTCCGGGAACTGCGCGTCACAAAAATTAACCGAAAGCCACTTGCCTCAGCTCAGTCAAGATAGGAAATCGGCTATGTCTAAAGCCTTTAAATGTCTAAATATTTAGGTTAATAAATGTTATCTGATTATGTAATCCATATGAAAACGAGAGGTACAGAGAATCTGCTCAAATATGTTTATGATGTAATTGTGAGCGCCTTGCAATGAGAAAATGACAAGGTGAAAATCTCGTTTAATTAAATGTAGAGACTAAATCGCCCTGAATTAAAATGTAAAAACAGATCAAATCATTTATTCGTCGAAGTGTTGCTATATTGTTTCATTTAAAGTTCATAATTATTATCTAAATGTTATTTAGTTTATCAGCAGTAGGCTACCACGAAGCACCGATATTTATTTGAATAATAATAATTTAAAAAATAACTAATTCACATTTTGCATGCCTGGACCCAAAGATCCCTGTAGAATTTAATATTGAGTTGAGCATTTTGTTCATGACAACAAAATGAACATGCGTTTGAAGATTAGGCTATATTTAGTTTTGCTTGGAAAAAGCTGGCCCAAACCAGTTTTATTTCTTAAATTATTTAAATAATGAAATATTTAGTAATAAACTTTTATGACAGAAATACCACATGTAGCTTAAATCATTTAATTCTTTCATTATCAACACTTTAATAGCCTAATGCTAGAAGAGCGATTTAAGTGTGAATTGCGACTTCCCTTTATTTTAAGTCAGACTCAGACTCAGAGAGCCTGTGGGGGGTTTGGAGGGACAGACAATAGGTGTTAATGTTCCTCATTCATATGGAGAGTGTCGGATAGCCAGCCCGATGGCAAAGGCAAAATTATTTTAAGGATAGGCTACATCTCTCGATGTGTCCCCATATTTGATTAAATTATAAATATTGTTGTTTATTTATTGTAGCCTATTTAAAGTGTTTTCACACACAAATTTAAATTGAAGTGTTCAATCCAGTTGTTTCAACTGGTTCTGTAGAGTTTAAGAATGTTTGAGCAAGGGAGACTAAATAAACTTGCTGAGATCCAGCGCGAGAGAGGCAAAACTCATGTCTTTAATTTATGTTGCTTTGGACTATTTTCGATTTGTACCGTTTCGTTTAATTTAGCTGCAATTTCTTTGGCAAAACAAATTTAAAATGTAGCAAGAATAAGATTGTGTGTTTCTTTTTTGCATGAAATAAAGTCTAAATGCAAGTTAGGTTGCCACCGGTCCCGGTTTTACCGGGATTGTCCTTCTTTTTAATAACCTGTCCCGGGAAATTTAAGCACTCTCCCGGGACAATGAATGTCCCTGTTTTCGAAAGGCTACGTGAATATGTAAGTTCAAACCATAGACTGTAGGTTCAAACTGTGTAGCGCGCGGCCGCTTGCACGGCAGAGAGAGGGAGAGACAGAACACCGGCTAGATCCCCCCTAACTACAGATGGTAGTTGCCGCTCAAAGTGTGGGGCGCGCCCCTCTATGGGTGGGAAATAGCCTAGAGAAGTGACAGGTTGGGCGCGCCAACGGGAGGAACTTTTCCTTTTTATGCCTTTATATCTTTATTCGTTCATGGCGAGTCTACATCGCATCTTCATCTTTGCAGCGACGCAGAAAACACCAGTTTATTAATAAACAATTAAATGTCTCCTTGCTATTTTTGTCTCCGGCTCGTGCGCTTGAGTGCAGCTTTATAACACTCACTCATTACCCTGTATAGCCTATTTAAGTTATTAAATCAATATAAAGGGGTGATTTGTCCACTGATGGCTTAAATAAACAACTAGGCTACTAGTTGACTAGAAAAAAACTAGTCGGAGACAGCCTGAGCGCGCGACCCTGAGCGGAATGAGCGAGCTGAGGAATATCCAGAAATGCTCACATGCTCTGATCGGAACAAAGGAATTTTGACATAATTAATCATTAGTTTATATCTCATGCACTGCCCATAATTTTAATCCCATATCAAACACATTAGCCTATGTTATGTCTGTTTGAATTTTTTAATTTTTTTGTCTTGCCAAATGGATTTCTCTTCTTTTCTTTTTTAACATTTTGACACAGCAGCACTTTTATTAATAAATTGGAACATTTTAAGCTTGTTGCGTATTTCATTAGCATTGCGTTGGGGCGATGGGGGCAGTGGGGCTTGAAAATTATGAGTCTATCCATCGGGTGCAGAAAAAAGATAGCATGTGTGTGCTAGTGTGCGTGTGTTTATGAAGCGAATGTAAGAAAACCCCCCTTACAACCCCCCAGCTCTACTGTAGCAATGTTGTAATATGCCATTGATTATTAAAAAAAAACGCTTGACTTTAAATAAATAAACAGTTAATAAACTCGCAAATAAACAGTCAACTATTTAAGCATCAAGAACGGTTAAAGATTAATGCTGTCGGCCAACATGTTGTTATATTGAGATTCGATCTCGGGCCTCATGGATCTCCGTGTCGTTGCGTTAACCACAGAGCCACCGCCTGTCCGTTTACATCAACGTCTTATACTCTTCCAAAGCCTTGATGTAGCCTAATATGTTTCTATTGCAATGTTTTATATTGAAATGTTTTCATTATTCAATTTAATTTAAGTATTGTGATGAATTATTTTAACTACATTTCACTTGAATTCATCTGCTACCAGCTTTCAATCGCTCTGAATGAGCCGCGACGCAGCGGCAGATTACGCAATAGAGAGAATAAACGGACACTTTTCAAAGTCTGTGATTGTAGCGCCTCTTAGCGGTTAAAGGCAGCAAATACACCCCGAATTTCACCGCCGCGGCAAAGCGGCGGCGTTGAAAGTATTATTCTGGTTGGTAACCTACTGTATATGATGCTGCCTCAGATCGGAGAGACGTTCGCAGGCTATCTCTCCCCTGGAATCACATTATCAGCATGCATTTTTAGCAGTGGGTCAGGCTGGTAGTGCGCTGCACACCATGGCTGTGTTACAGGCATACCAGGCTGATCTTATGAAGGATTTAAACAGCCTGTCATTCAGACCGTGTTTGCTTGTCTGATTAATATTTGGATGTATTTATTTGACTGAGGAATTAAATGATAATATGAGAAATCATATGCTTGTATTAATATATTGTCTGGCTGTTCTTTGGCCACATTTAATTCTGAGGAATTAAATATTGAAAAAGCCATCTAAAAAA
Organism: Chrosomus eos; assembly: GCA_036326025.1. NCBI lineage: Eukaryota > Metazoa > Chordata > Actinopteri > Cypriniformes > Leuciscidae > Chrosomus > Chrosomus eos. Next base: position 469,049 of record JAZAVI010000215.1, read on the forward strand.
TATGGACTTTGAGAATGCCGCCTCTGAGCACTTCTCTCGTTATGATAAAGCGTGTGAGAGGTTACTCGAGGTGATGACTCGTGCAGTGGCCAGATTACAGCTAGACTGCCCTCTTTGAGGATATTCATGACATTAACTTGTTCATGGAGAAACCCTTAGTCTTTGCACATCTTTGTGCCCCCGACGTCAACTTATTAGACAAATTTTATATTCAACAATATTATTACAATATTATTTCCTGTTATCTCTGTAAAGATGCTTTGAAACAATCTGTATTGTAAAAAGCGCTATATAAATAAAGGTTACTTGACTTGAATATTGTGGGTGCACGGGCATGTGGTTATACGATGATGCACCAGTCCGAAGACACACTCGCGAGCTATCTCTTCTCTGGGGCTCATCGTCATTTAAGGATTCAGCACTCCCCACCAAGTCAGCCTTGGATGGAAAGACTACAGCAATGCAACAGCGACTTCTCAATAAAGGATCCTGCTTGAAAGATATCCCAACGTCTCCTGGTCTTCGCTTCTGAGTTTTCAAACACTTTAGAAGAAAACGTTAAGAACAGTTTTGGTGCCCCGTGACCCGGATAGAAGCGACTCACCTGAATCCAGATTGAAACTTCAAGCTCAACAAAGAATAACTTTTCTGACTGAGTTCCAGATTGAATCTTGAAAACCTTAAGCTCAACAAAGATCTCAACAAAGAATAACTTTTCTGACTGAGTTCCAGACGGAATCTTTCCGTACAACCAACAATTTGGTGAGTTTCACTCTATCCAAAAGAACCTTAACCTTTTAATAACCAACGCCCCCGGTACCGGGGGCAACATCTTGTTATGATGTTCGTACGTTATTTTTATAAGCTTCCAAATAAGGTATTACCCAATACATGGTATCATTTGAAAGCTTAGAATCTAGTCTTTACAAAGAATACCATCACTTTCGTTTTTATGATACATATCAAATGAAATATTAGCTTAAAAGTTGTTGAAACCGAAGTGCCCCGCAGCGGGACACCCCCCAACCCCCCCCCCCCCCCCCCCTTGCACGTTGCTAAGCAAGGTAGCTTAGACTTGGCCTTTTTACTCGTATCTTCATGTAACATACATCAATCATGAAATATTACACATCGATATTTACAGCAGGAGCTCACGATTACAAAGAGCCCAAACTCATATAACTCATAACTCATATAATCCATCAATCAGATCTAAAGATATTCCTCATGGCGTTTCTACACAAATAAATACCAGAGACGCAGCTAGACAAGTATATACTCAATGCACTAGCGTTTGGTTTTCGCGTATAACTTCATGAAGCATGCCTAGATCGTAGAAAATGGCATATCTTTATTTTCAGCAGACTCTCACGATTAAAAAGAGCCCAAGCACAACATAATCCATCACTTAGATCTAAAGATTTTCCTAATGGAGTTATGACACTCGAAACTCCACAGGCGCACATAGAGCCTTGTATGTAGATGGAGCATTGATGTCGCGTTTTTTAACTCAACGAATCATGCAAAAATTGTGGGAAATGGCACATCATTATTTACAGAAGATTTTTAAGAATATAAAGAGCCCAAACGTTGAAAATGGCAATTAATTTTTTACAGCATATTATTACAATTAAAATGATTAATATATTGCTTTTATGATAAGAAATTCTTCATGGAGAACCAATTTAAAAAAATGCCCATTAGGGGGCGTCAAGGGCTGAACAAAAATGCTATATTGGTTCCAAATGCTGTAACTTTTGATTACTTCATCCAATCACCACAACATTTTATCCAGCTGCAGGTCACATGTAGAGGTACTTCACCAATAAGTTGGTAAGTAAGGTAATTTTCCTTCTACCTGTTTTCCTTCCTGAGTTATTCCATGACAAATAAGAAATATGCAAAATCATAATAAAAATTATATATATATATATATATATTCTGTCTTTTATCCGCAGTTTATCAGCAGGAGAATGTCCCTTTTGACTCTCCTTACTATAGTTTTGAAGTTATGAGTCTTTACTTTTGTGTTGATCAAGTTGTTGTGTGCACATCCCACCTTCTGGCAGGTGCAGGACAAAAAGAACTACTGAATTGAAAAAATTAAATGTCCGCAACACTGCTATTTATATAATATGGGAGTAAATAGCAGTGTTGCGGACATTTAATTTTTTCAATTCTTTACTTTTGTGTGTCACTCAGAAAAAAAAAACTCTAAAAACTCTACAAAGTCCCTCAGTGCTTAACAGGTTAAAGACCAGTACAATATTTTTTCCTCTGCGCCGCCAGAGAATGGTTAACAGACAGCTGTAGAGTTTGGTTAACTAAGTTTATCCTCTAAAGTTTTCTGTTAGAGATGAAAGTTATCCTCTCCCCAGGTAGGGAAGATTAGTATTCAAGTTAATATTTGTTATCCTCTGTGCATAGAGAAGGTTAGCATGATGTGCTAATATTTTGGTTATCCTCTGTGCAGGCAGGGAGGTTTAGAACAAGTGTACCCTCTGTTTGATCAGATAAGTTTTAGTGTTTGTTTGTGTGGTAACAAAGAAATCCACAAGATGTTTAGGTGGTAATTTGGAAGGTTAACAAGAGTTAATCAGAGTTAACAAGTGTACCCTCTGTTTGATCACAGAAGTTTTAGTGTTTGTTTGTGTGGTAACAAAGAAATCCACAAAATGTTTAGGTGGTAATTTGGAAGGTTAGCAAGAGTTAATCAGAGTTAACAAGTGTACCCTCTGTTTGATCACAGAAGTTTTAGTGTTTGTTTGTGTGGTAACAAAGACATCCACAAAATGTTTAGGAAAAGTGCTAGACTAATCCCCACAACTGAAAAAGGTGGTCTTGCTACCCCTTTGTTGGTCAGATAGTGAATTCAAAACACTGTTAGGAGAACAAATGAACCTAATAGTCGCTAACGCAGAAATATGAGATTCATCCAGACAAGACATGGTCGGTAGATGAGTGTAAAAAGGTACCAGGAGCAAGTATTCACAAGAACAATGCGAAAGCAATTATCTGTTGTCACAGAGAATTTGGTTTAGCACTAGCTAGAGAACAGTCTAATGGCGCTTTTCCACTGCATGGTACGGCTCGGTTCGGCTCGGTACGGTTCGGCTCGGTTTAGCTCGGTTGCTTTTCCACTGCAGTTAGTACCCCTTCAAAGTGGGTGGGACTGATCGTTACACTGTTTGTAGGTCCGGTGATAGCCGTGTGCGGCTAAGAGCTGAGCTAGCTGCTACTTCTTGGAACACTTTTTCATTCCGTTTTGCCCCATCCAGCTCTCGCTGGATCCACTCCTCGGCAACCAACGAGAGGAACGTCTGCACCTCGACCACGATTCAGCCTATTCTCTTTTAAAGTTTTGATCTCTTTTTTTTCCAAGAAAGTAAAATACAGGTGCTACCACGTTGGCTGTTGTCTACTGCTGGTTATTTAAATCTAGCGGGTTTAGTGTCTCGTGACGTAAATCCAATGACGCTGGTAGTGATGATTCTGTCTGACCAATCAGTGATCTGCAGTGTTTCACGTCACATTTTAGTACCGGTACGGTACGCTTGGAACCTCAACAGAGGTGGTACCATTTAAAGCGAGCCGAAGCGAGCCGTACCGTACCGTACCATGGAGTGGAAAAGCACCACAAGTGAGCCGTACCGAACCGAACCGTACCGTACCATGCAGTGGAAAAGCGCCAAAGCGTGCCGTACCGAACCGACCTGTAACGTACCATGCAGTGGATAAGCGCCATAAACGCAACTCAGAGCTATAGAAACAGATCAATGCATCTTTCATAACTTTGACCAAGAAATTGAACTGCAACAAAGCTATAGGAAAAACTGATGTGGAAGAAGTAAGTCAGCCTGATAATAATTATCCTGATTTAAAAGCTTTCTTTGAAACAGATGTAGCCATCCAATCAGTAACTGGTGTGCCTGTAAATTCAGTCAATGTGTGTGGTGCTAGGAAAATATCTCAGGGAATCGAGGAAAGTGTTCCTCCCAACTCTTCTGTTGTCCAAATCCAAACTGTTGCTAAAGCGTTAGGACCTAAATATATAGAGAGACTATCCCAGAGCCTACCCTCAGCACGCATACATTTTCCTGAATTTAGAAGAGCATTGATCAGCAAAATGCGTCTCTACGACATCTCGTTGGCAGAAGTAACACAGCAGATGTCACAAATTGTAACTGAATCTGAATTCAACAGTTTTGAGCTGCTGTTACTTCTGAACTACAACATGCCAGTAAAGGTGATTTGAGAGAAAGTGTTTTGAAAATTCTCAGGAATATCCTGACACCCAAAATAGACAGGTCCAAAATCACTAACTGTGTGCAAAGGAAAGAAGAAACTGTAAGTGAATACACTGAAAGGTTTTGTCAGTCAGCCGTAACTTACAGTGGAATAGTTGATGATCCTGAGAAGGTGGTAGATGATAATGGTCCCCTTGTTCGCACATGGTTTGATGGTCTATTGTCAGAACATAGAAAGGCATTGCATTTCTTAGATGTCACATGGTCCACTAGAAACCTGCAAAGTAACCTAGACAGGTTAGCTACTTGGGGAAGAGACTGATGTCAAGGCAAGAGTAAAAATATGAGGAAAAGAGACTCTGATGTCAAGGCAAGAGTAAAAAAAGAGTAAAAAAGAGTAAAAAGCAGCATTCTTTAACCCTTTGAGGTCGGCCGTCACGCGGGCGTGATGAGCTCACTTTTTTCCTTATCAGTGCAAAAGAGACTCAAATTACTCTGTTGATTTTTATCTTACATTTAAGTGCTGTACATCATTAGATCCTGTTTAGTTTCTATTTTTTTGTGGGTACTCACAATAAAAACAAAGTGTTGTGCTTTTCGTCAAATAAAGAAAAATAAACATGATGCGCGTTTTACCTTCTCTCCGTCAGTGAAGTCCATTCTGAAACATGTCTGAAAAAGTAACTGTAGCTCTCTCAATACTTGTCACAGAGATACGAGAGATGTCTCTTTATGAAGCTGAGATTCTCTTCTTTTAAATGAAGTAAGCCACTAAAAAAAATAATATTTCCAGTTTATGTAATCCATTTGAAACCAAGGAGAGGTGCAGTTTTTTCGTTCTTCCCTCATTATCTGTAATCAGCTGAGACCGCCACACCCCCAGAGCTTTTCACATGTTAAATAGGCGATATATGCATCGCAGACGCAGCACGCCCCCGATCACTGCATAACAACAGAAGATTCTTCATCAGATTCACTGATAGTTCATCGCGTTTTAGGGATGGAAGCACGCTACTCCTTCAGAGGATTATGGACAGCAGGGAATAATTAACCTTTTCCTCAGTGGAATTTGAAACTCAGATGACGAACGGTTGCATTTTGAAGAACGAATTGACCCCGATGATACAAGGTCGGAGTGAGTTTTTTAGTGTTATGTATATCGATCTGCAAGTTTTGTTTGAGTTCTTCTGTGGTCTAGTGGTTAGATCTGTGCCAAGCGTGTCAGAGGTTACGAGTTCGAATCCGCCTTCGGCAACTTTTTTTTCTCTCATCAAAACCGAATATGTTCATCAGTGGTTACAGTCTATATCAAACACACACGTATATAGGACACACGTTTGTGTGCATTTTATTTTGTGATTTCACCGGAATGAATAGTGTCCGCAATGGCATTAGATTGAAGAGCACGTCCTTAGAGCGAGTGAAGACTACGCGCGTCGCCACGAGAGCTCTGTATACATGACACTGATAGCAGCGGACACGAGCGCTCAGCTTGAGTTCAAAAACAAAACATTTAAAGCTAGATCTCTTATTTAAGAGCGGACTAAATGAATGCTCTACTAGTTAACTGGAGATGTTTTATTTGTATTAGGTACAGCCGTTCATTGAGTGTATCAGTAAATGCGTGCGGTCTATGGCCATAAACAGATACTCGCGGTTACGCGGTCTACCCATCAATAGATGTTTCTCTGTCCATCAACAAATACATTGTGCATCTATAATCATAATTGTCCATCAGTTTACTTTGGATAATGTGCTAACAGTTTTTTGCTTTTGTTTTGTTGTGTTTACATCGTCACCATCAGCCTTCAGAAATCATTCTGATATAATTTTTTTTTTAAATCAATGTTTTAAACAGTTGTGCTGCTTAATTTTTTTTAACCTTTGATAGTTTTTTAGGATTCTTTGAATGCACTTTATATATATATATATATATATATATATATATATATATATATATATATATATATATATATATATATATATATATATATATATATATATATATATATATATATATATATTCATATCACTTCATATCACTTAACATATCCTATCAAAAAAAAAAAAAAACATAAAAAGACCAAACTTGTTTTTATATATATATATATGTAGCGACAATGACTATTTTTGGGGAAATATTAGCTTAAATGGGGAATAATATTCATCAGCTGATGAATATGCATTACGACTACACAAATTAGACTATACCAAATAAGGAATAGGCTAGGCCTCACCGTATATGAATAATTAACACGATTTTTCGTAGTAATTATTAATATAGGTCGGCAAAATATTATCAGTTATCAGGATAAATTTTCAAGTGATTCAAATTTAATTGTTATGCACTGTCCGTTTACCTGGCCTATAAACATCAAAATTATCCTTCCTGTGGCCACCAGAAATGATATTTTCGTGTAAGGCACTTTAGATATTTTAATATAAATCAAGTAGAGCTTTGTAACATAAGATCGGCAATTTTCATTGACTTCAAGTGGAACAATATGAGACAGATTCAATTCAAACGATTATAGAGTTTAATAAAGCAAACTAAAGATTACATGAACTACTTAAATCACGCAGGAGTAAATATGCATAGCAAAACAAACAATTAACAAAAACGATTGCAACACAAAATATTAGAGAGAGAGAGAGAGAGAGAGAGAGAGAGAGAGAGAGAGAGAGAGAGAGAGAGAGATGAGGGAGTGTGAGAGAGATGGAGATGAGAGAGATGAGATGATCTTCAGTTCAAACAGTTCAATCATGAGACCCCAAAAGGCTTAATCAGATGTTATAGACAACCTTAAAACAGCATTTTCTTTTAGATGTATACTTGCTTTGAACGAGGCCCGTTTGTGAGGTTGTTTGAAAGAAAGCGTCGGCTGAATGTGCCCAGTTTTCGTTCGGACGCAGGTAGATGTGTTATCTGTCAGCTCGAACAAACGATAATTAAGACTTAGAGTCGTTTTATTCGTGAATATACTTAACGAAGGAAAACTATCGACTGAGTTAGATCACGAGAAAGAAAAACTTAGGTTAAAACGAAAGTTAAAAAGAAAACGAAGAACTCGGTCGAGTTCTTATTGAAGAAGGTTCTCTCTGGCGAAGACTGCTTGCAAAGAACGACGTCGCGCTCCAGGTTTTGAAGGAGCTAGAGCCACGCCTTCTTACAGGCCTGATCCAACCTTTTGGGAGGAGGAGTGGCAGCAAACTTCTGTGTTTGCAAAGATACCCACCCTCCGAGTCAGGTGCGAAGAGGATAAAACTTTAGTAAAAATACACTTCTAAATTGGTATTAATAAAAACATGCATCATATCGCATTTTGGGTTAGTTATTCGATCTTATTCGATTTCGCTGGTTACAATCATACCAAGCGCGGCATTCCTGCGAGCTGGTGAGATGACGATACCTGATTCTTCGTGATTAAAGCATATCAAGTTGATTACATATCATGAAAGCTTATAGTTATAGCAGTTTGCCACAATAGAATCATGCAACATCACAAGAAAAGCATTTCACACATTTACAACAGTATTTTGATCACACATCAGGACACTGAGGGTTTCTATGTGTGTCTGTGTGTGTGTGTGTGTCTGTGTGTGTGTGTGTGTGTGTGGTGGGGAGTTCATCTAGCGTTCGTCGGACGTGGTGGACTCTCGTCCACCCCGCCTCCGGGGAAGTAGATGTGTATGGTATTGATAAATTTGATGAGTTTAAAACGGGGTACAATGTCTGTTTTGTTTGAAAAGCGTCTATCCTTCTCATGCGGGGATCATGAGATTCCCTCACGGGATCTCCAGATAGGTTGGTGGCCGTTGTCACATGAGATGCGACAGACTCGTCTTTATCTTGAGAAGATCATTAACTGTCCCGTGTCTCTGAATGGAAGAACGGGGCTTTCTTTTGACACATTTAAGCTGCTGTTTCAGTAATGTAATCAAAAGACTGACGTGATCAGTTTGGAGGAGTGGAGGGATGTTAACTATCTAGAATATAATTAATGTTATCAGATGACCATCTCGGTGCCGTTACAGTCCCCCCTTGATGGTTCGGCAGGCCCGTGTGTGGGCCTCGTCGACCCATCACAATCATACGGGGCAGATGGCAGGTGATTCTTGAAAGTAGGGTGCTGTAGATGATTATTAGGGCTGAGTGCTCAGCTCTATGAGGTTTTCCGCGTTCTCTAGCGGGGGGGCTTCTTTCCGAAGGCCCCTCCGGAACCCTCCAGAGACGGCTTGGGTGAGCCTGGCTGTGGAGGCTCGCATCTCGTTGAGTCGCCGGTACAGGACGTAGGCCAGGCCTAAGGTTAGAGCGTGGCCGATGATTGTTGAGATGCACACGGCAGTGTCAGCGGCAGTCCATGTTTGGACGACAGGTGAAGCGCTCAGGATGGGCATCCTAGACAATGCTTGGAGGGCCGTGTCAAGGGAACGATGTCGATGATCTGTGACCCCCCTTGCTCAATCCATTTTTCCAGTTCTGGATCGAAAGTGAAGTTGCGATCCTTAAAGAAGGACGGAATCTCTAGCTCGGATTGGTATTCTTCACTCGGAAGGTGGTACAAGGCTAGGTCGTCCAGGTGGAGGATGGCTCCTCGTGGGACTTGAATCCACATGGTCTGATTCAGCAGGCTGACGCGGGTAGCGGTGTCGTGTTGGTCATAGGTCAGTGTCGCCGACCGTACCGGAGTGTTAACGAGCCACCGGTTCCCCACTATCTCGGCTTGCGTCTCGGTGACTTGGCTGCGGGGCTTAGCATCCGCCGGGCAACGTGTGTCGCTGGCCAACTGTTGCAGGCCGCAAATTCCATCAGTGTTGTCTCTGAGGAACGGTTTGCTAGGGCATAGATAGTGAATGTCTTTGGTGAGGGTACACATGTGCAGGTTCGGGGCTAAGTACAGCTGGGTGTTGCTGTCGTGGTAAGCTACCACCTCGGGTGTCCGTACCCTAAAGTAAGTATTGCTCTGCCAAAATCCCACGTTGACGATATCTTTGAGTCGGTAGATTCGGCTTGATTCTATGATGGGTAGGTTTAAGAGGAAGCCTACCTCTCGCTGTGCAGGGTCAACGTACAGTGGAATGGCACTGCCCAAAGAGTAGGCAAGGTGGATTTGTAACGGGTCAGTGGGTGTTGTTATGGCGGAAGCCAGGACGGTCTGCACTAGGCTTAGGGGTATCAGGTATGGTGGAATCCTACCCATGGCTAGGCTGTCTATGGAGGAACTTACTTCCCGGAGCATGTCGGTCATTAGTGCCGTGACCAACTGTGTTTGGGCAAAGTCATTCTGGAAAACTGTGAAGAGCTGTTTCATGGAGCTCACAGTCTGATTCAACATGACGCTATGAGTGTTGAGGATTGTCACGGTTCCTCTCAGGGTCTTGCCGATGGTTTTCAGGGATGCACTTTGTGTGTTGAGTTGTTCTTTTAACTGTGGAAGTTCCGTCTGAATTTCGGCTACGTGCCGTCGCACCGTGGCTATGTTCACGGCGTTGACACTTGACATTCCGATGTTGAACAGCGTGCCGACGGCAGCCGCTGCTCCTAGCAACGCTCCCAGGAACCGCTTGGAACGTTTGTTGTGTCCCCCCAATTCAGCTTGGGTGACGGTCATCTTTTCCAGTTGGTTCAGCATGTGCTCGACATCGGCTTCGGCGTGGTCGAGGGCGGTCTCTGTCCATCGGGCACCTGCCCAGCTGTACTGGGCTACCGCTCTTGGGTAGTGCGCAAGGTAGACTTTTCGAGGGTCGAGTCGCACGTACACTTTCTGAGTGTGCGTTCGGCAATTGGTAATCAGCAGTCCAGGTTGATCCCTCAACACAATGCCCGAGGCCGGTCCTGGTGAGATGACGTCTGCTGGCGGCTGGCCTCTGGTTGACTGAAAGCACACGAGGATAATCCACAGCAGCATCCTGTTACAGGTGAGAGAGAGAGGTATGGAGGAAAAGGGGGCAGAGAGAAGGCACAGGTCAGTGAGGTTTGTCCCGGGTTGTGTGGGACAGTCTTTTCGTTGCGATGACGGCGGTTAAGTTTAGTTTTCATTGGCCCCTTCCTGTCTGTCCCTGCTAGCGGCCACATGTCTCTTAATCTGATTGCGGTGGACCCATTTGAGAACTGGTTCTCTCGGTCCCCGTTTTAGCTGGATTTGGTACGCAACAGGGGAGAGTTTGTTCACAATTTCGTGAGGTCCTGTCCAGTGGGGCAGGAACTTCTTTGACAGCTGCTTGGGTGGTAGGGCGAAATTGTAATACAGGACTTTGTCGCCCACGTTGAGTTCCTGGTGTGAAGCCTTTCGGTCATAGTATGCTTTCTGGCCTTCAGCGCTGTTTTGCAGGTGTTGCTGGGCGAAAGCGAAAGTTGTTTTCAAGTGTTTGTGGAGCTCGTCCAGATACTGAGACGTGGTGTAGGCAGTGACAAGGTTGTGGTCTCCTGGTTGGTACAACAGGTGTAAGGGCAGGGTCATCTGCCTCCCGGTCATGAGTTCAAACGGGGACACCCGTGTGGATTCCTGCGGGGTGGCTCTGATGGCCATCAGTACAAGGGGGAGTTTCACGTCCCAGTCTTTCTGATTAGCCGATACGTACTTCCTTAACATGCCCACCACAGTCCTGTTAGATCTCTCCACCTGCCCAGATGCGATCGGCAGGTGCTAATATGGAGTTTGGCTTGTACCCCTAGGCATCTTCCAGATCTTTTGCATGATCTCGGCAGTGAAGTGGGTCCCTCGGTCTGAGTTGACTTTTAGTGGCAATCCGAACCGGGAGAAGATGTGGTTCATCAGGAGGTATGCCGTTGTTTGGGCGGTGTCGTTAGGTGCTGGCAAACACTCTACCCACTTGGTAAACTGACACACCACCGTGAGAAAGTACTTGTTGCCTCTTGTTGATCTGGGCAGCGGTCCTACCCAGTCAATTTGGAGGTCTGACCATGGGAACGTGATTCCTCTGCGTTGCAATGGGGCTCTGTGATTTGGGTTTGTTGGTGAGAACTGACAACAGACCAAGCATTCTCTCACATACTCTGCCACATCTTGCTGCATGCCTGGCCAGTATGCCACCTGTCTGAGTGTATCATACGTGGCTCTGGTACCGTGGTGTCCAGCATAGGGTGTGTTGTGGGCGTGCATTAGCATCACCCCCCTCTGACACGAGGGCACCACGAGCCTAGGCGATGTGGTGCCATCCGGGTCGAACCAAAGAATGTTGTCCCGCACACGCAGCATATGTCTGGAGTTATGTAAGTGTCTGAGGTGTGAGTCAGCATCGAGGTCTGATGGTGAGATAGGGTGGCAGGCGGGGTCTGAGAGGTGGTTAAGAATTGTCTTTATGGCAGTGTCTGTGGCTTGCATATCCGCGATATCATTGTTGGAGATTTGCGGAGTTAGTGATAGCTGCTGTGAAGCTGGTGCCGTAGCTGGCAAGGTCCGTTTGCTGCGGGTTAGTACCGTCACCTGGGGGTTGGGTGTGGGGTTTGGGGGAGACCACAGCTCACCGTGGAGGGCGCCCGCTTTGGCAAGGGCATCGGTGTGGTCATTAAAGTCTTTGTCTTGGCCAGGCAGTTTAGAATGTCCTTTTACCTTCTTCCAGTACACGGTGATATCGTGTGGGCTTGTGATGTTATCACATTCCTGGAACAAGTGTTGGTGTTTGACAGGCTTGTTGTTTGCTGTTTTGAAACCATTTTGTTTCCAGATCGGGAGATGGCACACAAAACTGAGTCTGGCATAGTTAGAGTCTGTGCAGATGAGAAGTTCTTTGATGTTATGGGCTGAGGCGATTTGCAGAGTAATGAGGATGGCTGCTATTTCTGCATACTGTGATGATTGGGGGCCCAGTTTGAAGTGTTGTGGTGGGCATGGGTGGTTGTCAATCCACAGTACTCCTGCACCAGCCTTTAGGATGCCCTCGTGGTTGTAGGAGCAGCCGTCGACGTAAGCTGTGGGCATGCCTTCGCACACATTGTTGTCAAAGTACCTGTGACAGGTCAGTTGTGGCTGTTGGGGCTCTGGTGTGTCCGCATTGCAGCAGGTGAGTTGTCAGAGCAGTTTTGACATGCAGCCAGGCCGTTTCCCAACACCGACTTGTGATTCTGTGCGTATCGGGCCTCGACATCTCGTCCTTGGAGAGCCATTAACCATGTGGCTATGCGTGCATTGGTTACTACGCCATCTCGGATGCGTTGACTGTTGAGGAACATTACGGGCTGGTGGCAAGTGTCTATGATAACTTTCTGTGCTCCAATGTAGTTGGAGAAACGCTGTATGGCCCACTGTACAGAGCAAAGCTTTTTCGCAGTCAGAGAATTTACATTCTGGGGAAGAAGTGTCTTGCTGGCATATGCGACCACCTTCTTGTCTTGGTCGTGCCGTTGGTATAGGCCAGCACTGAGACATTGGTCGGAAAATCCAGCTTCCAGGTAGAATTCCTTTTGAGGATCGGGGTAAGCAAGGACAGGGGGCTGTGCATAATGTCTTTTTAGTGCCGCCATGGCGTGTTCCTGACGTCTGACCAGACGAAAGGGCAATCCTTTTTCAGCAGAGCTGTGAGGGGCCTGGCAATGTCTGAATAGTTCTCGATGAACTGTCGGGAGTAATTGCATACCCCTAGAAAGCTTCGTAGTTCAGAGACGTTAGTAGGAGGCTTGATGTTTTGAATAGCGTGGATACGACTAGATTGTGGTTCGATGCCGTGGGGTCCAATGAGCAGGCCCACGTAGTTGACCTTTGTACGACACCACTGTCCTTTGTGCAGGGCTATTTTGGCGCCGGCAGTGGACAACTGATTCAAAACATAGTCTATTTCTGTCAGGTGGTCGGCCACCGTTGTGCTCTTCATGAGAACATCGTCGACGTAAATCAGGTTACCTCTCATTCTTGCGTCTGGGCAGGCTTTGTTCAGGAAGATGTTAAACTCAGCTGGTGAGTTGGCATACCCGAACGGACATCTGTTGAAGGTGAACTGTCGGTTACCAAATGTGAATGCCAGCTTGTGCTGGTCTTCTGGATGGACCGGGATAGTCCAAAAGCCAGAGGCTACATCGAGTGTAGAGAAGATGGTGGCTCCTCTGATTCGGGGTATTTCTTGTTCCAACTGGGTCATGGGCCATCGTGACAACGGCACCTGTTGGTTCAATTTGCGGTAGTCAATAGTGGGCCGCCATTTCCCAGTCGGTTTGAGAACGGGCCATATGGGGGCAGAGTAGGTACTGTTACAGGGCCGGATGATGCCTTTCTCAAGCATGGATTCGATTATTTCCTGCACTGGTTCGTGCGAGGCGATGGGGATTTTGTACTGCTTGACGAAAGTGGGAGGAGCGTCGGGATGCGTGGGGATGCGCACCGTGTGGAGGTGGGTAAGGCCACAGTCTAATGAGTCTTTGGCAAAGGATTCTTTGAACTTATAAAGGACTTGTCTTAGTCTTTGGCGGTCTGCGTCGTTCTGAAGCGCATCAGCATCTTGGAGGATTTGCTGTACTTGAGATTCGAAACCTTGATACGGTTCTTCTGTCTGTGTGTCATTAGACGGGTTGAGTTTTAAAGGCATGGCAGGTGCATTAGTCTCACTTACAGGCTGGTGGGAGACTGTGTACACCGCAAGGTGTTGGTCCTCTGTCAGTTCAGTTCTGCACACATAGTCTTTGGCCACTGACATGACAGATGTGATGGCAATGAGTTGGAAGGGTACCGTGAGCACCATGTTGTCTGTGTGGCTCTCGGGTATCAGTGCAGGGGGGATGGGCCCGATGATGGGTAATACAAGTTCAAAGTCATGAAAGTCATGGCTCACTAGCCAGCCTAGCCTGTAGGCCTTGGGAATGTGGATGTCAGTTGCTGTGCAGTTGTTGAACAGAATGTAGACTACCCGAGATGCCACTTCTGTGAGGGGTGTGGCTTCGAGTGTGAGTCCGAGGTCCCCACATTCAGGTGAAGGTTGGAAGAAACCTAACGTGTGGTTTAAGGTTTGGCCACGTCGCATGTTGAGTCGTACAGCGACCCCTTTGGTGTAAGCGGGTACCACTGTGACTTGTTCGTTGATTAAAGTGCAGACTTCTGGGATGGTCTGCCCCGACAGTAGATTGTCATGATTGATGGGAACAGGTGGCTGTAAAGTCAATGGGGCCCATACCACGTTGTCAAACAGGTCTATATGAGCTTTGAGGCGAATCAAAATGTCTGCTCCAATGTAGACATCGTGGACTGGGTCTGGTAGGATCAGGAAGTAATGGGTCAGGCATCGGTGATTCCACTTTAACTGCAACGCACAGATCCCTTTGGCAGATATCATGGAGGCTGGATGTGAGTTGAGAGGGAAACGTGTGCGTTTGCTGGTATAGGGAATGTCCGGTGTGTTGTCAATAATTTGATTGAATAGTGAGAGGCTGATAGCTGAATTGTCAGCCCAGAATGCCAAAACAATGTCTGTTGTGGTTATATCCTGCAGTTGCAGGTCAGTCCTGACCTGGGGGCAGTAGATATCAGAGCCTTGGCTGGTTTTGAAAGTGCAGAGCAGCGAACTTGACCCCTGATCAGCTGTTGTGACTGGGTCGTCCCGACTGGCAGACTGAGTTCCCGTGAATCCTGTGACCTGACAGTCTGGCTCAGCAGATTTGTGTGGTTGGAGGGGGAGGGGTGCACGGACTTGAGCCCAAACTTGCAGGTGTTTGAAGTCCAGTAACGGCTCGAATCGATCCAGCAGATCTTTGCCTATGAGAAATGGGTAAATGTTCATGGGTGAGACGTAGACTGGATGGACAAGGCTCATCTGACCGATTGCCAGGTGAATGGGAGCTACGTTTCTTAGCTGGATGTCATTTTGGCTGTATGACTGCACATTCAGCTCACAAGTGTGGAAGTTAAGAGTTCGGTTTTGTTTTTGAGCTTGGAATTTGAGATTTTTCAAAGAGTTCAGCTGATATGAGCGTGAGATCGGAGCCTGTGTCCACAAGCGCTTCGAGTCTCACCTCCTTTTCCAAAGTGATTGTTAGGTAGAGTTTGCGTGCCACTCCTCGCTCGATCAGATTCCCCAGAAGTTTTGGTGTGGGGTCTTGTGTGTTGATCGATAAGCAGTGCGGGTATGGTTCGTGTGGCTCGTTGTGGGTGCAGATCACCAACACAGCACTGTCTGGTACCTTTGGGTGGCACTGCTGCAGTCTTGTTCAAGAAGTGGGTGTTTGGTTCAGGAAGTGCAGTGTTTTGGTTTTTTCTGGAAATGCAGTCGGCAGCTGGAGTGAGTGAGAGATGTTGTCAGTTGGTGATGCAACAATGAGTTCAGTAGTCTGTGGCTGACAACCAGTGTTCTGGGGGGCTGTCAGTTGGGGGAAGTGAGTGGCGCTGTCACTTAGTGGTGTAACAGCAAGTTCTATAGTCTGTGGTTTGACAGTCTCTGGGGGCTTGTCAGCGGGAGAAACGTTGGGAGTGGAGTTGGCTTCAGGCCTAAGGTTTAGTCATGCAGTGTCTGGTTTATCTTTGTCTTCCTTGCGAGGTTTCTTTTGAAGGAACTCTCTCAGCACACTCAGAAGTTCTGCAGCTTCGACCGTGGCTATGTTGTCTTTGTTGGATTTTGACTCCAACTTCAGCTTATTAGTGTCACGTCGAGGGGGGTCCCTCTGCTGGTTCTCGGGGCTTAGTGTTCGGGGAGATGGAGGTCGGCTCCTCCTGGGTCGCCGGCCGGCTTCCCAGGTGCCCCCTCCCGTTTGGTTGTGGGAGGGGCGAGGCCGGTCCCAGAATTCTCCAGAGCGGTCGTTCTGCTGCCTTGGGCGGGCACCTCCACGACCACGCTGACCTCTGCTGGCCTGGAACGGTCTTGACTCTCTGTTGACAGGTTTGTAATTGGGTGCTGTGCGCCCTCTAGGGAGAGCTCTGAGCGGTGCTCAGAGACGGGGCAGATTGTGGGGTTTTTTACAGTCTTTTCAGAGATTGCTCTTTGTTTGATGTATGCTTTGTGAGCTAAGTCACGCAGTTGTTGGATTGACATAGTCCGTGGCTCGGCTAACACCCCGAGATGATGCGAGAGAGTAGGATGGAGATTCCGCAGGAACAGAGTTTTGAAGTTCCAGTCTTCTTCCATGCCGGACTCATTGCGTGATCCGAAGTAGGCTTGTCGGAGCCGGTTATAATAAGCTTGCACGGCTTCCAGACGGGCTTGTTTCAGATCCATTGCCGCTATGATACCTTGGTCTGATTCTGGATCGGAGAATTCACGAATCAGCGCTTGCCGCAATTGCGGATAGTCCGTCTTGATGCTTTCTGGCTGACGGTCTAGGAAGCTTCGCACATCCCGGCTTGAAGTAATCCTCAGAAGATACAACTTATCCCAAGTAGTGACGTTGGCCACAGTTTGTAAGTGAAAGTCAATGTCTTGTAAATAAGAGTGAACATCGTGACCTCCCGCTGGATTGGGAGTGAAGGTCGGGATGTTTCTCGCCAGCTTGTCTAGTTCTTTAGGGGCCGTGTGATGGCCGCTGGCCCGACCCACCGGGCTGGCTAGGGTGGTGTCGTGCCGTGGGCTTGCCCCCCCCCCTTCAGCTTTGGGGGGTTGGCTGAGAAGTGCGGGCTCGCTGGTAAGGGGAAACGGAGTGATGGGTGTTTCCCCCGCCAGGTCGCCCTGCAGTCTGTAAGAATGTTTCAGTTCACGGTGGACAAGGTCAAGTTCATGTTTTAGATCGTGTCTCTGTTGGACAAGCTCGTTAATTTCAGCTCGAGCTGCTTGCAAATGTTTTTCACAGGCCTTGGCCTTGGCCTCTCTGTCTTTTAATTCAATCTCTGCTCTTTTCAACAGAGCTTCGCCACGTAGCTGTTTGTCACGGAGTTCCTCCGTTGTACGCTTCTCCGCCTGTACTCTCTTGTCTGTGTCCGTGCGCAGATCCTCCAGGGTCTTTTGCAGTGTTTCCACTTCCTTTTGTAATTCCGGGGCCGTTGCGTCCTCGGCTTCGACCTCCAGAAGTAGCTGATCCAGACGCTCCTGCGTGTGGTCCTTTTGTGTGCGGGCCTCCTCCAGTTGAGTCTTTAATCCTGCGATTTCCTTTTCCAGATGGGCGTTGTCCTCCTCTGCCAAGCGTGCCTGTGCCACCAGGTTGTGAGCGAGGCTTCCGATGATCCGGCTCCAGTCTTTTGAGCTGTAGGCCTGCGTGGGGTCGTTGGACATTAGCTGGTCCACGTCGGCGTCCAGTTCCTGTCGTGTCAGGGGTTTAGGGTCGCCAGTGTCCTTGGGCAGGCAGCCGGTTGTCATGGCTCTTAACCAAGCATCCAGATTGCTCCAATGGTCCTCGGGACTGGAAGCGCGTGACATTCTGGCTCACTGGGGGCGAGAGAAACACAACACACACAAAAGGGCCAATGCAAGCTTTGTTTAGAGGCTAACGAGCTGTAGTACGGCCGTGCCGTCTATAGAAATTTTGGCTAACTGACGTAGACAGTTAGGCGGGCCAATTTACGCGGGTCAGCGTGGGACCCGAACTAGAGGCTGCTCGGTTGTCACTCTATTATTTAGCTTCCTTGGGGTCTCTTGTTGAACTGCAAGAAACAAATCACAACAGAACAAAACAACAGAAAAGGAAGAGAAGATCGAAAGGGGAAGAACAAAACGAAAGTATCGCAGTGAAAATAACACCTAAGTGAATGGACCTGCGCTATAGTGTAATCACTATTAACTCAGAGGGTGTGTCTTAGGGGAAAGGAGGTAAACCAAACACTAAGAAAAATATATCCGGGGGACTATATGATATTCTATGGCTTATATTAAATGGCAGGGTTTTATCAAATTCAGTTTTTTTACCTGAGGTGAACTGAGGTCGAACCCAGCTGGCCCCAGCAAGCGTGGTCAGCTTTCCGGCGCCGCCAAACACTCGGCCGCCGTGACTCCGGGCTCTTCGTTGCTCTGTGTCACGGTTACGCCCACTCAAACAGCGTGTGACTGTAAACACAACCTGGTAATCTCCGAGGTATCAACCGGCCGATCGTACTGCAAAAGTGGGCGTGGCCCAGAACCCTCCAGCGAACTGGAGTGGCGCAGCCGCCTACGGTTTGTGCCCCGGTCCCAACAATTGACTTGCACGTCGGCTTTGTGGTTGAACCTTCGAAGCACCAAATTGCTGATGTCACTTACTGCGTGCCGCAACCAGTGGCAGAGATTGAAGCGCACAAGAGTCACTGCACGGTCAGTGCCGGCGATGCCAGTCGGCAGACCCGCCCACCGAGATCAACCAGGTACTCCCACGGTACACCGCAGATAAAGAGATTTGGTTTTACCTATATGACAGGCAAAATGGAATGAACAAGGTTCAAAGAGCTTAAAGTGAATCAAGATTTCTTTTTGCTTAAACCAAATGGAGTAATTTAGGTATATTGAAATAAACTGAAACTACAATAAACCTTAAAAGGGATAAAGTAGTAAACAAAAATAAAATAAAAAAAAAACTTTGAAGAGAAAATTAATTTTAACCTGGAAAGGACAACCCAAATTACGAGATGAACGTCTTTGCCACCTAATGATAGCAGAGAGAAATTAGATACTGATGGTAGTTATTGAAAATATCCTAACCCGTTTGGAAGTTAGCAATAACTCAATGCAGGTGGAGGCCAGGAAAGTGGAGCGGTAGGCCGCTGTAGTGGTGTTTTGGAGCCTCAAGGGGGCGCACTTCCTCTCTGTGGTTCACCTTGACTGTTTGACACAATGTACACTTAAAATTCAAATTGGTTTAAATTCAAAATGGTTTAACTCAAATCAAAATAAGCCTGGGGGAAGTTGATTGAGAATTAGACTGATTTCTTATAATAATCGCAACACTTAGGTTATTTTTAATGATTATAAAATAATCGTCAGGAAAAGCAGAAATGAAAATGATTTCATACAGAATAAGTTCAGTAGAAGGTTGATAGCTGGCTTGAGAGTTTTTCTCAAAGGCCTATTAATGACTGAAATTTAGAAATTTATAGTGAAAAATTAAATCTTAAAAATTAAAATAAATTTTTTTTTTCAAAAAAAAAAATTTAAAAATACAATATTGTTCCAATTTTAATCAAATCTAGATATACTGGGGAAATTCAAAGGAATCAGAATGATTTCTTATAATAATCACCATACCACTGAAGTTATTAGCAATGATTATGAAAATAAAATAAAACAGACAGGTAGAAATGGAAGCAGAGTAGGGCTGGAATGAATTGAGCAGAAGAATGATAGCTGACCTGGAGGAGTGCCGCCGCTAGGGGCGTCTCTCTCTCTCCAAGTGAACTATCTGTGATTTGAACTGAGGATTTTTATGACTCAAGCTCTGATTCACTTCTGTGAATGGAACTTAAAATAAAAAGTCTCAGTCCAAAACAGGAGGATTGTTTTACGAACTAGCAAGCTGTAAATGCAAATATGTATTTAGGCAGCTTATTCGATAATCATCGCAATGAATTTAGTGTAAACTCAAACGAGGAGTAAATGAATAGCAGGTCTCATCTGCTATAGGCTTTATGCCGAGCGTCACGTGATGGCGGTGTCGCGTTCACGCGGACCAACTCACGCGCGTGGTAATTTGAAACTGATACGCGCTTGTAAACCTGGCTCAGAACCCAAAAGTTTTATGCGCACAGATTTCTTTTAACCACGAAAACAAAATATTTTGGGAGATCACGGCGGATCTCTCTGTGCTTAATCTGCACAGAAAATGAACGGATTTTCACCGGGTAGCT
This sequence comes from Chrosomus eos, assembly GCA_036326025.1. NCBI lineage: Eukaryota > Metazoa > Chordata > Actinopteri > Cypriniformes > Leuciscidae > Chrosomus > Chrosomus eos. The sequence goes on from JAZAVI010000215.1 coordinate 488,973, forward strand.
AATCCAGTTTTGAAACCCGAAGTTATCGTTGTTAACGACACAAAATAAAGATCTTTTTACTGACAGGAGGAATCTCGCTCCTACAGTGTATAACTTACCGGTAATATGCCTGATTGAAGATTTCTTCGTTCAAAGCAGGTCTTCGAGCAGTATTAAAAATGTATCACAGTCCAGCAAAGAGAGAAAGAAAACGCATTTATTTTTCTCTAAGCCAGACCGTCCACAAATACTGTAACTGCAGTTTTTCTCAGGCACGGCTTTTGGCCTTGCTCAGTTTTTAAATCGATTTATCACTACACAGTGCACACGCTTGTACACAATATTAAACTCCAAAACACACATGAATATGAATCTGAATATTGTTCAAAATGAAGTTTGAAAATGCCCGCATCCTCCACCATATAAATGTAGCGACAATGACTATTTTTGGGGAAATATTAGCTTAAATGGGGAATAATATTCATCAGCTGATGAATATGCATTACGACTACACAAATTAGACTATACCAAATAAGGAATAGGCTAGGCCTCACCGTATATGAATAATTAACACGATTTTTCGTAGTAATTATTAATATAGGTCGGCAAAATATTATCAGTTATCAGGATAAATTTTCAAGTGATTCAAATTTAATTGTTATGCACTGTCCGTTTACCTGGCCTATAAACATCAAAATTATCCTTCCTGTGGCCACCAGAAATGATATTTTCGTGTAAGGCACTTTAGATATTTTAATATAAATCAAGTAGAGCTTTGTAACATAAGATCGGCAATTTTCATTGACTTCAAGTGGAACAATATGAGACAGATTCAATTCAAACGATTATAGAGTTTAATAAAGCAAACTAAAGATTACATGAACTACTTAAATCACGCAGGAGTAAATATGCATAGCAAAACAAACAATTAACAAAAACGATTGCAACACAAAATATTAGAGAGGAGAGAGAGAGAGAGAGAGAGAGAGAGAGAGAGAGAGAGAGAGAGAGAGAGAGAGAGATGAGGGAGTGTGAGAGAGATGGAGATGAGAGAGATGAGATGATCTTCAGTTCAAACAGTTCAATCATGAGACCCCAAAAGGCTTAATCAGATGTTATAGACAACCTTAAAACAGCATTTTCTTTTAGATGTATACTTGCTTTGAACGAGGCCCGTTTGTGAGGTTGTTTGAAAGAAAGCGTCGGCTGAATGTGCCCAGTTTTCGTTCGGACGCAGGTAGATGTGTTATCTGTCAGCTCGAACAAACGATAATTAAGACTTAGAGTCGTTTTATTCGTGAATATACTTAACGAAGGAAAACTATCGACTGAGTTAGATCACGAGAAAGAAAAACTTAGGTTAAAACGAAAGTTAAAAAGAAAACGAAGAACTCGGTCGAGTTCTTATTGAAGAAGGTTCTCTCTGGCGAAGACTGCTTGCAAAGAACGACGTCGCGCTCCAGGTTTTGAAGGAGCTAGAGCCACGCCTTCTTACAGGCCTGATCCAACCTTTTGGGAGGAGGAGTGGCAGCAAACTTCTGTGTTTGCAAAGATACCCACCCTCCGAGTCAGGTGCGAAGAGGATAAAACTTTAGTAAAAATACACTTCTAAATTGGTATTAATAAAAACATGCATCATATCGCATTTTGGGTTAGTTATTCGATCTTATTCGATTTCGCTGGTTACAATCATACCAAGCGCGGCATTCCTGCGAGCTGGTGAGATGACGATACCTGATTCTTCGTGATTAAAGCATATCAAGTTGATTACATATCATGAAAGCTTATAGTTATAGCAGTTTGCCACAATAGAATCATGCAACATCACAAGAAAAGCATTTCACACATTTACAACAGTATTTTGATCACACATCAGGACACTGAGGGTTTCTATGTGTGTCTGTGTGTGTGTGTGTGTGTCTGTGTGTGTGTGTGTGTGTGTGGTGGGGAGTTCATCTAGCGTTCGTCGGACGTGGTGGACTCTCGTCCACCCCGCCTCCGGGGAAGTAGATGTGTATGGTATTGATAAATTTGATGAGTTTAAAACGGGGTACAATGTCTGTTTTGTTTGAAAAGCGTCTATCCTTCTCATGCGGGGATCATGAGATTCCCTCACGGGATCTCCAGATAGGTTGGTGGCCGTTGTCACATGAGATGCGACAGACTCGTCTTTATCTTGAGAAGATCATTAACTGTCCCGTGTCTCTGAATGGAAGAACGGGGCTTTCTTTTGACACATTTAAGCTGCTGTTTCAGTAATGTAATCAAAAGACTGACGTGATCAGTTTGGAGGAGTGGAGGGATGTTAACTATCTAGAATATAATTAATGTTATCAGATGACCATCTCGGTGCCGTTACATATATATATATATATATATATATATATATATATATATATATATATATATATATATATATATATATATATATATATATATAAACAAGTTTGGTCTTTTTATGTTTTTTTTTTTTTTGATAGGATATGTTAAGTGATATGAATGACTTTAAGTCTTTATGTTCTTAGAAAAGATTTCTATTTTGAATAAATGCTGTTCTTTTTAACTTTTTATTCATCAGTGAATCATTCTTACTGTAGTTCAGGCTGCCTCACAGCACCTTGATGGGCCATTAGACATTGGGGGAGTGTCTTTAGTTTTCCCAGGTGTATATCACATTAATATTCATGGGCATTAACACTCCCACGCATACAGCACTGCTGACCCAAAAACTGATGTAAGAAATTCAAATCGTTATATTGATCTTTCTGAAAGTGTGGTCAGAATGATTGTCACTTCATTTTGAAGTAAAAATTCTAGCCTACAAGAATAGTAACTCAAAAGTATTGTGGACAACTATTCAGTATGTGTTAAATGGCCTTATTGCGGTGACATTTTTTTTTCCAAAACGTACTAACCACGCATATTATTATTTTTTCTATAAAATGCAAACATGTACATCCATTTTGCTCACATATTATTGTAGCAGAGTTTGTGCTGAATACAGCAAATTTATATGTTGGCAAATGGTACGTTTTAAGTAGCTGAAATAAGCACAAATGTCAGGGCATATCAAAACACTGAAAGAGCCTCAAAACAGCTCAGACCTCTTAGGGTTAAGGTCAACGCAGGGAATCAACAGAAACGTAAATGTCCTAAGAGAGAGGGCAGTTGTTATTACTGTGGTAAGCATGGACACTGGAGAAAAGAGTGCAGGAAAAGTAAAAATAACTTTAGAGAAGTTAACAATGTTTCTCAGCTCCTACTCAGTCTGCTTGCTACTCTGAAGCAGCCCCTCCCCACGTCATTAAACTTGTGGGGCAGCTTGTTGAGGTGTTAACCATTTGGGCTGTGAGTGCTTAATTTTCCCAGTAACTTACAACAGAGATGAAAGACTTATTTTTGTTTAATAGAACAAAAGGAAAGTGACTGTCTCAGCCTTCCTTTGGGGGACACTGGTTAAGTAGACTCATGGCCTTAAATGTTATGCTACAGCGCAGGCCCTTCATCAGTAATGAGTTTAGGTCAGGCTGTAAACATAAAATGCCCTCATGTAGTGACCGCAATAATGAATCAAGCAAAAGTCACTTTTGTCACCTCCTCCCATTGGGGAAATTGGTTAACTACCCTCACAGCCCGAGCATTGTTTTACAGCGTGCACCAGTCACAAACCCATCCTTATGTATGATGTCTACAATGACTGAAGTTGTGTTAGTGGATGAAGGAGAAATGACTCACGTTTGTGTTACGCATATCAAGGTACACACTTCACAGGACAGGTAGCCAAGGAAGTGTCTAGAATGTTGCAAGCCATTACAGCCTAAGTGGCACGGATCACATCAAGTGAGGTTGATTACAGCAGCTGCAGTGTTGTGTCAGAGAAGGAAAACCTGGACTCATGTAAAGTTGTTCCCCCACCTACAGGAACAGGATATGACACGGACGAGTGAGGTGCCCAGGGAAGAACCAACTGCAACTCCCTCATAGGCCTTCCCCATCCACTAGTCCATCCTTACCTCACTGTTATTTAGGTGTCAAAGAAATTAAGAAATAGGGAAAGAAGGAACAACAATACTGCCCTACTAAGGCAAAAGACCTTAACTCGCCAAACTGAGAAAAATGACTTTAAAGTTATCTTAATGTCCTGACAATTGAGTTATAGGTATAATATTGTAATTGTCACATTTTGTAGTGTATACCTGTATTAACCTATCTACAAAAAAAATTTGAACTCAAATTTGACCTTTGACCTTTTTTCGGAAGTTACTGTATTCTGCCTTAGGATTGCCCACAAAATGACAATCGGTCATACCAAGGCAAAACACCTTAACTTCTATTTTATAGCACAATGTTATGATAACACTTCAAATTTAAGCAATATTAACCCTATTGGACTCATGATAAAAATGGCTTCACATGTATCAACAAGAAGTTGAAGTAGTAAGAATAGTTGGAAAAGTATGAATGGTTTTAATTAACATGAATTTCATAAAACAAAGCTGATTAACACCACGAATGTATAAAAGATGTAGAATATGCAAAGTTTTTTTGAAAAGTTGATTCTAAAACTGGTGTGTGTGTGTGTGTGTGTGTGTGTGTGTGTGTGTGTGTGTGGGGTGTGTGTGTGTGTGTGTGTGTGTGTGTGTTTAAAGATCAGAGCTGTGTGAGAAGGGCATGAGGCCTGATTGTTCCCCTCACTCTTCTTCATACTCAGTCATTTTGCGGATGACCTAACATTTATTAATACTTGCTTTATTCTCATCTGAATGATAAATCATTTATTTCTGTATAAAATAATACTACCATTAAAAACACATTTGATTTTCTTTTTTAATCAATGTAGAATGTGTAACTTAAAAAAAACTGAAATTAAAACCAATGCACAATGTTGTGTTTTATTGTGAGTGTACACAAATATAAGCAAACTAGTTGTAGTTTGAATGATGTCTTGTACAACATTATGGAGTATGTTTATATCTTTCCACTGTTCGATATCGCCCGCGCCTCTCTCTGTCACACACACACGCGCTTGAGCACACACACGCACACAGTAACCGAACTGGGTGAGGCGGGGCTTTAGTTCCTTGTTGTATTCACCTGCTACGGCGTGTGTAACATTTTTCTGTCAACTCTGCATATCATTCGCGATGATATAGTCTATCGTTTGTCGATGGAGCGGGTTCAGATATTACATGTTCTGACCGCGTTTGTGCAGGACAAAGCTCTGAGGACATCAGAAGTTACATGGACTGATGGCAGCTGTACAAAGTAGGCTAAACACGCTACATCGTAATTTAAATTTTAATGGAGAGTAAAACAAAGGCAGAACACCGTACAATCTGAAAGGTAGCATTATTTGATAGAACACCGGCACAGTAACTTCATATTGGCTAAACAAAGGCGTAACTCAAAATGAGCGTTCCAAAACAAAGCCAAAAAAACCGTAACTGATGTTACGGTGTTCTGCCTTAGTTTCTCATGGGCTTTTGGAAGTTACTGTTAAGACAACCCATCATTTTCTCGTAAAAATAAAAGAATTGACTCAAGATACTTATCCACATGATAAAGCAGGTCTTGAATGTGCCAAAAATATAAAAAAAACTCATTTTCGACCAAACACGAAGTTACGGTCTTTTGCCTTAGCACGGCAGAATAGCAGACTCAGAAAAAAGATATAACCCTAGTGTTTGAACAAATACTGCTCTGTCGTCTTTTGTTTTCTTTCTTCCTCTGTGCAGGTACCACTTGATGGCTGTCCCGAGACCCATACGCACCGACCTCCTCACCTGCGTATGAAGCCACAACCTCAAGAAAACAACTAGACCCACTTCTGAGCCAACTATCACAAAAGAAAAAAATACACAACGCAGAGACCCACATGGAACCTTCAGTCATCCATCAACATGATCAAGATAGTCATACTACTAAACATCATGGAGATCGCACAAGTTCTGGAAAAACATATTCTTAGAGCTGATGAATATGTTAAAAAACGCCTTGTTTGCTGGAAAAAATGTTTGCATCTCTACAGGTCACACCGAAGATGGCTGCATTCCAGGACTCACTTGTGCACAAACATGGTGGCCAAGAACTCTTGGAGCATTAATCCCATCTTATGGTGTCATGCAGGTCAAGTCAGAAGCTTATCGAATTATGTAAAGAAATTGGCCAATGATACGGCTTTGGCCCTTGGTAACATCACGGACACTCTCGCTTCACACAAGATAATGACCTTACAGAAAAGAGTGGCCTTGAATTAGATTATCGCAACACAAGGAGGAGCCTGCACCGGGTTAATGCATCCAACAGAGAACTTGAACATAATCCAACAAGACATTCTTGTTGGATTATGAATGACTAATGACAAATGACTACCCGTAAAAACTTCACGGACCCTAATTGCATGTTTGTTTCTGTGTCAGCATGCAATTACAGAAAAGTAACACAGCATGTGCTATGTGTCTGTAACAATCACAAGTTGCAAGAATGTTGTAAGAGTTATTAGAACTCTTAAAAAGAGGACTGAAGGATTACAAATTTATTAAATTGTTTAATTTAGATTCCAATACAATAGTATTTTAACTGAGAAAGTTCTGCACACTGTTTTCCATTTTGGGGCATAGATGATGAGATTCAAAGAAGATTAAGTCAAGCAATTCAGGTGTCTGACATTAGCTTTTGTCTTTATGCACTTCCTGGCCATTAACCCTCAGAGACCTAAGGGTATTTTTACAATAAATTTTCCGTCTGGTGTTATTAACTAAAAAAGCTTGTAAAACATCAACCCTTTTGTGCACAGACAATTGACACACCTCTTTTTTTCAGGACAAATTGAACTTTCAGCATATTTGTGTTACATTGATGTCACCTGAATGTAAAATAAGTTATGGGACCATAAAGACAAATGAAAAAATAAATCGGAAATTGAATCACTCAAATATTTATGGAAATCACACACAAATAAATAAAAGCGAAGCAAATTTCCTCTGGAAAACAGTTTGTTCATGTCTTTGGAGTCCTGGAGCACAGGAATAAACATTATAACTTGTACAGAACCAAAACTATTTACATTTTTCCAAAAGAAGTCCAGGCGCTTTCATGAAATTCACTGGTGCCAAGCCTCAAAACAGTTCCTATCAGCAATCACAAAGAGGGCCACATCACAGGCTTTGCATTTATATTTTATTTATTTTATTTATTTTATTTATTCTATACTTTTTATACTTTTATACTACATTTATACTTCTATAATACTTTTTTACAGTAAATAAATAAATGGCACTTCAGCTGGGTCTATCCTGGTAATCCAGTAGTTCCTCATATGTCAAAAACCTCTGTTCTCCTGAAAATCCAAAATGGCAGCTAGCATCGAGCTAGCGGCAAATATGACGGAATATTTACAAATTATGGACTTCAAGTGTATCAAAGTTGGATATAAACATTTGGATTTATTGCTGAAAAACTCCGAAAGTATGCACAAGTTCCAGGCTGGATAGAAAACCTTCTGTAAAGGCTAGAAAGACACCAAAGACACCCCCGTGATGGCTAGCTCGTTAGCTTTCTGCTGGAAAAACGGTAAGAAAATCGATAAAACTGTCAGCGAGTTATATCATAATTTCTCTGAGCTGATGTGTGGCGTCGTCGACGATGCCGTCGGGCTCAGAGGGTTAAGCTCAAGATACAGCTGTGCCTTTGTCTCTATGATAATGTGAAGGTATGGGTGATACAATCAGGCTGATTGGATTACCATTATACATGACACTGTTATGCTGATTGGTTTAGGATCGGTAACACTCTCAGTCTAGGGCAGGCCCCTAAACCTGTATACCTAATTTACATGCTTGGTTTCAGAGTGTCTCCACCTCTATGTTACTCCTCCCCTTTAAAGGTATATGAACTCTACTGTATACTGCCTTAGTCAGACTTGGATGGAAAGACTACAGCAATGCAACAGCGACTTCTCAATAAAGGACCCTGCTTGAAAGATATCCCAAAGTATCCTGGTCTTCGCATCTGAGTTTTCAAACACTTTAGAAGAAAAAGTTCACTACACCTATGAGGCGCGTGAACAAGCTTCGCCAGTAGGCATCAGGGTCCATTCTACTAGGCGGGTCACTTCTTCCCAAGCCTTGGCTGGGGATGCTCCCCCTGTAGCATGTAGTTGGATGCGGCAGGCTGGTCCTCTCCGCACACATTCATAAGATTTATAGTTTTGATGTTCATGCCACTCCGGGCTCTCACGTCCTTGAGTCGACATCACAAGCTCATGCCTGAGACCTTCTTGTGAGCACACACTACACCAGAGTTTCTCAATCTTTTGCCTACTGCAACCCACTTTTTTTGTATGCCAGTCATACGAGCCACTAAGGTGGGAAATTAGACCTAGGCTACACCGTAGGCCTATATGCTTGTTATAATTAATTTCACGAAAATTTATATATTTTATATATAATAATTATATATTTTTATATATTCACGAATTTTCAATAATTAGGCAGACTATGAGGCAAACTTTTTTTTACTCATGTTAATGTGACACAAGACTGGCACTCTGAAATCGTTGACAACTAGTTGTTGTCAGCCTATTCCTGCTTTTTATTTTTGTGGCTGCGTACAGTATAATAAGGTTGGGCATAGCAATAGGGCTAGAGTGTGTAACATTACATAAAGAGAGTAGGACCTTATACAATAAGAGCCATCCACGGCAATAATAAATTATTGTGATAGGACAGTTGAAAAACAGCGTTAGAAAGTTACGGCAATGATTCAATGTACAACATTCAAAAATACTATTCGTTGGAGGACCGGCTACATTTAGCCTACATACACAACTTTTGTTTCATTCGGACTGAATTCATTCCGATTGATGAATTTGAATGTAGTGTTTACATGAACGCTAAACGTGATCGGGTTGATGTGTGCGTTTATATATGTCACAAGCTTCAAATGGGAATCGATTTTTTGACATGCGCACACTGCACGAATATACAGAGTTTCCCGCTGTTTGCGCATACACTATTCTCTTACATTGGTTATTTATTTGTTTTATACAGCAGGCTTAATATTTATCCATTTCTGGTCATAATTTGGAGACAATAATTTGGAGACAATGAGCATATGAACCGCTGCGCCGTGCTGCTTACATTTATCACGCCGTAAAAATGAATTTACGTCGTCTGTGTTCCCGGTTCCCTCTTGGCTCTCAACGAAGGCGGTCGCATTTTATCTCCCTCTCCCTCCCCTTACCTCTCCTGCTTTGCTTCTCTTGTCATGTCTACTCTACTGTCTTGTACTTTGAGAGACTCTCGCAGCACTGCTCTCCAAACTAAAAAATTATGGATTTGATCAACTGGTCTCTCAACGCAATTGACACCATCTTCTCGATGAGAAGCTTGGGTTCGGGGGAACCTGACTGCCCTGCCGGGACGTTCGCAGCTGGCTACACGATGGACGCGTGGGAGAGGTGGCGGGTCGTGTGTCTGGCTGCTCTTTCCGTGGAGGACGTTGAAGATATCTACCTATTCGGTACCATGATAACAGGTTTTCTGCTGATTGGATTAGGCATTGCCCTGGTTTATCGAGGAGTTAAGAAGACGGTGACAGCTGTTCAAAGCCCCACAAGGCTGCCCGTCATGATTGAAGCGGTGGGCAGAGCTGTCGGCACTCAGACTAGGACTATGAACCAGAATATGGATAACATCTTGGAGAAGCTCTCAGCTTTGCAAAGGCAAATGGATCGTTTCAGAGACCAAAATGGACCAAGAGAATAGCCTGTGTTAATTGAATGCGGCTACTCCCCGAAGACCAAACAATCCCAATCTTATCTGTTTCGGCACCCCCCCTACCAGCACTGGCCTTGGCCAAGGCCGCTGTTGGAACAACAACTCTCCCGGAAGAGCATTGCAGTAAGCCGCTCTTGCGTTCCTTCCCTGACTCCCCAGACACCTGGGATTGTTGACTTTGTATGGACCTGATCAAGGTTGTCTCCATGGCAACTTGCTGTGTATCACTATGACAATCCTGCGGACTGAGGCATCTAGATTATGGTGCTGGCTTAGCAACTCTCTCCAGGCCTACACACACATGAACTTACATATACACATATATGCATCCCGCCACACCCCATCCCATGCCTTCGCCGCTTCGTACCCACAGCCTGGCAGGCGGGTCTGTGACCAGCGCCGAGAATGGCTGCAGGACCGGATGCTGCTTGCCTGGGCTGGACTAACTCCATCCCTCACTCCCCACACGTGTTGCAATGTCTTGTTCATGTTGTTGTACTGTTTATGTGCTAATGTTGCTGAGGTGTTTTTTCCTGTTCCCAGACTGTACACCTTACAGGAGCATAGTCTGGGGGTCGCCTTTTTTTTCACCTCACCTCTCCTCATGTCATGCTGTATTTTTCTCAAGATTGGCGCTGATTATAGCAGCCATGGTAGCATCTTGCTACCGAAGCACATTCCTTGTGTGTGATAGCACTACTTGGCAATAAAGTTGATTCTTCTGTGGATGATAGTCTAAAACAAGGACTGGTGGGAAGTTTTCCTGCACCACTTCACTGACGGTGAGAGAGTGAAAGGAGAATTATAGAATGACAGGACACTAATTTATATGACATTTATATGACACTAACAGGAAGAACAGCTCGTTCAGCGCATCATACATCATTATGCTATGCGCAGTCCTTTCAGTTTCGGTTTTCAATCCGATCAAGAGTTTACTTACTTATTACGCCGCACTTATTGGCTGGAGAACACAGAGAAAGTCACACGACCCCCGATAGAATGATCCGCGACCCACTGGTTGAGAAACACTGCACTACACAACCTTAAGGGGTCCAGACACCTCTAAGCACGGCGGCGTGGGTATTCTCGTTCCCAATGTGCTGATCAGCGCAGCATCGATTGTTCGCTTTTGAAAGGGAATGTCTCGGGTTATTTGACTGTAACCCTGTTCCCTGAAAAAGCAGAACGAGATGCTGCGCTGTATTGCCGTGCTGAAGATGTCCGAGGACTGCTCTTGAGACAAAATATCCTGTCGATGCAGCTGTGGCTCATCTATTTATAGCCTTGCGGCGTGCACTCTGATGACATCACCGCCCAAGACTATACAAGTTTCTGGTCAAATTCATTGACGTGTTGCACACATAGTTTACAGCTGGTCACATTACAGATGTTCCCAATGCTCTGATCAGCGCAGCATCTCGTTCCACTTTTCAGGGAACAGGATTACTGTCAAGTAACTCAAGATATTTTTTAAGAACCGAATCTGAATATTAAAATGATTTCTGAAGGTCATATGACACAAAATATAAATAGGCCTACATGCAGCCTTGGTGAACATAAGAACTTCTTCACCCTAACCCTAACTTCAAAAACATAAAAATACTGATCTAATACTGAATAACAAAAGCACAAAAGAAAAATACTTCATTTCCCAGAGAGCTTTTTAGAGTTTGAAAGATTAAGATAATATGGAAAAGCCTAATTTTTTTTTTTGTAATATGTTTGTTGCAAAATAAAATGTAATTTACTATTAACTCTTAATTACTCTTTATTAATTATCTCCTGCCATTCCAATTCAATTCAAATTCACAATCACAAATTGAAAGGAAGAATTTTAAATGCCCAGCCATGCTGTGTTCACACAATCGTATAAAATGTAACACTTCATATTAAAATGCATTTTGGTCTTTTAAATAAAACTGCCAACATTTCTTCTCCTTTATAACTGCCTGCAAAATCTCCAGACAACAAAACACATCACCCTATCGTTCCAAAATCCATATTTTGCTTATGTGGCACACACATAAAAAACTCAAAAACTCAATACTACTGTACAGTAACCCATCTCACTACTTTAGTAGCATTGTTGTTTTATAGTCATAGACACACATTGAGGTTTCCAACAATCTCAACTAAGGCCATGCCAAAGAGACAAAATTGCACATTGCACAGATATCCCATGGTGAGGAAGACGAATGGATTTTTCAACCAATGCTCCTCGTGTATATATCACCGCTCATACATAGGAGAGTTTCCTGTGAATAATGCATGTAATAACCTAAGAATCAATACCATCTGACCACAACAATGAACTCTCTATCACTCGCTTTCTCTTTCTATCTCTTTTTTCAATTTCATTTGCTTTGGCTTACCCTTCCTTCCTCCATTCTCTCTCTGTGCACTCACCTGCAAAGTCCAAGTTAAAAACTAGAAAGGTTTTGCCTACATGGATCCCAGCAGAATAGTAAAACCTGAAATCGTACAGTCCACAGCTTATTTAACATACTAAATAATGTTTTAAAGTATAAATTGCTGGTTAGCCACCACAACCAATTAATGTGTAAATTAAAGTGCTCAATATGTATATATTTAAATATGTCTGTCTTAAAGGTGCCCTACAATGTGAAATTGAATTTATTTTGGCATAGTTAAACAACAAGAGTTCAGTACATGGACATGACATACAGTGAGTCTCAAACACCATTATTTTCTCCTTATTTAAATCTCGTTTTTGAAAAACACCCTGAAAAATAGGCGAATCTCTACATAACACCGACTGTGACGCAACAGTCGGGATCATTAATATGTACGCCTCCAAAAATGTGCATATGCCAGCCCATGTTCAATGACAGGCAGAACTGCGCAGCCGAATCATCGGTTCTGCAGGTTCTGCAGGTGAAGAAACAAGCGAGGATCATTGGGAAAATGGCAGATAAATGTTATGTTCCAGGCTGTGTAGGGTATGTGAGGACCTTTCATACCCTTCCCACAGAAAAGAAATGTCAACAGGCGTGATTGATGTGTATCTATAATCGGATACCGCAACAGTTTAATTCGAAATTGTTAGTTTACACTGCCCATTTCACCACAGACTTATTTTCTAACCTGGGACAATATCAAGCAGGCTTCTCTCAGTGAATAAATTATACAGAAAGCGATCAAATAACAATATTTCCACACAGCGCAAGTTTATCTGGACACTTGCCAAACTCGTTATGAAATCAAAGATGCATGTAACACTGCACAACGAAGCTCTTATTGCATTTACATCATCATCATGTTTGCATTGGTGAAAGCATTATAGAGAGTGCAGAAACTGCGTTGCAATGATAAGATCTTCATTCTCGCGATCAACACACTGTCATCTGCTTGCTCAATGCTCATCACGGCAACATTTTATGTGATGGAAATAGATTTAAATATTGATTGATTGATTGATTGATTGATTGATTGATTGATTGATTGATTGATTGATTGATTGATTGATTTAATTTTTCTGGTAAATTTACAATGAAATAACCAAAAACATCCCCAAGTAAAAATACTTTAAAAACATCTCACAAGTCTTTAATCTCGATAGCTGTAATAGTAAAAACGTATAATAGCTGTAGTAGTAAAAGTATTCGAGAGAGTTTCACATGTAATACGTAGCTATTTCATATGCAAGCATGTCAGCCAATCACAGGAGTGGCCGGTTACACTGAAGTCTCACAGCAGACACGCCCCTTCAAACAGAGTGTTAAAATCATAGGCTAAAATCAGGCTAGGAAAAATGCCTTTTATTTCTGAATTATGACTATTTTTGATCTAAACAAAATACTAACGTTAGGGCACCTTTGAAATGCGTTAAAATAACATTTATTGGGATTTCTTCAAAGGTAGCAATTTTTGAATTAGCCATTTGTCCTTGGGGAACTTCGAGCCTCTCCCCCGTTTTTGATGTATTCGTACATCCCGCACAATAGTTAACCATTTTTGCTAGCTACCTCCAATATGACTGCTAGCCTACTCAGTAACTCTAGGCTTGGAGTTGCAACTTTTCATATTATATTATTCAGCATTTTGGTATTTAAAAAATGGGGGCGGTTCTTATCTTTATGTTTAGTAAGCACATTGCATTATATTCATGAAAAAAGTAACCTGCCATTTACACTTTAAATAAACTCTAAACATGTACATACATTTGTGTAGGGCTGGGCGATAAATCGATTTTATCGATGAACTCGAATGTGTAGTTTACATCGACTTGTTTGAATGAAAATTGTTTTTCTCTTTAACATCTGCTGACGCTCTCTTCTGGGCTCCAGTAGCTCCGAACGGGCTCAGTGTTTGCATAGAGATACACAAACACAACATGGCAAATGAACAAGACCGCGGCAGCACAAGCACACCCTGTTACGGAATTATGTATTCCAAATATTTGCTTGGATTGCGTTGGTCCGTTGCCAAAAACGAAAACTGGGCACAAATATTTACTCACGATGATGTGTACGGCTACACGCTTCCCAGAGGCTGTACCATTACGTTCTCTGAGTACTAAGGTTGTTTTACGATCTTTGATTAAATTTTTTTCTACTTTTGGATTACCAAAGATCGTACAGACCGATCAAGGATCTAATTTTATGTCCAGGGTCTTTAAACAAGTTTTGACTCAACTGAATATAAAGCATTGTGTGGCTAGCACCTATCATCCAGAGTCGCAAGGCGCTTTGGAAAGATTCCATCAGACTTTGAAGTCTATGCTCCGTACTTATTGTGCTGATTCCGAGAAAGAATGGGACGAAGGCTTACCATTGTTGTTATTTGCTATACGTGAAACCACACAAGAATCTCTGGGTTTCAGTCCGGCAGACTTGGTTTTTGGGCACACTGTCCGAGGTCCGCTTAAGCTCTTGAAAGAAAAGTGGATGTCTAGGGAATCCATTTCGACTAATGTGCTGGATTATGTGAGCTCCTTTCGTGAGCGGTTGCACAAAGTCTGTGATATGGCTCGTAGTGCATTATCGTCTACCCAGGCGCAAATGAAAGCTCATTTTGATCAAAAGGCTGTTTCTCGCGGATTCGACAAAGGCGATAAAGTCTTAGTTTTACTCCCAATTTTGGGATCTGCTCTGCAAGCACGTTTCCATGGTCCGTATGTTGTTAAATCCAAGCTGAGTGAAACTGATTATGTGATATGCACTCCTGACAGGAAAAGGAAGACTCGCGTATGTCATATTAATATGTTAAAAAATGTATGTGACGCGAGATAATGACAAAGAGTCTAGTAACCCTGTTGTCCCAGTTGCTTCTGTTTCTGTGCATGCGACATGTTCTGATGAAGATGGTTTGACTCTGCGAAACATTCCTGTGACTGGCGTGCGATTGCAGAATTCGCAGATTCTGGCAGATTTAGAATCATTTCTGTCATATCTGCCTGATTTGTCTCGACATGATGTATGTGAGTTAATACAGTCTCACTCTGCTCTGTTCTCAGATGTGCCTTCTCGTACTACTGCTGCATTTCACGACATTGAGATAGGAGATCATACTCCGATTAAGCAGCATGCTTACCGTTTAAACCCCACTAAACGTGAATTAATGCAATCTGAGATAAATTACCTTCTTGACAATGGTTTTGCTGTTCCTAGTAACAGTCCTTGGAGTTCACCTTGTCTTCTGGTACCCAAGAGTGATGGTTCAGTTCGTTTCTGCACTGATTATCGAAGGGTTAATGCAGTTACGAAAGCAGATTCGTTTCCCCTTCCTCGTATGGAGGACTGCGTGGATAAAGTTGGTTCAGCTGTGTTTGTTACGAAGTTAGATCTGCCTAAGGGTTACTGGCAGGTACCCTTAACGCCCCGCGCTGCCAAAATTTCTGCGTTTGTCACTCCTGACAGCCTACTAGAATACACCGTGATGGCTTTTGGCCTCCGAAATGCTCCAGCCATATTCCAGCGCCTTATGAATTCTGTGTTAGCCGGTGTTTCTAATTGTGAGGCATACCTAGATGATATTGTGATTTATTCCTCTACCTGGGATGATCATTTGAAAACCCTTCGCAACGTCTTTAATCGCTTTCAAGAGGCTTCACTCACCGTTAATCTCGCAAAGTGCGAGTTCGGTAAAGCTACTGTAACTTACCTAGGAAAGCAGGTGGGTCAGGGACAAGTTTGCCCAGTGTCTGCTAAAGTGCAAGCTATCCTAGAATTCCCTATGCCAAGAACAAAAAAAGAACTGAGACAGTTCTTAGGCATGGTGGGTTATTATCGTGGTTTCTGCAGAAATTTTTCAGATATTGTTTTGCCTCTCACGAATTTGCTCAGTCAATCACGAGACTTTGTTTGGTCTGATCTTTGCCAAACAGCTTTTGATTCAGTTAAAATTTTGTTATGTAGCACCCCTGTGTTAAAAGCCCGAACTTCTCATTGCCTTTCAAAATTGAAGTGGATGCCAGTGCTAACGGAGCTGGTGCAGCACTCCTGCAAGAAGATGATCACGGCATGGATCACCCCGTGTGCTACTTTTCGAAGAAGTTTTTAAAACACCAATTGCATTATAGCACTGTTGAAAAAGAAGCTTTGGCGCTATTACTGTCTCTTCAACATTTTGAAGTGTAGGTGGGTTCTAGTTCGTTGCCAGTTAAAGTTTATACTGATCACAACCCACTAACCTTTCTTGCAAAAATGCGGAACTCTAATCAACGCATTATGCGGTGGGCATTGATTGTACAAGAGTTTAATATTGACATTTGTTATAAGAAGGGAAAAGAGAACGTGTTAGCAGATGCGTTGTCACGCTCTGTATAGGAATGATGTTAACTCTTAGTGGAGGGGGTGTTACGGAATTATTTATTCCTTGTTGTTGTTTTTCTGTTTCTTGCTATTTCTGTGTGTTTCTTGTTGTCTGTTATTTCTGTTTGCTCTAAGCAGGATCAGCTGTGGGATGGCTCCACCCCTTTAATTGGCGTGGGTTTAAAGCTCCAGCTTCCGCCCTTTGAAGTCGAGCTGTTGCGATTCCGGGCCGGTCGCACTTCTCCTGTCTCCTCTCCAGCCGTTAGACCACTACCTGATTTAGTTTGTCTTTTATTTTTCAGTGATGGTGTTTTGTAGGGTTGACCTGCCCTTTTCTTTCACATCACGTTCGTCTTGTTTTTGTCAGTGTACTTAGGGTAATTTGCTGTATTTTGATTTGGATACTTTGAGGAAAGTTAGTTTGATATTATTTATTATTTGTTTTGTTTGTTATTTTGGGCCTTGGGTCTTCCTGAAGTCTATACACCCACTGGTTTATGTTACTCTGGAAATATTTACATTCTTATATTTTACAGTTACATTTCTACTTCTGTATCTTAATAAAACGTTTATCGTTTTTTCTTGAATTTTGGGCTCATTGCTTTTCTTTTGGTCTGACGACTGGGCGTGGGAGTCATGTTCTTTTTTTGTTACGATTTAACCCAGACAGATCGTAATACACCCGCCAAAAACATTTACTAACTGAATCAGGGCTGCCAACTCTCACTCATTCCGCATGAGACTCGCGCAATTGTCACTTTTTACTCGCTCTCACGCAGAGAAAAATCGTGAAGCAAAGAACACTGACACCAAGAGAAGACAAGACAAGACAGAGAAGGTTACTATTGATATGAAACAAATTCTCATCTCTCAGATTATGTCAATTTAATTACGAAATTCAAACAATAAACACAGTTTTGGCGCTTAAATGTGACGTGACAGATCGCTGACAGATCTCCGTTCAAGCGGCACATAAACCGAACATCTGTTACTCTTTACTAGTAAATAAACACAAATGATCAAGGTAATTTGAAAGATACAGTTCAACTTACCCAAATGTAATAAATCGATCGATCAAGTGTTTTTCAACCGTGGAAAGAGGTCCAAAAAATAGCTGGAGAACATGTAACGTTATATTTACTTCAGGAAAGCCATTTAATGACCATAGAATAGTTGGACTTAAAAAAATGCTATAGTGCTAAATATGCTAAATATGATAACATGATAACTATATTACATATTTATTATGTTTACCTTAATCATTAAAATATAACGTTGTTATTATAAAAACACATATTTAATTTGAGATGTTATTTCTAACTTTTAATAATAATACCAGCTGACAGGGCTTTGTATGTTTACAGCATTAGGTGAGATATTCTTTTTTTTTTTTGGAGAACAATTAACATAACATATTAATGTATCTACCGTAGCCTACCTAATATCAATCCAAAGGAATTGATCCTGAATCAAATCACAAGAATTGAAATTGTTAAATTTGTGTCAAGCAATAATAATAATAAATACACTTATTGTAATGCAAGGTTTTTGGGGGTATTTTTACACATCCCCCAATCCCAATCCACCCATTTTATGTTATGTTACATTGCCTTTGTAAACAGTGAAAATGTAACACATTACGTTATTGTCACAATTCTGCAAGAGATAGGACCAGATGCAAATGAGCAGATAACCAATATTGGTTTTATTAACCAGACTGAAGACTTGAGACAACAGGGAGAGTGAAACTCAGGGAGAGTGGACCACAGTTCAAACAGTAGGGCAGGGCAGACGACAGGCAGGATGGGTGACCACTGAGACGTCAGTGAGATGGTGATGACGTGAGTGTAATAGAGGAAGCTCCAAAGCAAAGACCAGGCAGGGACACAAGGAACTCATAGCTCGATGTAGATCTCAGATGTTGCACCAGTCTTGCCGCCAGGTAGAGGCTCACAGAACCAGAGGCTTGAAACAGGAGCTAGATAGCACCAGTCAGGCAGTTAAGACGGGGGGCTCAGGATACAGGGCAGGAACACACAAGACAACTCAAGACAAGAGAGACAAGATTCTGATACTGGAAGGAAAAAAAGAGAAAAAACAAACAAACAACAAAAAAACACTAGAATAAGCACTAAGATAATTTCCAGAACACAAACTGGAAAACACCACAAAATACATACAAAAACAAACCAGCAAAGACATGAGGGAAAGAGGCACAATTTAAAAGGATTAGAGCACATGAGGATCAGGTGAGGACAATTAGGGAAACAAGGACAAGACGTGGACTAAACAAGGGGGCGTGGTTACAGAAACAAGGAGACGCAGCAGGCATGAGGAGCACTTAGGCTACATTTACACTGCAGGTCTTGATGCCCAAATCCGATTTTCTGACTATATCCGATTTTTTTGACGACCCGCTTACATCATCTTTTTAAAGTGACCCGTATTCAATTTTTGCATTTACACTATACACTGCTGAAACTACCAAATGTAGACGTTCTGACCTGGAAAAGGAAGTAAAACAGCACGAAATGCAATGGATGCAGATGCGAATAAAATTATACAGTGTATTATCCAGTGTTTTGCTTTCGCTTTGTATTTGTTTTTAAAGCTTTTTATCTTACGTTGACTCTGTAGCCACGCGAGCGCTGTAACCGTGCCTCCCCATATCTCGTGAAATGTCTTCAAACACGGATTTATTTCTGTAACAACCCCGCATTTTTGCCCGCACTGTCTCTTCGCCCCAAACACTCAAAAGGCATGAAACCTCCGCATTGCTCCACTGTGTGTGTGTGTGTGTGGGTTGGTTTATGTGATTTATGAGGACACAAATTTGTATTATGACATGTATATTACACTGGTATTACAACTTATGGGTGGTTTATGAGGACATTTCAAAAGTCCTCATAAATCAAATGGCTTAAAAAACATAAAAAACAATGTTTTATTAAAAAATTAAAACTGCAGCATGTCTCCTGTGATGGGTAGGTTTAGGGATAGGGGCAGTGTAGTTGGACAGAATATAAAGTTTGTCCAGTATAAAAACCATTACGCCTATGGAGAGTCCTCATAATGCTGTTGCACCAACATGTGTGTGTGTGTGTGTGTGTGTGTATCCTTCATCCTCCATCGCGCCTATAATAAGTCATGTGATCTCAGTTGGTGGTGTCCACCTGAGTCGACGTCACTTTTTTAATGACGTACGACTCGCGTTTACTGGGGAATATCCGATTTGTCTGCTTACATGGCACACCCAAATGCACGTATCCGATTCATATCCGATTTATTACCACATATGAGTGAGGCCTGAATCCGATCTGAGAAAATCGGAACCCATGCTTTTTTTTCCTGCTTACACGTTCATGGGTCATATCCGATCTGTGCCACATGAGAAGAAAAAATCGGATTTGGGTCACTTGAACCATGCAGTGTAAATGGGGCCATAGAGACACCGGGGGGAGAAACAATCCAACCGTCTCCAATGACTTTGCATTGCGAGAGGCTGCCTCCTTGTCATTTATGACTTATAACATAAAACAAAACAATGTCTAAAAGCTGCTGTGTGACAAGGTGTACAGCAAACAAGCTAAATAACCCAGAAATAATTTTTTATAAGCTGTTGACCGCAAAAAAACGGTTTGTTTCAGGACATAAAAGTGGATCAATTGAGACAGAGCGCAACAGAGGGCGTAGTACTCTGAGAACTACGCCCACTGGAACGCAACATGATATTGTAAAAAAAAAAAAAAAAAAAAAACATTCATAATATTAACCTTGTCGATTGCTTATTTCACCCCCCTATGTGAACCTGAGAGGAGGAGATATATTCAATTTACCCATTCTTCCTGATGAGTCACATCTTATTGCCTGTATCTACTTTTGTCTCCTTAAAGGCTGGCTTTTACAGTTCGGAAGCTTGTAAAAATGTATTTCTGGGTTTTTTAGCTTGTTTGCTGTACACCTTGTCAAACAGCAGCTTTTAGGCATTTTTCTGTCTTTTGTTATGTCATAAATGACAAGGAGGCAGCCTCTCGCAATGCAAAGTCAATAGAGACGGTTGGATTGTTTTCCCCCCCGGTGGGCGTGGTCTTCAGATTATAACGCGTTGCGCTCTGTCTCTATAGAGAGCCTAAGTACCCCCCCTTTCGGTCGAGCACAATGGGACCTTATTTCGGAAAAATATTGTATGATAGTCAATGAAGAGAGACAACAAATATTTGGATCCCGTTTGAATTGTGCCCTGAAATGGAAGCTTTAGCGTTAAGTTCTGCCATGAAGACTCAATTACTACGTCACTTATTACCTTCTCATCTATCCAATTGCGTATAATACATGCGGTATAAAAGATCGGTACTTACACATGTTTGAGTTTGCAGATGCTGACGCTTTCATTTACCTCCATCCTCCCCTCCACCTCCAAGATGGTTCCTTCCCCTCCATCCTCCCCACCACCACCAGGATGGTCCCTTCCCCTCCATCCTCCCCACCACCACCAGGATGGTCCCTTCCTATACCTCCCGGGTGTTCACGGTCCACGGGAGAATCAAGATGAAGGCAGGCGAAGATACAAAAAGCAAAGGTTTATTAAACTCACGTGGAACGTGAAAACTGTGAGCGTGTGCTCAAACAATAACCAGCAAAGACAAGGAGTGAGAGGGGAACTTAAATACACAGAACAATAACAAAGACAACAGGTGACGGTGATGATGATGATGAGGATGATGAGGAGCAGGTGCAGGTGATGATGACAGAGGATTCTGGGAAGTGTAGTGAAGACAGACGATGAAGAAGGTGGTGAGTGTGACATAACTCCCCCCTCCCGCTAGGCGCGACCCGCGCCGTACAAGGCAGAACACGGGAGGGAGGGTGGGCATCCTGGAGTCCGTGACGGGAAGGTGGACCGGGTGCAGTTGGACGGACTCCAGGATGGTCCAGGCGGAGCAGGCTGAGGGCGTGGCCAGGGCGGAGCAGGCTGAGGGTGTGGCCATGGCGGAGCAGATGACCCCTCGGGCGTCCAGGGCGGAGCTGTTGGACCCTCGGGCGCCCAGGGCGGAGCAGGCTGTGGGCGTGGCCAGGGCGGAGCAGGATGAGGGCGTGGCCAGGGCGGTGAGACCCTTCGGGTGGCCACGGCGGTGAGACCCCTTCGGGTGGCCACGGCGGTGAGACCCCTTCGGGTGGCCATGGCGGTGAGACCCCTTCGGGTGGCCACGGCGGTGAGACCCCTTCGGGTGGCCATGGCGGTGAGACCCCTTCGGGTGGCCACGGCGGTGAGACCCCTTCGGGTGGCCACGGCGGTGAGACCCCTTCGGGTGGCCACGGCGGTGAGACCCCTTCGGGTGGCCACGGCGGTGAGACCCCTTCGGGTGGCCACGGCGGTGAGACCCCTTCGGGTGGCCATGGCGGTGAGACCCCTTCGGTTGGCCTATGGCCCCCCCCCAAAAAATTAATGGGGAGAGTGACAGAGTCTTTATCAGTCTCTGGGCTGGACGGGACCAGCGTCAAAAGAGTCTCTGGCTGGACGGCGGTCTCTGGCTGGACGGCGGTCTCTGGCTGGACGGCGGTCTCTGGCTGGACGGCGGTCTCTGGCTGGACGGCGGTCTCTGGCGGGCAGGCGACGGGCTCAGGCTCTGGCGGGCAGGCGACGGGCTCAGGCTCTGGCGGGCAGGCGACGGGCTCAGGCTCTGGCGGGCAGGCGACGGGCTCTGGCTCTGGCGCTGGGTCAACGGGCTCTGGCTCTGGGTCAACGGGCTCTGGCTCTGGCGCTGGGTCAACGGGCTCTGGCTCTGGGTCAACGGGCTCTGGCTCTGGCGCTGGGTCAAAGGGCTCTGGCTCTGGCGCTGGGTCAACGGGCTCTGGCTCTGGCGCTGGGTCAACGGGCTCTGGCTCTGGCGCTGGGTCAACGGGCTCTGGCTCTGGCGCTGGGTCAACGGGCTCTGTGAAAAAGTCTATTAAGTCAATGCTGGCAGAGGCCAGCGGTAGGGTCTCTGTGCTGGATGGGACCAGCGGCGAAGGTTCAACTGGGCTGGACGGGACCAGCGGCGAAGGTTCAACTGGGCTGGACGGGACCAGCGGCGAAGGCTTGACTGGGCTGGCCGGGACCAGCGGCGAAGGTTCAACTGGGCTGGACGGGACCAGCGGCGAAGGCTTGACTGGGCTGGCCGGGACCAGCGGTGAGGGCTCGGCAGGGCTGGACGGGACCAGCGGTGAGGGCTCGGCAGGGCCATGGCGGGGGAGACCCCTTCGGGGGGCCACGGGGGTGAGACCCCTTCGGGGGGGCCACGGCGGTGAGACCCCCCTTTGGGTGGCCACGGCGGGGAGACCCCTTCGGGTGGCCACGGCGGTGAAACCCCCTTTGGGGGCCCCCGGCGGGGAGACCCCTTCGGGGGGCCAAGGCGGTGGGGACCCCTTCGGTTGGCCTATGGCCCCCCCCCAAAAAATTAAAAGGGGGGAGTGACAGAGTCCCTTTTTCAGTCTCTGGGCTGGACGGGGCCCGTCAAAAGAGTCTCTGGCTGGAAAGGCGGTCTCTGGGTGGACGGCGGTTTCTGGGTGGACGGCGGTCTCTG